>CAVLJG010000004.1:59322054-59899079 GCA_963669975.1 Acanthoscelides obtectus
GTATCTACTTTTCTTCAAGAAATAACTTTTTTGCCACAAAAAAACGCTCCAATAGCTATTTTCAACAACAAAATGATAAACAAACCATGGGCGTAGTGAAGAAAATCATTTACTTACTAAGTAATTTCTTTTAGTCAAATGTCTTCTGAAAGTAGTACAAACTAATCTGATGTACCTATTAAAGTCTTCTTTAAGCTTTAGATCAATAAATCTTCAAAACTACTGAACTGAAGCTCATGTATTTTACATCATTATAAAGGGAATTGGAAGACCTTTAAAATAAGGTATCACTCGACCTCCCTTTCCATTTAAGATTTTAGGTTTGGCGTCACCCCCGCCCAGGAGGCTGCACGTGTTAACGTGATTTTTTCGACGGGTCTGAGCATTTTTCCAAAAAAAACTGAGCTGCCAGTAAATGCGTCTGTTTCGTTTTCGATGCGCCACCCTGTATAATGAAATCACATAAAACCCTCGGTATTAAACTGACTGTGCCAAGAATAAGAAACAGGCAAATTAACAGACCGAACATATTTACGTCTGACAAGGAAAATCATTAAAAACTGAACCTATATGTCCCTTTGCTAGATAATATATTACAGGATTTGGTGTACCGGTTCGATGTAGAATTTTTGAATATATACAATTTCAATATTTTGTTTGCGTCAGTATTTAATTCAAAAGCTGAAGCTAAAGTAATGGACATATTAGAAATAATCTGTAAATATTTGCCTGGACTAAATAGTAAAGAAAACAAAGATTTAATATGTACCAGATTAATGCAGAATTTGACCTTTGGACACGTACACAGGATATTATAGCCAATGTAATGTCACTGTATTTATCATGTGATGAAAACATTTTTCCTTTAATTAATAGATGCCTACAATTATTGATTTCATTGCCGGTAAGTGTTGCGACATCTGAAAAAAGTTTCTCCCATCTAAAGAGGATAAAAACTTGGCTGCGCTCCACTATGTTACAAGAGCGATTAGTGGGTTTAGCTCTTTTTTATATGGATAGGAATATTCAAATAGACGTGAATACAATCATAGATCGGTTCGCCAGCAAAAACACTAGGCGGCTTGATTTTGTAATATGATAACACCTGAACTTTGCCTAAGGTTGTCTCTTAAATCTATCTCCCTTCTGTTGGCCAACAAATAAAAAAGCAGATTTAGTTTAGGGTTTACTTACGCTTAAACCACCACGGTGATCTTTTCCAAAGTATCCAATCAAGTTATGTGGTTTTATTTATTGGCCAGCAGATTGATATAAAAGTTTGTTCAAATTCTATTCAAATCACTTTCAAAGCTACTGAAATGATTGCTTTATTTTGAGACTGGTAACTGATGTAGTTTCGTAGTTTATATGTTTTTGTTTTTTGAGACTTGCTACGAGAATGCAGTGAATATTTTTTGTGTTTTTCTCATGATTAAGAATTTTGTTTTGATTTACATTCAGTTTTAGACTTTATAGAAGTCGTAACATATTTATAATTGTTATTTTTTTCATGAAGATGTATTTTTTGTTGTTTTGTCTAACATTGTTATGTAGAAAAGTCTGTGGTAGATTATATTATTTTGCATTTTTGTCTTAATATGTGAAGATTGCTCGAGCTTGGTTTGCTTTATTTATACTTTGATTTCGTATGATTCAAAATTAAAAAAAATTGTATGTATTTTCTACAGAAATTACTGTAACAAATTCATATGTCTGCATATTTCCATGCTTTATAACACTTCAGTAGGTCACACTGAGAATTTACTTTCCATTTTACCCCTCCCAGTCTGCAATCCTGGGAGCGCCACTGCATCAATGAAAGATGTAACTGTCCACCTTCCGATAATAGATGGAGCTACTTCATCGGATATCTTTCAAAGTTCCCCTTCACTTTGTGACAGACTTTGTACAAAGCGGGGTCCGTTATTTTTTACATCTTCTATAAACACTATTATTCTGAACCTGGTGCTATTGTGAATATTGCGACCTCTCAGGGATCGGGTCGGAGGTTCTTAATCTTCAGCAATAATGAATGTAAATAAATAATGTAGCAAGTCGTTGTAACAAAAAATAGTGGTCCTTTACGCACCAAATACACGAGTGTATACGGGAAGTCTCCAATTCCCTGCTCAATCCTTCAGCTTGGCTTTTTTGCTGGGCTCCTTCGGTATCTCATTTATTTGCATAAATTATTCACTACATAGATTCGCTTCTTCTTCGGCACGGGGCACGGTTTCGCCGGGTCCCACGAGGTTCTAGATGGGATGAGTCGGAAAAATAAGGAAAATGGGGAAATGAAAAAGGGATGAGCGCGCACTTTACAAATGCTGATTCAATTTTAAAAAGGACAATATCTGGCCAGAGGTGTAGTTAACAGAAAAATTTATTTTACTTTTGTGGCGAATAATCCCGCGACTAGTATCAAAATGTAGATCAAATGTCTATCTTTTTGGAGGAGTATATTACTTTGCGCCTTTTTATACTGAAATGACGCGTAAGCAGAAACCTGAATACCACAAACTGCTGTAAGGAACTTAAAGACAACTTTTTAATAACATTTTTGGACCGCTTAAGGTTAACAGAACTGGGAATACTGACAGTGAGAAATTAATGTGGGGAAAAGAACTGTTTAGCCCTAAACAAATAGTCTAGCTTTTGTATGAACACCAACCAGCCGAAACGAATGGCTCAGTACTTAGTTCTGAAAGCGTTAATCTATACCAAATTGTTGAAGTAAGAATTTCCATATCTCTTGTCAGAGAGGAAGTCGCTGCTAGTGCCCTTCTTTCAAGCTCATCAGCAGAGACCAGCGTGCCACACTCAATACCTGCGTGTAGAGTGTTGTTATCAGCATAACTGTGAATCAGATTGGTCGTTCATTAGGGGAGATTGTTGATATGTAATAGAACTTTCAGGTTTGGGAGTACACACAATAGATTTCAAATGGCTCCATAGAAAAAAAGTCTAACGGTGTCAAATCAGGGGATCTAGCAGGCCATTCTGTAGACCCTCTTCGCTCTATCCATTTGTTTGGAAACTCAACTAGCCATTGCCGAACCGGTAGAACATAGCGAGGAGGAGCGCCGTCTTGCTGGAAATATACAGGGTGGCGCATCGAAAACGAAACAGACGCATTTACTGGCAGCTCAGTTTTTTTTAAAAAACGCTCAAACGCGTCGATTTTGTTTTCGAGGGGGACACAAGTTTGGCAAAAAATCACGTTAACACGTGCAGCCCCCTCGGCGGGGGGACACCAACCCTAAAATCTTAAATGGAAAGGGGGGTCGAGTGATACCTTATTTTAAAGGTCTTCCAATTCCCTTTATAATGATGTAAAATGCATGAGCTTCAGTTCAGTAGTTTTGAAGATTTATTGATTTAAAGCTTAAAGAAGACTTTAATAGGTACATCAGATTAGTTTGTACTGCTTTCAGAAGAAATTTGACTAAAAGGAATTTACTTAATAAGTAAATGCTTTTCTTCATGGTTTGTTTATCGGTCTATGGCCGCAATTTCAGTCCGAATATTGCGCTTTAGGTCTTGAATTATCCGGGGACCATCCGCATACACTTTTCCTTTCAAACATCCTCAAACAAAATAGTCCAAATTCTAGGAATTAAAAATTTGGATGTTCGGATGTTGGCCTGTAAACGAAGCCGCGGTGGTCACCTGACTGATGTTATTTTTCATACATAAATGGCATAAACCAAGTTATCAATAAAAAATTCGATTTCACCTCGTAAAAAGCGTGTTGATTTTTCAAATAGAAAAAAAAAAGTAATAGATGACGCACCCTATATATCTTAATAGAAAAAGCTGCTTATTTTTCCAAGACCTATACACCGTGTAAAGAGAGGTCCCAATTTCAAGGACGCCTTGTATAGATTATGTAAAACAACATATGCGTAACACTAGAAATGAGCAACCGAGTTTTTAAACCGAGTTTAAGGATTAGCAGATCCATCAGTACTGACCACATAATTCTATTTCAGCTCGGTGTTCTCCTGGCCCTACGTCTGGCCATCCTCCAGGGTTCAATGCCGCGGTTCTCCCAACAGGACAACCCGGCGGCATTCCATCCCTCCTTCTACGTCAGGTAAATCAACCCTACTCCACTATGCAGCGTCGGCCTGGCCCACTGGGATACGTCGGATGTATACCGGGTGATTCAAATTCGACTCTCACCGTTGGAATATCGAAAACATTAGAGATTCGAAGTCGGTTGAATGGGATCAAATTTGCGCATTTACCTAGATAGGAAAATAGTACAGAAGTTTCGATATTCCGGGTATTTCCGGACTAGAGAAAGCGTTTTTTGACTTTATTTGCTATGTGATCTCAAAATAAAAGGTACATTGACATTGCCATTTCTTCCTCTACCGGATGGCATAATTAGAAGTTCAATACGAGGTTTCGTCTGTTGTCCTTAATAATCAACTTTATATTTTCTTATAGACGCCACATTGCATTTTTGCACAAGTAAATTGAGTCTCTAATTCTGATATATTTCATATATCGATATTACCAAACCTCAGTTATTTGAAAAAACTGTTTCCTAGATAGGCATTGAAATTATGTGAGAGTCATTTGTTTGATAGCGGGCCTTCAGTCTTTATAAACTAAGCATATGAATAGTCCCTATTTCCATCTTTAATGATTCGATATTGTACATGATTGGATTTATAATACTTCAGACATCCGTCAAAAGTAATCTCCCTGCAAGTCACCAAATAAAGAAAAACTTAGAGCTTCAACCTCTCCATATTATTTCAGGGTAGAATTTAAAAAAAATGAACACTATCATTGTAGCTGAAATATTTTGGAGTGAGTAAAAGCCTCGTCGATATTGCAGCCTCCTACACACATTTCTTGTCAGCCATACCTAAACCGATGCTCACATCTTGCACTCAAGTATCATTAATCTAAGGCTGAGGTATCATGTAACGCGGCTTCATCGTGCCAAAATAGCGCTTGTTATATTCTATAAATAGACAAGTTATATGACGCTTGCTATAAATTTAACCATTGGTGGTTTAATAGAATAGGCGTTTGATAAACTCATTTTCAAGGGATCTATGGAAATCTTAGTTTTTTCGCTGCATCGACGCAGAAGGAGCCTATTTTGGAAGTTTTTAAAGAATTGTAATGATTGACTCAATAAAATTTTTTAAATCGACTCTATCCTATTACTTTCCGGACAAACGCTGTATATGCTGTTTTGAAGAAAATCATGCGAATCACAGCCATAAACAAGAAATTGTGTCAAGCAGCCTTTGCCGGGTAAGAAATTGTTTCAAGTAGGCTGTGTCTGTTAGCATTTTTATTTCATGTCAAAAAGATTCTTGTCAGGCAATACTACTGTGTATCTAACGAAGCTACAAAGTAATCGTAAACAGTGGTTGATTCGTGATCAACGCGTGATCGGTAGCCATGGCGCTCTGTCGGCCTCTTCCTGATTGGCTTGTAGCGTCGAGCCTCCAGACAAAGTCACGCGGTTGCCACGCTCGGCGAGTTTTCGCCAGAGTGGTTGATCACATTCGCATGGATCACAAATCAATCTGTTGGTGCAATACGTGCAATAACTGTTGTAAAGGACATTATATAACAATAAATGGCATCACAAAGGTATATTCCAATTTGATCTGCAGCAAATTATGAACGGCATATACGGAGTTGCGAAAACAAGCTCAAAAAGGTGAAGAAAATTTTTGTGCAATCTTTATAGTTAAATTTTTCCTAAGAGATAGCATCAGTGAGGGATTTTTTTTCTATTTTCTTATTTTTCACATTAATGCGATGTCGAGATATGTGGCCCTATCGCAATTGAAAATAAGGTTTCGATAATCCTTCCATAAAGTTTCGATGAGTACATCTGAAATAACCTTGAGATATTCTTCAGGGAAATACAAAAATCTCCTGTTGTGTTTTTTTGTGCAGATTTATCTATTAAAATCCTATCCGCAATCTATTTTCCGTGCACACACCTTCAACCGAATGTATGCCATATATGATATTACCGTTTCCAACTTTCACCAAGGTTAATAGGAACCATAACAGCTCCTTACCCTTCCCCCTATAAGAATATCGATTTGTAGCCTCACATTTCAAGGTTAGACTTCTTGTAAAGTTTCTGTTCAACATTCGGCGATTTCTGACAATTTTCCCAATAAAACATGATCATTGTGACATTAAGCCTGGCAACGCTGCATAGTAGAGGGAACTCTCAGCGTCACGTTGATGGTTCGTCACCACGCACAGGATTGTAATCAGTTACGGATACCCGTTTATGAGCGCGAACGTTTTATGCACGTCTTGACTTGATTTTTCTTGCGGAAATTTAATATTAGTCTAAAATGTCTGACACAGATACAGCTGATGAAGTGGTTGAAATCAGCTTAACGCCACCCAGCAAAAGGGCTAAAAAGCTTCATCTTAGCGCAGGTGAAAAACAAATTATTCTAAATATCTACAAGAACCAGATGCAAGAGAATAGTGGATTGGCTATAGAAAATATCGTATATAAGGTTGCTGAAATTTCTGGAGTAGGTCGATCACGTGTTTACAAAATCTTGAAGGAATATAGACAAAATCACTCACTATCTGAGCCAAAAACATATCCAGCGAGAAAAAAATAATCGAAAAAATAGATGACTTTGACAAAAGTGCCATTAGAAGAAAAGTACATCACTTTTCTTCAGGAATGAAATACCTACAATAGATAAAATATTGAAGCAAGTGAATGGTGATGAGGACCTGCCAAATTTTAAAAGATCTACGTTCCATAAGCTGTTGAAAGAACTAGACTTTCGATTTTTGAAAAGAGGAAGGAATAGTTTATTGATAGAAAAGGAGGAAATTGTTATCTGGAGGAGAGAATACCTTAGAAAAATTAGGCAATTCCGCGCTGAAGGAAGAAAAATTTATTATTTAGACGAAACATGGGTGAACGCGGGGCATACGCAGGGAAAGGTTTGGGTAGACAGATCTGTGAGGTCCTCAAGGCAGGCTTTTTTTGATGGCCTTTCGACGGGATTGAAAAATCCTGCAGGTAAGTTTCGAAGTATATGAACTTTTTTGGATGCAGATAATTCATTTTCTGATCGAATCAATGATTTGGAAGCTCCGAACTCAGTTTTGCTATCTCATCCAAGTTTCTGAGTATTTCCTTCACCCAAAAACTAATCTAAGACCCTATCCTACACTAACCTAAAAAGAGTAAGTTGCTTAATTTCGTCATTTAGTGCGCTCGCTGAGAAGTAAAATAACTAATTACTTTCAGGCAAGGGAAAACGCCTGATCACTTTTCCACATAGGTAGCGTAGATGGATTTGTTCCTGAAGCATTGTGGGCATTTGAATCCAAAAAAACTGGAGACTATCACGAAGAAATGGATGGTAACTCATTTGAAAATTGGTTAAAAAAAATTTTGCCGACACTTGATGATAACGCAATTATTGTGATGGATAATGCCCCGTACCACTCCAGAAAATTGGAAAAAATTCGAACAATGGCCACCAAAAAGGCAGACATTCAACAGTGGCTTGTCTCAAAGAAGATCGACTTCGACCAAACAATGGTCAAAGCTGAGCTGATAAATATAGTCAAGCGACATAAGTATAAATATGATTTAAAAATTGTTGAAGAAATGGCCAAAAACCAAAATAAAACGATTCTCAGGCTGCCTCCCTATCACTGCGAACTGAATCCTATCGAGTTGATTTGGGCCGACATCAAGCAATACGTGGCGTCAAATAACAGCACTTTTAAGTTTTCTGACCTTAAAAAACTGTTTGATGTTGCTGTCGATAGAATTACGCCAGCAAAATGGAGAACATGTATTGGCCATGTCCAAGAGAAGGTTGAAACCAAAATGTGGGATATGGACAATATCATTGACACCCAAGTTGAACCCCTTATAATTGACATCAACAATTCTGATGATTCAAGCTCCTCGGAATACAGCATATAAATCGATTGATACCATTAAGACTGGCAGTTTAACGGGCTCTTTGGCAAGACAGGTAAGTTCATTATAGACTGAAATCAAAGTGTAAGTTTCTAGTTATTAATGTGGAAATTCCAAATTTATAATTACACAAAAATTAGGGTTAATTTAGGAGTTCCAAAGCATAATAGTGCCATTTTGACCTTCTTCCTATTTCTCATGTAAATTTTAATAGCAATCAAACTAACAAACTTTATGGAGTCTGTAATAAACTTTTGTACTACTACTACTACGTCTGTAGTTTCTATTTGCTCAAAAAAATTTGCTCTGCATTGTGAATAGAAGGTTGATTTGTAAATATTATTGGGTATATATGTAAGTTAATAATAAAATATGAACAATTTCAATTGAGATGGTCCACAAGTTTCTTTCGTGTGCGTTTTATTAACATTTTGCTGAAATGGTGAATACAGAATTTTTTGCACTGATTCCTAATGTCGAAATATGATTAGAAAGGCGTGGTATATTCCTGATAATTTATTATGCTTTTGATAGAATCTACAGCAACACATATCTTGTACGACATTTTTTGATAGATCAGTCACAATAGCTTGATACGGCCCTGTAGCGTCTCCTACGGTTAAGTTCTTGATCACGTGCAATACGGGTGTATATGTTTGATTTTACTTTGTTTCTTCGATGGATACAGTTTAAACAAAAATGACACCGGAACGACAAGCGCAAGCTGTAGCTTTACAAGACGATGGCCGTTCTATTTGGTATATCGCAGAAAGGCTTGCCGTTCCACGCAGTGCGGTATTCGATGCGATACAAAGATATAGAGATACTGATTCTTACTCAAAAAGACCTGGGCAAAAAATTGCTTGACGAAAAAATTTACGAAATTGATGCAATGGTTAACAAGATATTTAAAATTCAATTTGACCAAAATTTTGTTTGTCTGGTTAATTTTGCGTGGCAGTGTATAAGAAAAAATAAACTTGATAATTGAGGATAAGTGACGAAACTTCATCTTAAAACTGTAATTATGCCATGTTGAATAGGAGAAAAAGTTATTGTATTTTTTATTTTGATACCCCATCTCAAATAAGGTCAACAAAAACTAAGAACGATCCAGGAAAAATGCGGTTTCTTTCATTTATCTCCCGAAATACTCGGAATTGCACCATTTTCTTAGTTACTTATAGTACCCAGAAGTCGACGTCAAGCCGAAACCGGGTGATAGGCAAAGTCATAAAAGATATCAGAAAAATATTTAAAAAAATTTTATGTATGTGTTTTGAAAATTATAGGTCTTTGAAAAAGATATAGAAATTTCACACCCTACGGCAATCTGTCAACTCCTGTTACTACAAATATTAACTTTTTTTGGATTTTATTTTTACAATGTAATGATGAATAATGCATCTTCAAACTGGTGTCTCAACCTTACTGCCAACTTTTCTCGTTCAGGAAAAATTGCCACTTATTTCCCAACCAAGTATTCCAAAGTAAAACTTTGCTCAACTTTAACTGGTTGTACTGGAAAAAAATGTACTACGAGAGTTTGGCAAGTAACCTTAAAAGTTGGCGCATTTAGTAACGATTCCAAAATGGTATAACACTTAGAAGATTACTCGTTAACTTATGCACAATTTTTATTTGAAAAAAAACTGATGAAAATTTTTCAAAATTTCCTAATTAAACAGCGATTGTGAAAACGCACAAGGACCCTTAAGGATAACTGTTTGCACAACAGTGGGCGTCAAAATGCTGCTGATGATGATTTACCTTTACAGCAAATGCTCAAACTGTTTTCCTTCAGCCGCAATACACGCTCGACATCTTAAAAAAGATCGGGTTATTAAACGAGCGAATCCACGGTTATTAACAAACTCAGCTGCTTCCAATAGTCTTTGCCGTAGCTCAGCTACATTTTGAATCGGCTTGAAATACACTTTTTCTTTTACAGTTCCCAGTAAAAAAATCTAAAGGATTCAAATCAGGTGATCGGGCTGGCCACGGTATTGTACCAGACCGCCTTATCCATCTGCCTGGAAAGTTTTGATCGAGATACTCTCTCACTGAGAGTGCATAGTGCGCTGGGCAGCCATCATGCTGAAACCACATGTCCCTGTAAATACTCAGTGGCACGTCCACCAATAAATTTTGTACATGATTTTTCAAAAAATCCAAATAAACTTCAGCAGTCAAAGTCTCTGGGAACTCAAACGGACCGATTATTTTACCATTTAAAATTCCTGTCCAATGGTTTATCTTGAAGCGATATTGAGATTTATCTTCTCTCATCAAATGTGGGTTTGCTACGTGTCACTCGTGTAAGTTATGCAGGTTCATGTACCCATCTTTCTTAAATGTGGTCTCATCCGACCATAAAATTTTTTCAAAGAACTGTGGATCTTTCCTGTGTCTTTCT
The DNA here is from genome assembly GCA_963669975.1 of Acanthoscelides obtectus. NCBI lineage: Eukaryota > Metazoa > Arthropoda > Insecta > Coleoptera > Chrysomelidae > Acanthoscelides > Acanthoscelides obtectus. Next base: position 59,332,437 of record CAVLJG010000004.1, read on the forward strand.
AACATTGTGCGACAAAAAGCAACTCGGAGCTTATAATCCCGGGGCAGGAGAGGTTGAACACGCTGTATGTGGTATGGATGAAGCACATCACTTACTTGCTATTGCACACTTTGATACCGATCAGTACTCCTTCGTTTACTGCGCATCTTTACATGTTCGTGCTTGTTGATTTCGTACTGCTACTAATTTTGGATTCGTGAACTGGACTGTTGATCGCTTGTGATTTGGATTTGGACTGTTTAATTGCTCTTCAAAACAACATTTGCTTCCCTTAGACTATCTTTGATAGTGTGATTGTGCCGCTATGTCCGTGTACACCGTACAAGAATATGCTAACATGCACCTCATTTATGGGTAATGCAGATGCAACGCTAGTGCTGCAGCGAGACTTTACTGTGAGATGTACCCGAATGCAGCTTGGCATCCAGATCATCGAGTGTTCACAAATGTGCACCGCTTACTGTTCTCAGAGGGCCAACTGCCAATCCAATCACACGGTGAGGGAAGATCTTTCCTTCCTTACGAAGACGTGGTGCTAGGAGCTGTCGAAGAAGACCCGAGTACTTCAGTGCGTGCAATAGAACTAAAAACAGCCCATAGCCCATAGAATCTTGCAAAAAAACGTGCTCCATCCATACCACGTACAGCGTGTTCAAGCTCTTCTGCCCCGGGATTATGAGCCCGAGTTGCTTTTTGTCGCACAATGTTAGAAAGACACAGGGAAGATCCACGGTACTTTGAAAAAATTTTATGGTCAGATGAGACCACATTTAAGAAAGATGGGTACATGAACCTGCATAACTTACACGAGTGGCACGTAGCAAACCCACATTTGATGAGAGAAGGTAAATCTCAATATCGCTTCAAGATAAACCATTGGACAGGAATTTTAAATGGTAAAATAATCGGTCCGTTCATTTAGAAAATTTATTGGAGGACGTGCCACTGAGTATTTACAAGGACATGTGGTTTCAGCATGATGGCTGCCCAGCGCACTATGCACTCTCAGTGAGAGAGTATTTCGATCAAAACTTTCCAGGCAGACGGATAGGGTGGTCTGGTACAATACCGTGGTCAGCCCGGTCACCAGATTTGAATCCGTTAGATGGGGAACTGTAAAAGAAAAAGTGTATTTCAAGCCGATTCAAAATGTAGCTGAGCTACGGCAAAGACTATTGGAAGCAGCTGAGTTTGTTAATAACCGTGGATTCGCTCGTTTAATAACCCGATCTTTTTTAAGAAGATGCTGAGCGTGTATTGCGGCTGAAGCAAAACAGTTTAAGCATTTGCTGTAAAGGTAAATCATCATCAGCAGCATTTTGACGCCCACTGTTGTGCAAACAGTTATCCTTAAGGGTCCTTGTGCGTTTTCATAATCGCTGTTTAATTAGGAAATTTGGAAAAATTTTCATCAGTTTTTTCTTCAAATAAAAATTGTGCATAAGTTAACGAGTAATCTTCTAAGTGTTATACCATTTTGGAATCCTTATTAAATGCGCCAACTTTTAAGGTTACTTGCCAAACTCTCGTAGTACATTTTTTTCCAGTACAGCCAGTTAAAGTTGAGCAAAGTTTTACTTTGGAAGACTTGGTTGGGAAATAAGTGGCAATTTTTCCTGAACGAGAAAAGTTGGCAGTAAGGTTGAGACACCAGTTTGAAAATGCATTATTCATCATTAAATTGTAAAAATAAAATCCAAAAAAAGTTAATATTTGTAGTAACAGGAGTTGACAGATTGCCGTAGGGTGTGAAATTTCTATATTTTTTTCAAAGACCTATAATTTTCAAAACACATACATAAATTTTTTTTAAATATTTTTCTGATAGCTGTTATGACTTTGCCTATCAGCCGGTTTCGGCTTGACGTCGACTTCTGGGACGTATACGCCCCAGTCTAACTCGGTATCTCTTACCGTTTCTCAATCCCAATTCATCTCCATACATTCCTTTATTACTTAATTATTTATTTTCATATGACACTAGTTGTTTTTCTCATATGTGAAACAAGACGTTAAGTTTGTTTTAAGCATTTGATAGATATGACTTTTTAATATTCAGCCTTACAAAGAGCATGACTTCCTATGTGCACCCGTCTTACAAAATAAAAGGATGTTCTCTATAATCAGTTTTATCTTCAGTCATCTACTGCTTTTTACCCCTTGAGTACAGTTAATTTTCCCTCAGACGTTCGTCTAGTTGATGGGGCAGTTTTTAGAGTAGCCTCGCTACAATTCGGCCTTTGTTTTGCTTGTTTTCCTTTTACGAAGTGAGTTGGGAGTGGGAATTATTTCAGCGGTCTCAGGAAATATGGAGAATCCGTGTAAACTTTTATCCCAAACTTATGAGCATTCTGGAGACCAGTGGTTATATTCTTTTTTGTCGCAGTTCCCGAGCATTAACGGAAAACTAATGGATAGCGGTCACTCTGCTTTTTCTCCTCTAAAATGTAGACGTAACAATAACACCAAAAACATAACTATAAAGTAATCCAACTGAATGTAGTGCAGGAAATATACTTTAGATGGTAATATGAATTGTGAGATAGTGAGAAGTCCTATGTGGTTGTACCTTGTCATATTTAATTAATATTTGTTTCATGTTCATGTTCGCCATTTACGTGACTGATTATATACTAAGTGACATATAAATCCGAACACCCAGTTTAAATGGTTTTATTTTAATAAAATTTTGTATAAGTACTTAATGAAGCATAATAAGTAAATGATAAACATTTTAAAATGATTGTACTGCTTTAAAGCCCTTTGACCTTTAATAATGTGTGGATGCACCCTGATGTGCTACGCATTCTCCAACGTGCCTAGGCATGCTTCTGATCAGGTGGTCAATGTACTCCTGTGGTATGTCATTCCAGGCAACCACCAACTCCTCTCGAAGTGCTTCTAGAGTCTGAGGAGGACGTTGCAAATTGAGCAATCTCCTACCCATCATATCCCACACGTGCTCAATTGGTGATAAGTCGGGAGATCTTGGTGGCCATGGTAACAATGTGACATCATTATGTTGAAAGAAGTCTATTGTGACTCTTGCAACATGTGGTCGGGCATTATCTTGTTGGAAAGTTGGATCTGCCAGGGTGTCAAGATAGGGTAAAAGATGGGGTTCTAGAACTTCGTGGATATAACGCTGCGCGTTCATGTTACCTCTGATGAAGATTAAAGGTGACCTGGAACCATAAGCTATAGCACCCCAAACCATAACTCCAACAGTGTGATGAACATGTCTTTCAACAAAAAACTGTGGATTCCTCCTTTCACCACGTCGCCTTCTAACCCTGGCACGACCATCGTGCATGCCTAAACAAAATCGAGACTCGTCACTAAAGACAATACTGTTCCATTCCTGATCCCAGAGTGACCGTTGTCTGCACCAGTCAAGGCGATTACGTCGGTGTTCCCGAGTTAAAGGGAGGACCCAGTGTGGCCGATATGAAAACAAGCCAAAACTTCTCATTCGTCGGTAAACACTTCGCATGCCAATAGGTCTTCCGTGTTCTGCAAACCATTCATTTGCAATGGACCTGGTAGTGGAGAAACGGTCCCTTAAGGCCAATAATCTTAAGCGGCGATCTTCACGGTCTGTTGTTCTACGGCGGCGTCCAGTGCCCCTTGCTCTTTGCGTACGGCCTTCTCGAAGCCATGCCTGACAACACCTAACCACAGTGTCTACACTTCTTTGCACTCTAACTGCAATTGCCCGAAAAGAAAGTCCAACTTCCCGAAGAGTAGATGGTCTATGGGGATTCGGTCTCAAAACTTCCAAAATCCGCCACCAGAGGCGCTGGCGTCGCGCGCCATTGACAGGTTGTTGGACGGAATCTGTATTCATGAGTTGGGGATTCCGCCGCTAGATGGCGCTGTCAAACCAAACGGAATCTGTGTGTCATTGGACACCTGTCATGCGTCATTGGGCATCTCACGCATAGATGGCGTTACACGTCATCTGTCATACGTCATTGGACACCTGTCATTGATGGGTTGAGCATCTCGCGCATAAATGGCGTAGATTTGTTTGGCGGTGTACAAACCTAACGGAATCTATGCGTCATTGGACAGCTGCCATTGATGGGTTGGGCATCTCGCGCATAGATGGCGCCGATGTCGCACCTGTCTGGTGTTGGCGTGGATTACGGGGGGCAACGTGTATACAGGGGTGCATCGAAAAATAGCGGATCGATGGACCGACGGTATATCGTTAAATCGTATATAGCAAGGCGTGACCTAAATAGCGTGGTGGGCTCCTCTGGTCGGTCGGTCGGTCGGTCAGAATGTCTCATAACCTGTATACGATGTACTGTTATTATTATACAGGATGATACCGTTCAAAATGAAAATAGTATAATGGATATTTTATTGAAACATATAGTATATATAACAATAAGGTTGATTGGTGTGTGTGTGTGTGCCATGTTTTGAATACCCGCGCTTGAACAACTTGCAACAAGAAATTCCGACAATATTATTTCGCAAACCAGAGGTATTTTCAATAAAACTACATATCAGGGAGTACTTTAGATGTTGATACTAATCGACTCAAATCATTGTTCGACAACTGATTTGGTTCATGACAGACAAGAATCAAATTATGTATTTCACGGTTCAGTTCTGGTTGTTTTTTAATTTTTTCCCTAAACTTCTGGTAACCCAGGAAATATGTCTCTTATCCGTCCTCTGTTCAACACATCAGTAAAATCGTTAGAAAATTCTATATATGACATATTATTATAAAAGGTATAGGACCGTCCTGCGTTTGATTGAAAAATAGCATTGATTCGAGCCCTATCGGGTATATCAATTGAAAAATTATCAAGAAATTTAATGGTAGGGAATGATGCTGAGAAATAGTTGTTTGGAGACACAATGGTAATCAAGTCACCGTTTGTTGATTGGAAAATATGTTGTAAAGTGTATTGACGTAATTCTGTAGGAACATAATCGACAAGAAGTTCAGGCTGAGATGGGATAATCATTTCGTTTAAGTCTAGTTTCCATATAAACATATCATGTGCAATATATAATCGGTAATTTGAAAACTCTGGAGCAATAGCTAAAAACATAAAATCTGGAATAATATCACACAAATTTTTGAGGATCGGCTGCTTACGAGTTGTAGATCTTATAGTTGTTGTTGTTTTTGGTATTGCTGATGCGGTGGTAGACGTTGGGATTGAATCATATTTGTTTTTTCTTCCATATAGATATTGTACTGCATTTATATCATCAACATCTAGACCACGAATCTCATGCTGATAGAAGGCAAACATAATAGCATTCGGAGAAGCACTATGTGCTATGCCGAGAGCATGTCCAATTTCATGAACCAACACCTGATAGAGAATGATGTCAAAAATCTCAGATAGCAAATATAAATTCGTTTACCCCCCAATCAAAATCTTGACTGAAAAAAAAATTAGGCAGCAAATATACAATAATCATACACGAATTTACTATATTTCTAAATTTCTACTCTCATGTGCAACTTGTAATTGGAATTTCCGCCGGACAAACGATACATTCATGTATTACTAAGAAATTATATAAAAAATACTGCAACCGCAATGAATGTTGTTTTCTCGATAAAAATGGTACTGAGAATATGATGCATATAATATGCATATTTACGATACAATTATCTCATGCACGCGTGTGTTATCTCAACCACGTATTTATATTTAGCGAGCGCATGCAATAGTCATCATTGTTTCACACTTAACGCACAACGCTGCAAGCTGGAACAACGGCCGCAGTACAATAGTGCTTCGAGAGAGACGAGATAGCGAAAATTTTAAAAAAAGTAAGTGCTATTTTATTTAATATTTTTCTTTTTTATGTCTCTAAGTGCAACTGTTTTTTCGTGTTATGCTTCAAAATAGTTAGACGACTCAATTTTTTTTATAGATGGATTTATCAAAAATTAATGCTGCGTCTTCGATTGTAGACCGCAAACCTATCAGAAAATTAAAGGACCTACCAGTCGGGACACCATTTGCAATCCAAGCAGCTAAAGTGGTCAAGTCGAAATTTGGGGAAGCCGTGCTACTAGATTTAGGACCGGAAGTGCTATTTCTACCACAGCGGGTGACGGAAACGTACCAGCCGGTCATCGACGAACTTTTTCACGGAAAATACTCGATCATCTTCCAAGGGGAAGTGGACGTAGGGAAAAGCCGACCGCTAGCATCATTCAAAATAGTGGAAAATTAACAAAGCAGAGAACAGGAGGAGGAGGACAGGGTGAGCATTTTTATATATTTTTGAGTAATGTGTTTGCTTGAAAAAAAAAATGTCGTCTTTTCAAATGTCTTCAAATAAGGTTAAAAAGATCATCAAACAAACAGACGGTGTTCTACTATCAATTGTTAGTCTACGGAAAATTTTATTTGATAATTTTACAATCAGAGACGCGGAAGTGTGGCTGAAACGAATAGAAAAACAAATTAGATTATGTAAACGGGTAATTCGTAGTAGAAGGCAAAATAAATTATCTGTAGGGACCTGTAGAAAAGTAGAAACAAATTTGGGGCATTTTAAACATTTTAGAAAGTTGATTTTAACTAGACATATTGGGGCAGGACTTCACTTAACATTGGGTCAGAGGGTTAGATGGGAAAATGTAGAATCGAGCTTTCAAAGTAGAATAAAAACCGGTTCCATAGCTAATTTGCGTCATAAGGACTTGAATCAATTTTTAGCAGATTGTGTAGTTGTTTTTAAAAGGAAAATTAGGAATATTTTGAACACCCATTGTGCGCTCAAAGTAAATACAACATTTTGCGGGGAGTTTATTAGGAAATCGGGGGATAATGAAATTTTGGGAATTAAATATATTAATACTAAAAATCATATTATTGATACATCAACTCAAATAGACGAGTGGTTTAAGATATATGTGAAAGATAAACTTTTAAACGAATTATCGGAATTTGCTGAAAAAGATTCGGGATTTGCGTTAAATAAAATTATTTCCTTAGTTGTTAATATCAGTAAATATCAATTGGGAAACGGTTCATCTTATATTAGACTACCAGAACCGATTATAAGGAAAAATGCTTGTATAAACATTAAAAATATAGATCAAAATTGCTTTTACTGGGCCATTGTAAGCGCTCTTCGGACTCCTAGCAATAAAAGACATGCAGAACTAACCTCCTCATATCCACACTTTACTGACGTTTTACAAACAGAAAATTTAGATAGTCCTATGCTGCTAACAAAAATTTCAAAATTTGAAAAGATGAATAACATTTCAGTCAATGTTTACGCTTTAGAATTGATCGAAACAGAAAAAAAATCATTTTACATAGTAGTACCAGCAAGATTAACGGAAAATAAACGGGATACGCATGTTAATTTACTTTTAGCTCAAAATAAATATTATCCGCGTTTAAATGATTATGATGCTCCTCCACCAGCGCCAGCAAATGAAGATAATGATTCAATCGATGAAATTAAATATCACTATTGTTGGATTAAAAATCTTTCGCGTCTTATTAGTAGCCAGTTAAATAAACATCGTGAGAAAAAATTTATTTGCGATAGATGTCTGAACTATTTCCATCAGCAAAATAAATTAGTTGAACATGAAAAACTGTGTTCTAAATTTAATAAATATAAAATTAACCTTCCTAAAGAGAGCTGCGTTGAATTTAAAAACTTTACATACCAACAAAATACTCCTTTTGTTGTTTATGCAGATTTTGAATGTCAATTAGAAAATCATAAAGAAAGTAGCGTCGTAAATTTAACTAAAACCATAAAATATCAAAAACACGTTCCGTATAGTGCTGGTTTCTATGTAAAATGCAGCTATGATGATAGCCTTTCTTATTTCGAGAGCTTTCGAGGTGCAGATTGTATGGATTGGTTTGCAAATCGTATGGCTGGTGTTGCGCAATTTGTAAACTCAAAAATAAAAACAAGCGTACCTATGATTGAAAAATTAGACACATGTAAGGCAACATCATGTCATATTTGCGGTAAGAGATTTTCAAAAACAAAAAAAGACATAATCGTTAGAGATCACAACCATTTCAGTGGAGAGTTCAGAGGTTACGCACACCAAGCATGCAATCTGAACTTTAGAAAATTGTTTGTTGTGCCGGTTATATTCCATAATTTAAGTGGGTACGATAGTCACTTTATGATTTCGAATTTATGTAAAAAAGGTCGCTTAAGTCTACTTCCCATCAACAAAGATAAATACATCTCCTTTACGCTGCACTCAGATGAAAATAACATTAAATTGCGGTTTATAGACTCTTTTCGATTTATGGGGGCGTCTCTTGATGAATTAGCTTCAATTTTAGCAGTATCAGAAAAGAAAATTTTACAAAGGGAATTTCAAAATTTAGATGAAGATAAATTCAAATTATTAACACAGAAAGGAGTTTTCTGTTACGATTACATTGATTCGTTGAAAAAATTAAATGAAACGACTTTGCCCCCAATTGAAAAATTTTACAATAAATTAAACGATGAAAGTGTAAGTGACGAGAAGTATGCTCATGCGCAATCTGTTTGGCAACAGTTTAACATTAAAACATTAGGAGAGTATTCTGATATATATTTAAAAACAGATATTCTGCTTCTTGCCGACGTTTTTGAGCAATTGCGTAAAAAATGTTTCTCCACCTATGGTCTGGATCCTGCGTGGTACTATACAATGCCCGGATATACGTGGGACTGTATGCTCAAATACACTGGGTGTAAGTTAGAACTACTAAAGGATCTAGATATGGTGATGTTTTACGAAAATGCTATAAGAGGTGGAATTTCGGTGTGTAGCAACCGATTTTCGGAGGCCAACAATAAATATATGCCCGAATATGATCCTGAAAAGCCGTCCAAGTACCTTATGTACCTGGATGTGAATAGCTTATATGGGAAGGCTATGCAGCAACCCTTACCCTACGGAGGGTTCAAATGGGTAGATGATGTAACATCGTTTGATGTGATGTCAATACCCGACGACTCTGACGTAGGGTACGTGCTACAAGTCGATCTATCGTACCCACAAGAACTGCACGATAAACACAAAGATTTTCCGTTTGCGGCAGAACGTAGCGTACCACCCAGCGACGGCGGGGTAAAATTGCCGAAATTAATGGCAACACTTACGGATAAAAAAGAGTACACGGTTCACTATAAAAATTTAAAACAAATGCTAGCTAATGGGTTAAAGTTAACGAAAATCCATAAAATTTTACAATTTAAACAAGCAGCCTGGCTGAAACCCTACATCGAGTTGAATACTCGATGTAGAGCTGCAGCCCGGAATGATTTCGAAAAAAATCTTTTTAAATTAATGAATAATGCAGTATTCGGTAAGACCATGGAAAATATACGTAAGCACCGCGTATGTAAAATCGTTAAATCTTGGGGTGGTCGCTATGGGGCAGCAAACTTGATTTCGAGTTTTCGGTTCCACAGTCGCACAATTTTAGAGGAAAATCTGGTGGTTATCGAATTGAACAAGGCTGAAATAACGTTTAACAAACCTCTGTATGTAGGGCAGGCAATTCTAGACCTATCGAAACTAGTCATGTACGATTTTCATTACACCTATATGCTACCAAAAATGGGTGCAGAAAGGTGTAAGCTCATGTACATGGACACAGACAGTTTTATCTACGAATTGCAATGTGAGGATGCATATGAGGAGATCATTAAAGCTGATTCCAGTAAATTTGATACTTCGGATTATCCTGAAAATAACATATATAAAATACTGCGTAAGAACAAAAAGGTGCCGGGTCTAATGAAAGATGAAAATAACGGTAAAATTATGACACATTTTGTTGGACTTCGAAGCAAAATGTATAGTTACAAGGTGCAGGGTGGGAAGGTGGTTAAAAAATCTAAAGGGGTTAAGTACAATGTTGTTAAAAATAAAATTGCATTTGAGGATTATGTTGAATGTTTGAAAGAATTTAAGGAAAAAACAGCTACACAACGCTGTATCAGGTCGTATGCACACAACGTATATTCTGTTGAATAGTCAAAAATTAGTTTAAGTCCGTATGACGACAAACGTTATTTAATTCCGAACAGTTTTGACACACTTCCGTGGGGGCATTACAGTATCTTATAATAGCGTTTTTTTTTTTGTTATAGATGAATGCCCCAACATTATCAGAGTTAGCTGTTAGAAAAATTTGCGAATCAATAACATCATCAGCAGTAGAATTCATGGAGCAGTCTCCACTACCATGGAAATTAACTACGGAAATTGTGAAACAATTTCCTTTATATAAATGGCACGCTATGATTAAAGAAGCCAAAAATGATCTTGATTCTTCATATACAGGAATTAACTTTATTAGATGTCACAAAGAAATAGATCCAAATTTAATTCACACTATATTAGGAAAATCAGATTGGGGTTATGTTTTTGAAGATTATTCTAGTTACTGTCTATGGACAAGTGGATATTGGCTGGACCAATATTACCTACACGTATGTAAAAATTGTTTATCTAAATTTAAAGAAATACATAAAACTTTAAATAAACGTTTATTTGCCTGCTATGACCATTCTCACGAGGTTCACGATGCACATGACATTATTTTGAACGTATACCAAAAAAAGTATAATTGGTGTCACAGCTGCTTTAAAAGCGTAGTGTTTGAACTAAAAGACCAGGAATCTTGCAGAGATGCCTTACATGATAGGTCTAGAAATAACATCCGAATCCGATTTGATGAATCTGATGTAGACAGCGATATTGAGTTTTAAAAAAAAAACATCACAGCAAACAAATTACAAAAAAATATATAAAAAGCGTTCATCCGTCCTCCAGTTTCTCTCTATCTATTGTACTAACATTTATATATATATTTTTTTTCAAACATGTATGTAGTACTAACATTTATATATATATATATTTTTTCAAACATGTATGTAATTAGATTTAATAAATGAATATTTATAAAAAGATGTTTTATTGATTTCGTTAGATTTTTCTAGTAAGAAGAGTTCACAACAACAACAACAACAAGATGTCCTGATAGCTTGAGTCGTCAGAGGTGTGCAACATCAGAAGCAATGTTAGTGCGTGGTTGGAGTTCAAAACTTAGCGTGTTCAAAAACAAAAAAAAAAAACACGCACACACATAATACTAACATTACTTCTGATGTTGTGGCGCGGTTCTTCGGGCTATCAAGACATCTTTTTGGTATTTTTGAACAAAGTGTGCACGTCACGTGCGTCACGTATCACGTCACGTGCGTCACGTATCACGTCACGTGCGTCACGTATCACGTCACGTGCGTCACGTGTCACGTCACGTGCGTCACGTGTCACGTCACGTACGTCACGTGTCACGTCACGTCACGTGTCACGTTACGTGACGTATATCATAATGAAACGACAGATATGCATTTTTACAAAAACTTTATTAAAATCGTTCAAGATCATTAGCGATCCTATGTCTATAGAAAAATATATGTTGTCCTAACGCTATATGTTGTAAAGTACAGCCTACGAGCTTAAATGTATACAATTTTTGAATAGCATCTGAAAACGTATAATTTTGATCATTAAAACTAGCTCGAACAATCTTAAGCGCATTATAATAATAGCTTGGAAATTCAACAGTTTCTAGCATAGACATATACGGTACTAAAAGTTCATTATTTGCTTCTAAAAGAGCGTTCACGTCCATTTCTGAGAGGTAGAAACTAATGTTGTGCTTGGTTATTTCGAGAATTTTCGTACTATCATAGATTAGTCGTCGAATTCTGCAATAGTCACCGCACTCGATTTCGACAGGATCATACTTGTCAGGAAGGTTCTTCTCCTCCTCCTGCTCCTCCGTCTCCTTCACCGTTACCACATTGAGCTGGGTGATTAATTGTTCCCACTCATAGGAACTGAAAGATAGTTTCAACCGTGATGAGTTCCACACAATTACAGCAGGAGTAAATGATCTCGCTGGGCTTAGACCGCATCCAATTTGGTATGATCCATTTGGAAACTGCGTGTACAGCAGATAATGGTCCTCGTTCTTGGCCGCTTCTTCGTACCTTTCCAGAATAGCATCCAGCTCACGGTCGTAGTTTACAGATGATTCGTGTGAGCTGCTGGTGGTGAGGTCAAACTCGCTGCAACTTGAACCACTACCACTGGTATCCATTTTTTTTTTTTACTAGCTGCCTGACTGACTGACTGACTGACTGCAACCGACTGAGAACTCACTTTTAGCAGAAACCCCCCCACCCCATACACCTAGACGATCGCATCATTGTCAATCCAACTATTATGTTTTGCATCAAGGCCAAGCCATTTGACGTACATTTTTTTACCTTTACGACGTAAAACTTTTTCAACTAAATAAACATCTGGATTGGCTGTTTTCTGTAATTCTTCGTCATAAAAGGCTCCTTTGATCGGTGCACCTTGCATATCTTCGAGCATGTACGTTGCAGGGTTGGTAATATTAATTTTAGTAACTTTAAATAATTCCGTTGTCCAGCTTGGAACGTATCCCTTGTCGAATAGCATTTTGGTTTTGCTGATGCGTACAATGTCACCAACTTTAAACTTACGCGGGCCCGCGATTTTTAAATGAGTATATTTTCGATTTAAGATACATTTTTCGTTGGATTTATTAATTTGTGATGGTTTACATCCGATGGTTTGATGACGTGTTCCATTGTATTCATTGGTAATGCTTTGTAATATATCAATCCATTTATACGATCCCATTAAGCTAAAGTATTTGTAAAGTTTATTTTTCAACGTCCTTATGGCTCTTTCAGCAATGGCCGCTTTCTTGATGCTATATGTACTATAATGATTAATATCATGCTTCTTCATTAAAGTTTGAAATTTACTATTGTAAAATTCTTTACCTTGATCAGATTGTAGATTTTTCGGCGTACGTTCCGTATGTGCGAGGATATCCGAAAACGCACGAGTTATCTCCTCACCCGTCTTTGTCTTTAACGGTCTAGTCCACATAAACTTGGAAAAAGAATCGATTACGACGAGAATTAATTTGAAATTTTTATTTTGATGAGCATAAGGTCGCATTTCAGCCAAGTCCGTCTGCCATAAATCGTCTAAGCCTTTAATGATGGTACGTCGTCTTAGATAATTTTTTCGAGCAGGCTTGTGCAGCTCGTTAACTAGTTGTAGCTTCTCCTTGGCGTACGTCATCATGTTTTAACGCTTTAAATTGTTGTTCCATCGGCTTTATACGCTTAGCAAGATCGAATGTTTTCAATGATATATATGATGTGCGTCCTTGCAAAAGTTGTAATTCATTCAATGATATTTTTCCTTATTGGAGTCAAATCGGTATGAGACTTAATTGTAGCCAACTCCTGTTCTATTCTTGTTGTTATATTTGCAATAGAGTCATCTACATATTTTTTTGTTGCCATATGTTTACCAGAAGTAGGCGGATTTCTCGAAATAAACTCTGTTATTTGATCTGTTTTTGCTGTTATTTTTTTTAAATCAATCACTGAAGTATCTACGTATTTTTTAGTTGCCGCATCTGAATTATCTGTGGGATCTTTTATATTACACAACTTTACGTTCTTGAAGTCAACATTTCCATCAGAAGTATGGGGTAGTGTTAACTTTGGCGGTGTACGCATATACGGAAGTGTCTTTTGTTTATCAAAGCGACGTCCGAATTTATCAAGACTCATCGTGTAAATGAAAGACCAAGGAACTAGATTACTGTATTATATTAGCTTCTTTTAGCTCGTTGAGGATGGCTACTATTTCATTATCATGCGACGTATTGCCAGCTTCCTGAGATGCCATAAGGAGTTTAAGTCGATCGATTAATTCATTGGGATCATCCCAGTACACGTATTCGATTGGTTCCTCGTTGTATGTCAAGTAATCACCGATACCTTTTCCTGTTGGCGGTTTTGATGTTGATGATGTGTTGTTGTTGTTGTTGTTGAGGGAGTGGATCTTGTTAATGATCGACTAAGTGGACTACGTATTTTTGTAGATGTTGATCGTGTGACAATTGTACCTTTATTTTTCTGCACATCTTTAAAGAGAGGCTTAATAATGTGATTATATTTAAATCCTGTCGAACCTTTTAGGCGTCCAAGCGAATCTAAATGAACACCGGTACTTTGCAATAGATTTTTATAGGGTTGTAAATCTGCATCTGCATAGTTTGGGTCATTATAGAATAAAAGTTGATACAGCCCAGGTGTGCCACGAAACCATGTACCTGCTAAGTTTGTCCCCTCAGGTAATATCTGTATTTGGCCAGTCGCTCTATCAAATTTAATTCGGCGTTTACCTAACATCCAACCAATGTTGTCGGTATATATAGGTCCATAATTTTTATCAATTTTATCGTTTTGTGTCCAAAAATCTTGTAAATAATTATGGCTTATTGGGGGATATTGATCTAAGTATTCTTCTATTGCTTCTTGTGAAAAATCAGCAGGACGCATTTCTTCAGGTAGTGGTGGTGTTTCAGGTCTCGGCGGTATATTACCTTGTTCATCAGTTGAAGCCACGTCTTCTAAATTGAGATAGTTTGGGTTCTGTGTGAATACATCATCATCATCATCATCATCATCCTGTTTCAATTTTTCCTCTTTTTTAATAATAAATGAAGGATGCTGCTGAGTCTTAGCTATTTGCTTAAGAGGTTCAGATATTGGTTTGAAAAGTTTTCTAATAGATTCATCTTCTGCAGTTCGACCTAACTTTAAAGTAAGATACTTTTTACGTATAGCTCGAGCAAGTTCTGCGATCTTTCTTTTATGACTAGCAACGGCAACTTGGTCCTTTGACATCATGTTACTGAATGATGGCGTACATGATAAGCCTACAATTTTATGTACTTATCAAATCCTACTCTGTATCGACCATAATTAAGAGGAAAGTCTTTAACAATAACTAACGTACCGTACTTTTCTGCCCAACATTCCGAACACATCTTTTTGAATTCATCAAAAGTAACATCTGGAGATACATGCTCATCAAATATATGTTTTAGATTAATTTCATCCTGCTTAAATAGTACTATAATGTTACAGTTGTCTCGTATGAGCTGTTTTGGAATTTTAGAGTATGTTTGGCAGAGATATGCAGCATCGATATCTTTATGACGACACATGGAGTAATACTCTCGAATTTTCTGCTGACCGTCACACGACACGTCGTCAAATATAAATATAGAGCTATTTTTAGCCTTACTTGGACTTATAATTTCCTCGTTATCCTTAAATGGGAAATAGCCAACACCCTTAGCAGCGGAAATCACTTCTTGAAGCAGTTGATACTTTGGTTGATACAACGATTTTGAATAAACGTAAACATTTTTAAACTTAGCACCGTTTGGATGGAAAAGCAGCGCCAGCATTACGTTCGTTTTTCCACATCCGCTTGGTCCGCAGATGATAGCGCGAAACGAATTCGGTAACAATTTACCATGTTTACTATGTTGAGTTTTTGCTGTAAAATCCAAGTTATCAATGGGTAATGACTGCTCTTGTTGAACAACCTTCATCGTGTGGCGTTCGAATAAGGAATGTGTAAAAGTATATATGTAGATATTGCTAACGCATCATCAACAGTTCTCATGTTAACGTACAAGGGTGAAGGTGTTGTAAACTCTCTGATAAATAATCTTCCGATAGAACTCCACGTACCTTCGTATCAGTTCCTGGGACGTAAGTGTGCGACAGATTAGGATATTTTTTTTTTCATTCTCACACATGTATATGTATATTTTCAGCGGGGACTAAATTAAAGAAGAGGTTAGCACGAGGAGATCCTGGAAAGAACCCATTGGATCGTGCTGCAAGAGACCACGATATTGCATACGCCTTATACAAAAATTTGAAAGACAGGCACAAAGCTGATTGGATTCTTGAGAACCGAGCCTGGGAACGTGTAAAAGCACCTGACGCTTCACTAGGAGAAAAGACTGCAGCTTGGCTAACAACTACCGCAATGAAAGTTAAGCGAAAATTGGGTATGGGGCAGAAGAAATCATCTTTTCGACGAGGTGTTCTCACGAAAATCACAAAGTCCTTGAAGAAAAATGCTCCCACCACCACGACATTAAAAAAGTCTGCATTGGTTGCTCTTAAAGCGGCAAGATTAGCGGTGAAGAGTGCAGGTGGAAAACATAAAGTTCGACTACCGAGAATAATTCCGATCGAAGGAAAATCTGGGGGATTCCTACCCTTGATCCCCCTTTTCGCCGGATTAAGTGCCTTGGGGGCGCTCGTAGGGGGAGCTGCAGGTGTGGCCAAAACGGTCGTTGATGCCAAGAATGCACAAAAGAAATTGGAGGAAGACCATCGCCATAACAAAGCTATGGAGTCTTTGGGCAAAGGATTGTATTTGAGAAAAAATGCTAAAGGTGGTTATGGGTTGTACCTCAAAAAAAAAACTCAAAAAAACTAAACATCAAGCTACCCAAGAAAGCGCTTTATGATTATGAAATAAAGCAATATGCGAAGCTCTTGAACATACCTCATTTCCGAGGTGTCTTCATGCGTGACACTTTACCACGAGACGGTCCACGTAAAAGAGAATGCGCCGTCGTGAACTTAGATATTTCACAAAACAACGGAACTCATTGGGTAGCTTATAAAAAGATAAACAACAACGTTGAGTATTTCGATTCATTTGGTAACCTGAAGCCTCCACAGGAACTTGTTCGATATCTGAAAAACGCTAAAATTTTCTACAACAACGATCCTTACCAAACTTATAATCAAGTTAATTGCGGACAATTGTGTTTGAAATTTCTAAACAATAACAACAACAACAACGATGGATAATAAAACATTATCGGAATTTACATTAGAAGAGTTTGAGAAGAATATTCCGCCGCTGGAATATTTAATAAGCAATGTGAGACCTGCAGAATTATTGAGTATATGGCACAAACTGCCTGCAGAATACACATCCAATTTTGATCTTCAAATACGACTTCCATGCTATGTTCACTACAACAGACCTGATTGGACAACACATTGGGATGGACCGGCTACTGCTCAAGCAAATTGTTATTTCTGTAAATTATCCATTCGAAAATAAACAAAAAAAAAAAACTTGAATAAATGCTTAGTACACAGCTATATTTTTTCATTCATCATGTCGCAGTTGTTGAGAGTCAATAGCACTACTCATATATTTTCATTTCGTCCTTCAACACCGATAGTGTTGGATCCGAAAAAAGATTATGAATTGGCGCTTAGGTCTTTTACTTCATACAATTCCATACCGAATATTGAAAAAGGAGATAAATTTTATTATATCGACCGGATAGGTGGTGGTGGTGGTCAATTAAAAGTCATCGAGTTTCCGACAGGTTGTTATGAAATTACCGACATAGAAACATTTATACGAACGCAAATGAATCTTGAAAATGAAGTTGCTCCTCCGGATGATTATTTTTCTCTAAAACCTAACAATAATACACTGCAATGTGAAATCTTTAGCAAGTATTATAAAATAGTTTTTACAGAACCGAATAATCTTGGACATCTATTGGGATTCTCGAAAAAAGTTCTTAATCCTGGTCAAAAGCATTCTTCTGATTTACCTGTAAACATAATAAAAGTATCAACCATACACTTTGATGCTAACATTACGTCGGGAGCCTTTGACGGAGACACGCCTGCACACACGATCTACGAATTTGCTGTGACAGCCGATCCTGGATACGCTATAGTCGAAACACCTGTAAATTTACTATATCTACCTGTTATACCGAAACAAGAAATAACCAACATCACAGTGTTGGCTTTAGATCAAGACGGTCGTCCTGTAAACTTTCAAGGTGAAACTAGTACTCTTGTGTTGGAGTTGAGAGCGAAGCGCAGATGGGATTAGTGATTATAAGACATAGTGGTGCTTCCAAGGCAACTTCAGTATTACCCCAAGCACCTAAGCGACGACATCTACTACTAACTACATCAAATATCCTGTTTCTACGCTCACTTGGATATCATGTCAACAACAACAAGAATCATGTACAAAAAGAGAAAAACTGAGGAGGCAGCAGCAGCAGCATCACATACTTCTCCGATGTTTGATCTATATCGATCTCCAGCATTCGATGAATCTATTCGCAAGGCTGAGTATAGATCTTATACGCCGTTCATCAAGTCATTTAATTGTAATGATGTTGTGGAATTTAGCATCAATCAAGTAGATTCGTTCTTTGCAATGAACGCTTCCCTTCTATCTATCAAAGGAAAAGTTGAAATAACTGGAGGAGGAGGAGCAGGAGATGTATCTTTAGCTCCAAACTTTGGTGCCTTCCTATTTGACTCTTGCACTTACAGTGAATCCGCTAGAGAAGTTGAAACAGTACGTGATCCTGGTATTGTAAGTACTGTCCGAGCTTACGTATGTTACAGTGAGGAAGACTCAAATCATATGGCTATAGCTGGATGGAACTATCCTTCAACACCTATAATGGCGTCAACACATAACAAGTCTTTTAGCTTGCTAATGCCGCTTAAACATATTTTCAACATTTTCAATGATTATCCTATGATTACGTGTGGCAGACAAACTCTCAGATTTGTGAGAGCTAGAAACGATAACGATTGTATCATTATCAAGGAAAAAACTGGAACGACGACGACAGCGAAAATAACTATTGAAAGCATGGAACTGAAAATCAAACATATTTACCCGAGTGATGATGTGAAAGAACAACTTTTGAAAGCTATTCAAACTGATAAGCCGATACTTATACCGTTTAGAAAATGGGATCTGAATGAACTGCCTGCAATTACCGCAGATGCGAGAAGAGAAATATGGTCAGTTAAAACTAGCACCGCAATCGAAAGACCACGTTTCATTATAGTATGTTTCCAAACCGGTAAACGTGACGTCGCAACCTCAGACCCTACCCTGTTTGATCACGTGAATGCTGCTAGTATTCGAGTATCTTTAAATGGTGAATACTATCCCAACGAACGTATGCAATTGGACTTTGCAAACAATCACTTTACTGAAGCTCATTTCAACTATAGCGACTTTCAAACCAGCTATACAACTTCTTCTTCTCCTCTGAAGAGATGTCTTTTAGATTATACCGCTTTTAAAAATCGCGCTTTGTTTGTTATTGACTGTTCCAAACAAGAGGAAACCATGAAATCATCAACTGTTGATGTTAGATTGGATATCGAAGCCGATACTGGCTTTCCAACCAACACCAAGGCCTACTGCATCATTATACATGACTGCTTAATCGAGTACTTCCCCCTCACCGAAGTTATTAAAACCATCTCGTAAGCAACGAAGGACTCTCAGTTCCGCATCAGACATCATGAGGATCGCGTTTGTTGACATTCAAGGCTTTACAGTTGACGGATTATTCGTACCTAAAGAACTATGTATCGAAATTGGTTTCAAGAAAAGTCATTACATCTTTACACCTCCGCAACCTTTTTCTACATTAAATACTAAAGACAAGAAAACTGTCGCTTACTTGGAGAAGAATTTCCATGGGCTTAAATATTCTTCCGGCGACGTTAAATATTCCAAGTTAAATGAAATAATTAAAAATAAGGTGATATATGCGGCTGACTATGTCTACGTTCGTGGAGAACAGAAAGCAAACTTTTTACTCAAGAAATGTCACATTTTTGGTGTTTTTCCCAACATTATTGATGTTTGCAAGTATGATGGTACACCGTGTGCTACTGGAAACTTTGTTGCTGATTCCAATCCATGCCACACCAACGGACAATTTTCCTGTACCCAGAGAAATGTTGAACGTCTACGCCACTGGTTTTCAAATATCATATTACCTATGTAGTTTTTTTCTATTTTCAATAAAATATTAAACGTATTATTGTAGTTTTATTGAAAATACCTCTGGTTTGCGAAATAATTGTCAGAATGTCTATACTATTTTCATTTTGAACGGTATCATCCTGTATAATAATAACAGTACATCGTATACAGGTTATGAGACATTCTGACCGACCGACCGACCGACCAGAGGAGCCCACCACGCTATTTAGGTCACGCCTTGCTATATACGATTTAACGATATACCGTCGGTCCATCGATCCGCTATTTTTCGATGCACCCCTGTATACACGTTGCCCCCCGTAATCCACGCCAACACCAGACAGGTGCGACATCGGCGCCATCTATGCGCGAGATGCCCAACCCATCAATGGCAGCTGTCCAATGACGCATAGATTCCGTTAGGTTTGTACACCGCCAAACAAATCTACGCCATTTATGCGCGAGATGCTCAACCCATCAATGACAGGTGTCCAATGACGTATGACAGATGACGTGTAACGCCATCTATGCGTGAGATGCCCAATGACGCATGACAGGTGTCCAATGACACACAGATTCCGTTTGGTTTGACAGCGCCATCTAGCGGCGGAATCCCCAACTCATGAATTTCGATTACAGATTCCGTCCAACAACCTGTCAATGGCGCGCGACGCCAGCGCCTCTGGTGGCGGATTTTGGAAGTTTTGAGACCGAATCCCCATAGACCATCTACTTACTTCGACAAGACCGGAACATAATATACAACTTATAGCTTTGACCTCAAATAATCCATCTCTGAAGCAGATGTTATATCACATTAGAGCCAAACCATGACAGCTTGAACATCATGATTTGTAGGTAACACGTACAGCTACACAACGATTGCATATCAAGTGAACAACAGCTAGTTCCAAGTTGATATCTTTTAGGAAAACCTTCATAATGACAAACACCGATATAATGTCACTTTTCAAGACACGTAATACTCCCGCGGGCTCCAGAACGCCGTTGGCTGGCGAAGTTGCATGCACTGCTATGTCGTCTCCCAGTACACTTTCCCGGTTTGGTATTAGTCCTGTATATGGATTCGATCGATTTTGCCCAATTACACAAAATTTGGAAAAAGCATTTTTATTTGTTTGACTTTATTTTAAGACATCAAAGAACTAATGAAACTTTTTATGCACATAATGTTGATTTTAAATTTTGTGCACAACGGCTCGTTGTTGACTTTATTTTTTTATATGTTCCGAGAAAAAGTACACCTTGTACCTAATAGCATTTTTCCATACGAATTCAACGATGCATTACATGTTACATTTATTTTATTGGTTATAAAGAAAATGAGTTTATTATGATTTTTTTATTTTTTAAGTGGGTATTACAAACAAATAAAATTTTTACAAGCTTCTCAACGGCATCTGAATATGCCTCAAAGAACACAGCTTTTTCCTAATTTAACTCAAGCTCTATCTTGCACAGGTATTGAGATCCCCATGCATAGGGTCTTGGACCCTATGTATACATTTTACCTAAAAATCATCAAAGAGATTTAATCCAACCTCGACCACTTTATTAGGTACTCTGCAAAAATTGCATTTTTAAAAGGATCTCTTTTTTTACGTACGTGTTTTGAGAACAGTACAACTAATTGACTTGAATGATTCAAGGAATCGGTAAATTATGTAGCACCTAATGACTGTGAGATATTTTTTGACAGAAAATCCAGTAGTCTACCTATTAGAGAAGTCCCTGGACCAGTAACTTTTCTGGTTAGTCGACAAAATTTTAAGGAAGACTGTACATCTAATATGTAATGGAACAATATACAGGGTGGCGCATCGAAAACGAAACAGGCGCATTTACTGGCAGCTCAGTTTTTTTTTGGAAAAACGCTCAGACCCGTCGATTCTGTTTTCGAGGGGGACACAAGTTTGGCAAAAGATCACGTTAACACGTGCAGCCCCCTGGGCGGGGGTGACACAACCCTAAAATTTTAAATGGAAAGGGGGGTCGAGTGATACCTTATTTTAAAGGTCTTTCAATTCCCTTTATAATGATGTAAAATTAATGTACTTCAGTTCAGTAGTTTTGAAGATTTATTGATTTAAAGATTGAAGTAGACTTTAATAGGTACATCGGATTAGTTTGTACTACTTTCAGAAGCAATTTGACTAAAAGAATTTACTTAATAAGTAAATGCTTTTCTTCACTACGCCCATGGTTTGTTTATCATTTTGTTGTTGAAAATAGCTATTGGAGCGTTTTTCTGTGGCAAAAAAGTTATTTCTTGAAGAAAGATAAGGAAATATCTCGTACTTATTTTAAATAGGAATTTAGTACATAGTTTGCAGAAATATTTAATGAGCGACATGAGAACAGTAATGTGCATCGAAAATATGTTCCAAAACTTGTAGCTAAATTTCGGGAAACTGGGTCAGTCGCCAATAAAAAACTCAACATTGAAAATCCCATAAGGAACGAAGCAATTGAAGTGGGGGTTTTAGGGCAAGTTTATGTAGATCCTACGTTAAGTACCTATAGTGTTCATCCGTATAAAATTCACCTGGTACAAGAACTTAATGAAGATGATTTTGATCGGCGATTACAATTTTGTGAAGATATGAGTGAACGAATTATAAACGATGAACATTTTATATTCAACACTTGCTTTTCCGACGAATGTTCCTTTTACTTAACTGGCGTAGTAAATCGTCATAACTGCCGATATTGGTCCGATTCTAATGCCAGAATTTATCATGAGGTTTCATACACAGCAGCCACGAAAATTAAATGTTTGGGCTGGTATTTTTGGCGATCATTTAGTTGCCCTTTTTTCTTACCTAGAAATTTGACCGGTGAAATGTATTTGGAATTACTGGAAGACGCCATAGATCCTGCATTAACAGCCATAATTGAAAATCAGAATGATCGGCGGTACATCCAACAGGATGGTACCCCACCACATTATGCATTACGTGTTCGACAATATTTAGGTCAGACATTTCCAGATCGATGGATGGAGTGGTAGAAGAGGTGCCATTGAATGGCCCCCAAGATCGCCAGATTTATCACCTTTGGATTTCTTTATGTGGGGTCATTTAAAAAGCAAAATCTATGCTACTCAGCCAACATCATTAGAAGACCTGCGACAAAGAATTCTGAATGAGTGCCTTCAAATTGCTCCTCAAATATTGCAAAATGTGCGGCAACGTTTTGACCAAAGTCTTTATTATTGCATGGAAAGTCATGGTGGCCATTTTCAACATTTACTTGCCTAACGGGTCAGTTCATTCTTCATTTTTAAATTACTTTGTCGCCAAATGTATTGATCTCCACTGATGATGATGTATTAGTTTTATTTAAGCTTTAAATCAGTAAATCTTCAAAACTACTGAACTGAAGTACATTAATTTTATATCGTTATAATGGGAATTGAAAGACCTTTAAAATAAGGTATTACTCGACCCCCCTTTCCATTTAAGATTTTGGGGGTGGTGTCACCCCCGCTTAGGAGGCTGCACGTGCTAACGTGATTTTTTGACAAACTTGTGTCCCCCTCGAAAACAAAATCGACGGGTCTGAGCGTTTTTTCAAATGTATCGGTTTCGTTTTCGATGCGCCACCCTGTATATGTATCTCTGAAAAAAGGACGTTGTTATCCAGGTCATTAGTCGCATACTCTCTATATTCCTGGATAGTTTTGTGAAAAAGTCTGTTTCTCAAAGCAATACTTCTTCCATGCAAGTTCCTGATACCCTGTATATGAGTTGCAATGTTGCTAGTCAGGCCAGTAGGGATCAGGACAAAAACGTAAATGATTATCAACCACCTGCTACATATCTTGTACCGAACTCACAATACTCTGGAATGGGGTACAGACTGCCCAACTTGGAGATCCTTATCTTGGAAACTACTCATAGAAAAACTTTGAGCCAATGGACACTTTTTTATACGTGTTGAGATGTGCAACATATACTAAGTGACATATAAATCCGAACACCCAGTTTAAATGGTTTTATTTTAATAAAAGTTGGTGAATGTATTTATCTTACTGTAAATAACAAGTGAAAAAATTTTCAGCCTTATCAGTTGGACATGCCGGTTTTTATACTGGTTTTTTTTAATTCACTAACGCTCTAAAAATGAATATTTCAGCCGCAGTAAAGAATCAACGTTGGCGGATTTTGGTTCTTGACATCCTTTACGATCGGTTACGATGCCTAGAGTACGGAGACCTGTACGATTTCGTCAAATTAGTGAGTTTGACAGGGGCCGTATAGTGGGATTTCGGGAAGCTGGACTTTCTTTTCGGGCAAATGCAGTTAGAGTGCAAAGAAGTGTAGACACTGTGGTTAGGTGTTGTCAGGCATGGCTTTGAGAAGGCCGTACGCAAAGAGCAAGAGGCACTGGACGCCGCCGTAGAACAACAGACCGTGAAGATCGCCGCCAAAGATTATTGGCCGTAAGGGACCGTTTCTCCACTACCAGGTCCATTGCAAATGAATAGTTTGCAGAACACGGAAGACCTATTGGCTTGCGAAGTGTTTACCGATGAATGAGAAGTTTTGGCTCGTTTTCATACCGGCCACACTGGGTCCTCCCTTTAACTCGAGAACACCGACGTAATCGCCTTGAGTGGTGCAGACAACGGTCACTCTGGGATCAGGAATGGAACAGTATTGTCTTTAGTGACGAGTCTCGATTTTGTTTAGGCAAGCACGATGGTCGTGCCAGGGTTAGAAGGCGACGTGGTGAAAGGAGGAATCCACAGTTTTTTGTTGAAAGACATGTTCATCACACTGTTGGAGTTATGGTTTGGGGTGCTATACCTTATGGTTCCAGGTCACCTTTAAACTTCATCAGAGGTAACATGAACGCGCAGCGTTATATCCACGAAGTTCTAGAACCCCATCTTTTACCCTATCTTGACACCCTGGCAGATCCAACTTTCCAACAAGATAATGCCCGACCACATGTTGCAAGAGTCACAATAGACTTCTTTCAACATAATGATGTCATATTGTTACCATGGCCACCAAGATCTCCCGACTTATCCCCAATTGAGCACGTGTGGGATATGATGGGTAGGAGATTGCTCAATTTGCAACGTCCTCCTCAGATTCTAGAAGCACTTCGAGAGGAGTTGGTGGTTGCCTGGAATGAGATACCACAGGAGGACATTGACCACCTGATCAGAAGCATGCCTATGCGCGTTGGAGAATGCGTAGCAGATCAGGGTGCATCTACAGGTCAAAGGGCTTTAAAGCAGTGCAATCATTTTGAAATTTTTCTCATTTACTTATTATGCTTCATTAAGTACTTATACAAAATTTTATTAAAATAAAACCATTTAAACTGGGTGTTCGGATTTATATGTCACTTAGTATACTATATACATACATAAGCCCCAGCGGGCGCTTTTACGTGTTGCGGTGTGGTGATTCTATTTCCACATAGCATTCAAAATCAATATCCGCATCCAATATCAAAAAATAGGAAAGTGCGACTATGAGTACGTCTCCGATCAGTTAATGGTCTTGTAATATTTGCTTTGCGTACAGACAGAAAATTTACTAGTTATCGCTATCTTCCAAAGGGCTAGCGGACTAATAAAGTGACGTCAATCTCACACATCATTCGAGATTTCAAAAGCACACACCAGATACAACATGATAGGTACTGTTGATTAAAGTCGTTAGTCGTAACCAATAACTGCTTAGCAAATGACTCTATACACGCCATATCCTATTGAAATCATGCCGGTATCAAGAACGAACACACTTGCCCGGATACCTACTTCTGAAAAGCATCTCATCGCTCTCATCAAAATTTGAGCATGCTATCTAATCCCTCGTCCATCTCCATTAAACTAACTGCTGGATGCAGAGAGAGAAAATATTCGAGAGATCAGGAACAAGATCCGTCTGGCATTATATAAGCTACTTACGGCCCTAATATATCTTTTGAGCATTTATCAGCGAGCATCAGCCTGGTCCTCTGTGTAATGTATACCTTGTTGTAAGACGACTAATGCGAAAATGAGGATTAGCTGTGTGCTCTACTATCCCCTTTACAAAGAAATACGATCTGTATCTTTTTGCGCCGGAACGGTGTTGAATACTTGGTTAGTTAGTGGGAAAATTTCGCACGCACTACACGAACAAAAGTGACAGTAGGTGCAACCTGTGAGATAGATTATTATCATCATAGGTACTATAAGTAGCAAATTATTTAATCACATACAGTTGAAGTAATGTATTGTGAGTTGTTTGCAGAGAGGTTGTAGGATAATGTTCCCATATAATGGTTTCAATAGTGTCTTCGGAGATATCCTTTGAGATAAATATTGAATACTTTGAAATATACTAGGTTTATTTGGTTGGCAACACTGGTCGCTATTGACACTTATTGAATTCAGCCCTGTTTTCCACCGATAAATAGAGCAAGTACGTTGATCGCAAATGTTACCAGATTCGAAACAAACTTCAAATTCCATAAAAAAACATAAAGCAAGCTACTTGATTGCATCTCTTAAGTTTGTCCATCTGAGAATATAGTTACGAAATGAACTGAAGATTTTGTGATGATCTAGCAATTCTGGAAAATAGAACAAAATACGACTACTTAGAACTAGTGTGATTCTTCAAGGTTATCAATAATTTCTTAAAAAAATAACGTCAAGTAGGTAAACCTTCTCATCAATTAGAAAAAAATATCGTTTGGCACCAGTAAGCCTCTCTTAACGTAACGTTCGTAACCTATCCTGTCTGTTAAAAAGTCTAAAAGAAAATTCGACGTATCTTAACAAGAGCTTTCAACGAAAATATACAGGGAAAACCAAATTTGTTTAGATGGGTACTGACCAAAATCGCTCATCTATGATCATGGAGGTGGAAACCTTGCCTTGGAATGTACGCGATGCGGTGTTGCCAAGCGAACCAATGATGTTGCAGAATTTGTGGCGATCTTGACCTTTCATTTCCGGAATCGATCCTAAACATATTCGATACAAATCACAATTCAAAAATGCGTACGCTCAAAGTGAAAACATTATTTGGGAGTAGAGAAGAAACAAACGCATATTTTCAACATGCATCTTAACACGTTAACTGTCCAAGCATATTCGCTGGATTCCAGCAACACGTCCATTATGCCAGACATATATTTTCTTAATATTCCATTATAACATATTTTCAAGTATGTTTGATAGACAAGATCTTATCACGCTCTCCCCTCCATCTTCCATGATCACATATGGCTGATGAACGTATAAGTTGGAATAATATATATATAACGTCCATGAATCATAAGTCCGATGATACCCGAGCAAGTGATTTCTTTTAGAAGGTTAAAATTTATACAATCCCTCAAAATGTAGCAAATATGGTGTAAAGTTCTACAAATTATGCACCACAAAGAGATTTACGTATTGCTTTTCTATTTATTCTGGAGATGATCCCAAAATTCCCATGTTAGATGAGCGTAGATCTGTGGCAGTAAAATCAGCTGAAGGCTTATTGAATGAAGGACGGCTTATCATAACTGATAATTTTTACACCAGTATTCCTTTAGCCAGATCGTTCCACAGATCCCTGTGGGAGTCTTCGGAAAAATCGAAAGGAGTTCCAAAAGAACTTGTTAAGACAAATTTAAAAAGGGGGTTTGACAACGAGACATCACAATTTTGAAGTGGCACGATAAGCGTGATGTTTGCATGTTGCTAACTTGCCATGGGAATGATATTGCAGATACAGGGAGAAAAAGTAAAGAAGGGGCTACTGTAACCGAACCGAAAGCCATTTTAGATTTCAACTCGGGAAAGCAGCAAATTGATGTATCGCATCAACTAAGTACCTAGTCTTCACCATTTCGTAAGTTCTTGATTTGATGCAAAAAGGTGGCAATTGAGTTGATACTTGGAACCGTTGTAATTAACAGTTGGTTATTATTCAACAAAATATCTACGGAAAAAAGGCTCTATTGCTTTTTACAGAAGAAATAATTGAAGAACTTCTTGAAGTAGCTAAAACAATAACCCACATTGAACCATCCACTTCTGTTGAAAGGTCAAAAATACCAAGAAAGGACGACAGTAAAATAAGAAAAAGATGCCATGAATGCTACAGAAAAAACGCGAAAATGGAACCCAGTACATACTTATTATACCATACGTAGTAAGCCATTTTGCCTATCTTGTTTTTTGCTGGAACGCACAAAAATAAAAACCGGAACACTAACCATTTTTATGTTGTATTCTCAGAATTATGTTCCTTTGTTTTCTAAAACCTCTAATAAAGACGTTTTTAATAAATAAAATACTTTTTTGGAATCATTTCTATGAACATAAAAAATACGTCTTCGAATCATATACATATGATGCATCTTTCTTAATACGTCCATGCTATAACCAGCTGCTTAAATATCACGTCCAATTTTTAACATATCGTAAGGCAAAGCAAGTACAATGCATCACATATGATTCAAGGGCGTGTAGACAAACATGTCTAATGAATCACATATGATTCATGGACAGTTAACGTGTTCATCCAAGGAATTGGTGTAACATATTGGCAACGTGGCAGATTGCCGAGAGAGTGTTGCTAGGTAACGCGGCGTTGAGCATCGCTATCCAGCCGTCGTCAACTTCTTTCTAATATATGTGTCTACACACTTCTCTCTCGTACACATTGATCTCAAGCCGCCAGACAAATTTGGTTCTCACTGTATGAGAAATATATGTTGATATGAATAATATGTGCGTAGGTCACTGAAATTAGAGGTGTCTCATTAATAGAACGTCTTTTACTAATATGAAAAAAGCAACATTCAGAATACACTTAGGGATCCTAGAAACGTCTATTTTTTTGGTTTTGCCAACAATCAGTTCTCCAATTATCAAAATCTATTTTCCATCTTGCTGGAAGTAACCCTGCGTCAAAAAATGTGCACCTGACGTAATACCTTAAAAATCATATTACCTTAATTTCAAAATTTCTCGAAATCGCAATACATTTGTCGCCTGTTGATATTGAGAATAAATCAGGTCATGACTAAAATATTGGCAGTATCATCATCCCTGAGATTACGAAAAAGTAACATTTTTTTATCACTTCCACCAGTGGTAGCTAGCATCGTGACAGTTTGAGCACGTTTTGCCTTTTTTACTTACCTGGGAGCTGTAAAATTACGGTTTTTTAAGCAACAATAATACTAGTACAGTTTTTTATATACCAGGAAGGGTTGAATATAAAAAATACAGGTCGCGGT
The DNA here is from genome assembly GCA_963669975.1 of Acanthoscelides obtectus. Taxonomy (NCBI): domain Eukaryota; kingdom Metazoa; phylum Arthropoda; class Insecta; order Coleoptera; family Chrysomelidae; genus Acanthoscelides; species Acanthoscelides obtectus. The sequence continues at coordinate 59,361,484 of CAVLJG010000004.1, forward strand.
AATAAAACGTCATCGTTCACATTTTTTACCGTCCGTTATTTTTTATGCCAACATCTTTTGACATAAAAAACAGCAAAAAATGAGGTCATTTCGAGGATGATACCATAAAAAAGATGTGCCTGAAGTGCTCAAGGTAGTTATTTCATGACAAGCGCTAAATGTGGATGAATACCAAGTGACAATATGTATTTAAAAAATATAGACATATACAGGGCGCTCCTTAACCATGTGATAATACTTTAGGTTTTGATTCTTCAGGATATTTTGACCCTCTACGGTCAGGTTTATTTTCGATCAATATTCGACCTGCAACTTGACTCCCAGCCCCTGATTTTTAAGTCACACAAATCAGACAAAATTCCGACCGGTAATTGGTAATTGGTTAATGTATTCTCGCCCAGGCAACACAAAGTGGGTCCTGCCATTTACACTTCCTATTGTGCCTCAGCAGTGTAACAGTTATTCTAACATCCTGTAAATGTATTGCTCTTATCCTGGAGGGCATAACTCTTTCCAAAAGTAAGCACCTATTATTTTGTAACTAACGTTACATTACCTATATATATATATATATATATATATATATATATATATATATATATATATATATATGAGAAGTAGTCATTGCCATTTTATCGTCAAAAGAGTCAACTTTAGCCTAAAAGTTTTGCCAATTTCCCAATTAATATATATGTATATATATAAAAATGAATCCCTATTTTGCGTGGTTACGCCATAACTTTACCGATTTCATTCATCTTTTTTCTAATGCTGTATAGAAGGTTCTTACGGAAAGAAAAATCAAGAAAATTGCGCAGAAAATTGGGAAATCATTGAAAACCTCCCCCCCTTTCCCATGTATCCCCCATAGCCCCACGGTACCCAATGGGTGCTTAGGCCTTAGGCCTTCGTGGTAGTTGGAGTATAAAAAAAAAAAAAAAAAAAACCTATTGGTTATTTAAGCTACGCGCGTTTGACAGTTTGCTTTAGCATGGAGCACGCACAGCAGAAGAAATGTCTCAAGTACCAAAAGAGACAGGCACTCCTCTCCGCCATCTTTATTCCAACAGCTATTGACAGTTAGCTGTGAGAGAGAAAATTGCTTATCAAAACACGGTGTTTTCGTTTTTGGACTTACATTTCTTTAAATCCCGTATTTTGTGATGGCCCCTTCAAAAGAAACTGCAGTGTTGCCTAATTGTTACCTTTGTTAACACTATGAATAAAAATGTCGGGGGAAAATACGTTGCTTTTGCTTAATTGACTTTCTATCATTTTGAACTTGATAGCTCGCACGCCACAAATTTATGTTATCGTTTAACACTGTTTATCGATGAAAAAATATTGTTTTATTTAATAAGTAGTGCACAGTCGATTCGATTAGAGCTTTTATCTTGTCTTCAGTTTGTTGAGTGAGTCTTTTGAAAAGTATTTGTTCAAAAATAATTAAGAAGGGTGGAAGTTAATTCACCTCAATCACGCCTTATATTAAAATTGTGATTCTTTAAAATGCCACCAATGAGGCGTACCAAACTAGGTCGTAGAACTCGCAATGCTGCAAGTCATAGATACTGTATATACGAAGAAGTCAAACTGACGAGCAACCAGAAGCGAGAAATTAAGTTGAACGGATCGAAGGACCGAAATTCAACAATGTAGAAGTGTCGCATTTAATCCCAATCGAGCTGCATTCAATTATGACGTGGCAATCGATTAAAGTTCACAACAAATCGTTGCTATTGGACTAATGAGCGTTGTGAGTCCAGATTGCAAGGCTTTCAAGTTTAGAAATGAAACCCCTGGATAATGTTGCGTTAGAGGAAATATCAAATTGACTCCATTGATACCACTACCAGAGCCACTACATTTACTGGTGGCCGAAAATGGGCCCCACCCACATTCTATACATTTTTTGAGTCATATTCAGCAATACAATAATTTCTTTCAAATGGCGTCATTTGGCGCAACAAACACTTCGCTATACAATTACCTATATTCCATATATTTACCCTTTTATTATTCATTATTCATCCCAGTTCATAGCTAAGGCAGGACAACGTCTGTCGGGTCAGCTAGTACCGAGATAAAAATGAATATTATGACAGCATAGTTAGTGAGCTGCTAAAACGTTCTATGATTGGACGGAATTCAGCAACCTTCGTTGTGCTTGATATACAAAGTATAGTACATCATCGCAGGTTGAGGGTTTCCATATAGGAAGGCAGAACCATGCAAATAATATGATTTGCTTGCACCACGGTGTTTGTTGTATCCAACGAATTTAGACTAGGTAGGAGGAGCCAGTCAACGATATCTTTGTCTCCTAATTCACATTGTCCGTAGTGAGGATCTAGGTGTACGCGACCTTCTTCATTTTTTTAAATTTGAATTATTAGTGCCATTTTTCTAAGATACAAGTGTTTGCAGACAACTGTAAGTGACACAAGCCCAATGAAGCTAGACGTTTCCACCTGTAAGTATTATTATTATGTTGATACAACGCTGTCACTTTCGTAGGCATTGATAGACAAATAAGTTAAAAATGTGCACTAAACTCACCCAAAATTCGGTGACAAACGATGCAATGTAAGCACATAGGCTTGGCTCCTTCTAATTTATTCGAATTCGTAGGTTGTTTCCGACGTCTTGTAATCGTCAAGCAAGTCGGCACGCACGCAAAATCAGCCAAAAATAATATATCGAGGCACCTGACAATTCAAGCAAATCGTAGGATTCCATTTGAATATTTTTCCTGGTTAGGCTAATCAACTTTACTTAAAAATCGACTGTTTTATCGTATGCTCGAAGAAGGAAATGGGATCTATTTCATAGTAGGTACTAAGTACTAACTGATGCTTAATATTCATTATGAAGAATACCTATACTAGTATTCTCTCGTCCCATTGCATTTACCTAAAACAACTATAATTCAAGTTAGTATTAGTAATTCCAAACCAATAATAAATTGCAACATTTTAAATTGTTACGTTTTTCAAAATAAATAAAACTACTTCCCCATGATTCCTGTTGGTTCACTTAGTAGTTGAAGTGGAAGACTTGTGGAGGTTTGAGAAAAATTTACAAAAAATGAATCCTTAAACTTTTGACATTTTCAAAAATCAATTACTGAAGCTGTATACTGTGTGAGAATTTTTATCATTTTATCATTGAAGTAAACAGAAGCAAATAAAGCAAAAACCTATTTTTTTGTAAAAATATTAGGTCAACATTTCTCTAAGTGTTTTGTGTTTTTTGTTGAAATATGATTCTTTGTAAACAATGTATTCTTACTTAACCTTATCTGGAAAAGAAAAACGTACACGTTTTGCTTATATCATTCAAACAACGTTGAACTAGTGTAATTTTACTTTTTATTTTCTTTTTCTAGGAATTAATTGACAACATCAGATCTTAAAATGAATTCCACTTTCTAAAACATACAAAACATCCTACTGATGTTGGTTGAGCTTATAGCTGAACTGTATTTTTAAAAAATGTAACTATTTTTCCATTGATGTAATTTTATCTTTGCTTATAGAGAACATATTACGAGTACGTAGTGTTAGTTTATACCGAGGCGGGAGCAAACATTCTTTTGAGAAATTATCCTGACGTTCAAACAGCTGTTTGAAAGGCACCATTTAAGCTTAATTAGATATTCCTAGTAAACAATCCATCCTGATTTTCCGAGTACCATAAACTACTCCAAATGTTTGAAATTTAGTGCACACTTGGCATATCACATATATGCTTTTTAACAATTAGTTTTTTATTCAATACCTTGCTGAACCATTTACATTTCTTGGATCCTTCATATACTTATGAAAGTAGTACAACATTACGGTGTAACCATTTTTTCCGCGTTCAGTGTTAAGAGCATTATTTAGATTTGTTTGTAATCGGTGGTATAAAATAGTAGAAAGAACAGAATGCGTCAAGGCAGACTTCTCGCTACCTGTGGAAGATCTTCGTCTCCAACAGCAGCACCTAACCATAAATCTTCCACCAGCTAGGCGACTAAAAAATCACTACCAATTTTAAGGTAACATTAATAGCGCCATTTGTCCGGAATGTGGAGCGGACCAACCCACAAAACCCAAAAGTTTTAGCGATCCTTCGACAGTATCTGTCGCAATCTATTTTGCGGTCGCACTGGTCAAATTGAGTCGCATCCATAACCTGACGACTATCTGCGGACATTGCGACAAAGTCTAGAGATGCAGACTGATAAGGACGTGTCTGCAGCCAGTAGGCTGACCACTGTCCCACCCATGTCAGTACTGTAAGTGAGTGATCCATTCGATACCCACGCTTCTGTTCGTCAATGTTGAAGAACTAGAGTGAATACATGTTCACTTTCAAAGGATTAAGTAAACATAGAATTTTTTTTATTATTTATCAGAGAACAGTTCTTATTAGCAAAAATTACTGAGAGCAGGAACCCGAAGCTCCTTAAGGCTCCGCAGTATCACCATCATAACATATACCATAACTAATTTGTTTTTTGAGATATGAACGATTGATTTTTAAAATGTAACATGTTTTGAGAAAATAAATGGCAATTCCATATTGTTTCTTGAGAAGAAACAACACATTTTGAAATACGAAAGAATATGTTGGTGTACAGAAAACCACTTTTGGTATAAGCAATTTGTGAAAAATAATTGTCTTCTGTAAGAAGAAATACGTGAAAAAAATTCATCAGCATTATAAGCTTCTGTTTGATAGTTTCAAACGTTATTTGTCAATGCCATAAAACACATGTTTCAAGCAAAAAGTGTGTCGTCCGAAGTTTACATTTCAGGCCTTCACCTTTGATAATGCATACTTTTTGTTTATATCACAAAAACAAATGGGTTGGAATTACGAATGTACATGGGTACACGAGTATGGTAATATATTTGAATCATTTCTTGGAATCATTTTACAAAAAAATGAACTTCACGGGTTCGGATATCCTAAATTTTGAGACACAGGGTGGCGAAACTTGCAATAATATTTATGAGACTACTCTAAATATTTTCATGGACTCTGGTATACTACTGTTACTACTACTACCATTACTACTACTGCTACTACTACTACTACTATTACTACTATTACTATTGCTACTACTACTACTATTTATATGATGTCATTTAATGCAAAATAGAATTTTCTAGTGTACTACAATTTTTCATTTCTTACAGCGGAGTTCGGTCGACATTTGAGTTTGAAGTTCGTAACGAGAGGACTGCAGTTTTATTTTCAGGTTGGCTCTAACTATAGTAGGAAGTGTTTTATGTCATCACCAGTCAAGCGTCGAGCGACAGCCGAGCAGTCGCGTGACGTAGCTTGATTTTTTGTTACTGTTATTAGTTAAATTATCTTCCTGGATCCGGGCTTTGACGCCGTCTTACTTCTATAAGAAGTTCAAATATTTCGGTAATTTGTTTTTCAGTTTCATCCAATACTTCCTGTTGCATCGTTGCTCTCCAGAATCGCACATTGTTGAAATTGTCACGAACACTGAAACTGTTGTTGTATAGTCAACGCCAAACAAAGTGGCGTGCACGTCATCAAGGTGGGTGTGTTGAAAAATTTACATTGTTGCCAAACTTTTTGTAAAATAATAAAATTTATTATTTACATATCTAGGTTTATAAGCAATATTAACCTCAAATGAGAACAAAAATAATAGTATAATAAAATTATAGATCTGTACTTGCATTATCATTAAGTATGACAATTATTGATCAGATGACACTATGAAACTACCATATTTAATTGATAGCTTAAAGGTACTGAATAAAAATCCAAATGGGGTCCTCCAAATTTTATGCATGGTATTTATTTTACAGAATTCATACAGAAAAATGCATTCTAAAATTAGGTAAGCTACTGGTGTAAGCTTTTTCTGTACAATAAAGTTAGTCGGAGTTTCTTTCTTCAGCGCTGTCTGAATCTGAATCTTCATCACTCTCAAAGTTGATTATTAAAGGTTCGATGTCTGGTCGATCAAAAATTCGTTCTCTTTCATACCATTTAAAAATTTCTTGCTCAGTATGTGGAACACTATTTTTCCACATGTCTGGGGTAACCGTTTGTAGAGCCTCGTTCCACATATCCAAACAGTCTTTTTCACTGTTACCATCTCTACCAATATGTCTGTTATAGTAACCTTTTGCTATGCCCCAAATTAACTCAATAGGGTTAAATATACAATGGTAAGGAGGCAGACGAAGAACTTTGTGCCCATGTTGTTCCGCCAATTCATCAATCACGTATATTTTAGGTGGTTTGTTTCTAAAAAAGCAGTTATTTTAAGAATAGGAATAAACAAAAGAAATATAAACTGTCGATCAAAATATATATAATTAAGAAGCATTATGTACCGAGCAACAATACTCAATAGCTCTGTTTTAAACATTGTGTTTAAAAATGGTATGTTTTGATTTGTCAACCAGTCTTGGATATTTTTTTTTGTCCATGCATTGTTGGGCACTTTGTTCAATATCATGCTGTGATAAGGGGCGTTATCCAGTATAATCATAGATGGACTCTCCAATTTTTCTAATAACTGATGTTGAAACCATTTCAAAAAATTGTCCTGGTTCATCTCTCCATGGTAATCGCTCAATTTTGTTTTCGAAGAAAATATCGCTTCACTACCCTCAATAAACCCATTTTCATTTCCAGCATGTAATATAATGTATCTAAAATATATTAGTTTTAAATTTTATAGTGCAAATTGTGTAAAAGTACATACCTTTTACCATCTGTTTTAATAGCTTTCACGCTTTTTTGGTTTCCATTTTGCCAAGAGCGACCTATGGTCCCATTTTGAAATATCCAAGTTTCATCGAGGAAGACAAACTGGTATAAGGCCTCAACCTTGGCTTGATTGTATTGCCTTAGAAATTCCACCCTTTTCAAAGCTATACTTGGTAGTTCCATGAGCCCTCGTCGCGGATTGTCCTTAAGCCACTTAAATCCAAGATCTCTAAGCAACCGCCTTAAAGACGTGGCACTACCATTAAATAATGCCCTATCTCTTACTCGAGACCATAAAGTTTGTATCGTAACTTGTTCTTCTGAAACCATGTGTAATATGACATTATAATTTAGTTAACAAATTAATGCAAATTTCTGATAAGTTATTATAATAAGATCTTACTTTTGTGATACATATTATAGATCACTTCTCGAATGGCACTTGTATCCAATGTCGCTGTGTTGGTTACACGTTTAATATAACTCCGCTTTTTCTTGGGCGATTATAAATTTGCATCACTTTTCACACCCTCGGAAATACGACTAACTGTCCTTAAACTAATTTTTAAAGCAGCAGCAACACGCTACAAAAAATGAAATAAAATTTCACTATTATTAATATACATTACATATAATTATTAGTAACCTACCTCTTGAACAGCATTTAAAGGCAACAAAGGCCCGTTGTTGTCCCTTTCTTGCTCAAAGTAGTGCATTAACGAGGCCACGAGTTCCTTACACCGACTATTTAACTGTTTGGGCATCTTTATATACCAAAATTGCCTTTATCTACTCGTAAAATGAATAATTTTGTTTTGAAACAAACATTTGTTGATTTACAGTATGCGGGGCAAAAGGATTTATAAAGATTTGAAATGCCACAAATTGATTCAGTGTCAAAATTAATACAAATGTCAGTTCCCAGTTTAAATAAGTTTCAAGGTGACAATGTGTCAACGCTGCGAAATCGGTTTAGTGCGTTTACATGTCGATAAGTGATAGGAGCGTTTGCAAAACATTTTATTTCGCATAATGCGTCTAAATTTATCAGAAAGCAACTTATGTGATATTTTAATAACAATGTTTATATGACTATTAACCATAATAAGAGAGTAATGACCATTTTACAATTTATATGTCACATTAATATGAAACTGCAATAGAGCAATTGTTTGTGATAGAAACCTAGGCATTAGGTCGGGGAATTTTTATCGTGATGACGTGCACGCCACTTTGTTTGGCGTTGACTATAGATAAAGACAGTTCATAAATGTTTTTGCCAATAGAATCTCGGTTTGAAGATTCATCTTTTTTAGAGTTCGCTTCATCTAATTTAAGTAGACTATACGTGATCTGATTTAAATAGACTACAACAATATCTAATAAAACTATTGGAAGTATTTCCTAGACTAAGGGTGGATTTCTTCAGGATTGTCAAATCAACAATCCGTTATTTTCCACCTATCCGTCAAATATAGTATAGCGAAAGAGCTTCAAGATCCATTCAACAAATCTTAGCAACCATTAGCTATGAAATATTGAACACAAAATATTGTCAAAGTATGAGATAACAGCTTGTCATTGAAACATCACCAGTTTATTGAATATTGAGAAATTACATATAATCAGTCAACATTTAAAAAGGTGTTTGTTTTTTGAATAAAAACCATGTTTTTTTATTATTGTTTATTCATGTTTATATTGTTTTTTTCAATTGATATACGATTTTACTGATTTTACATCACATACCGTGTGTTTTTTCTATAAACCTCTTGTAGATAGCCATTAAACAGCTACCTGATAACAAATACTCTACCAAAAAGTTCATAGATATTGCTCGTTTCCAATCATTAATTCATTTACTTGCCGTTCATCAGTACCATTATGGCACCTTAGATTGATATTCGTACAAAACCCAAATATATGTCGTAAAGCTACCACCAGCAAACCTAAAAACCTGCAAAAGAACTGGAATTTGCAATAATTTTATTTTTTCACCGAGTACACATTTTAGGTTATATAGGACATTATTTGAATAACAGCTAATTATCTCCTGATATTTCAAAACTCCCCATATCGACAAGTGACACATAATTATGTGGGATCCGTCAACGCCTGGTCTCAGTTCTCAAACTCTGCGAACTTTTGATGTATACTCTACTATGGTTTATTTATATGTGGAATTTTTCCCAAAATCGTTGCATAACACATGAAAAAGTGCAAATCAAATTTTTAAATCATTTCCATGACGGCCCAAATGGCTCAGTCGGTACCCCCGTTCTTCTGCTTCCGATATCCGATATTGGATCATTCGATCCGAATTCTTCACATAATTTATTTGGGATTCCAAGGTTGCCACATTAGGGGGTGTTTCCCAAAAATCAGGGAATTTGTATTTCAATCGAGAGAGTTTTGGGAATATTTTTTCTGGGGATTTCTTTTGGGGAAACATATTTTACTGGGGAGGTATTATTATATAACATGTTATCAATGATATTACATAATGTATATATTTGTCTTTAGATTCGAAACAAATACTTCTACCTTTCGGTGTATTTAGCGACATACCATTTCGCTCAAAAAAATATTTCAAGATCGAATAATACCTAACAAATCGTAAAACAATGATAACAAAAAATAAATGGTATATTTTTGAGTATCTTTTTTAAATCCTGAATTTAGGGGATTTTTACATTTCAACTAGGGAAACTGAGCTAAACGACCTAGCAACCCGGTTGGATACGGTTTCGGGTAATTACACACACACATGTCACAAAGTGTTTTTAGTTTTGATTGATTAAACATTTTAGTTTGAAACAAAACATTATTGTGATAGTATTGCTTCCTGTAAGAAGTGATTTGTGGAGCTAGTTTGTACAATCAGGTTTAGGTGGGAGCTGTAAGTTATGCAATTGTGAGGTTTTTCCCTATTCTTATTAGTGAATGTACCTGACAATCTAGTAATGCAGTTAAAAAATGTAGGTTTCGGTACTTGTGGTATCGATATTTTTATTCCGATATTTTTGAGTATCGAATTAATACATGGTGTCGATACTTTTCGTGAATCGGAACATCGTTACTTGACAGCTTGTCGTTCTTGTCAACTGAGCTGCGGTGTTCGCTGTGACCTTTACCATTTTACATTTTGCTAAAACCGGACCGGAGTGAATTGAAAACACTGTGAGCTCACGTCAGCGACAATCACTGGCACGTCACGCCACTGTCACGTCACGGCTGTGTGTGTGAATGGACCTTAAGAATAGGCCTCTATGTGATGTTGTTGCAATAGTTTGTTCACGAACCAGTTCCTAGAACTAGTTCGTTTTAGTGAGCGTAACTTATTGAAACGAACCAGAAAGCACATCACTATTTCAGGTAGTCCAATGAGGGACAATTACTATTTCAACACACTAGTGATGGGATAATCGAAAGCCTGAGTCCACTTTGTGGGTCGGAGATATAGTGCTTTCTTCTGATAAAACTAGCGCAGTTTTTGTGTTTAAAATAGGTAGGTACTCAACCTTACTTAATCCCGTTGATCCTAAATTTGCTCCCAAAATAAAATTAAACAACTTTCTTGTCGTGTCTCGTGCAGTGATCTGTCAATGAAACATATTTTTCGTTTCTTTGTCCTTTTCCGTGCTATTATGCTGAATTATGGAAAAAAATTAGAGAAAACCACGAGCAAACAGCACGGCTGCATTCAAAGATAGCAGAAGGCAGTAGACAACTACAGCAGGAGTTGCTTCAGGTCTTATATGTTTTTACAATGAGTGAAAAACTAGTTCAAAATGCGCCCCAAAAGAACACGAATATATAAACTGATTTTGTTAGAAGAGTATAAAATATGCAACATTGCAACGCTGGTTTAACTGAAAGAAAACGCCATTGAATAGCTTGGCAATACATAACAGTTTAGCTCATACCAGGCTGATTTCAGTAGCTTTGATTTTTGCCATCTTCCTAGATAACCTCATCTCACATCAAATCGCCTCACATAACAGTGCGTTCCGTTTGTCAAAGTGAAGTGAGACTTTCCACTTCCCCCGTCGCCTCTGGAGCCTGCGGTTTTCAATATATGCTTAAGAAAGATTTTTGACTTAGTTGACTGTTGGTTATGTTTATATATTTTCTGATGATTTTCAAATTTTGGTTCAAGATTTTTCAGACCTTTGGTTCTAGAAATTCACCGATATCAATCAAAAATGTTCATAAAATACTTAAATCTGACTTCTAGATACATGTTCCATGTGTGTCAGATGGAATTCTCATTTGACCGTTACTTTTGATACCTGAGAAAAATCACTTTTCCTACTTACGTACGGTAACTCACTCAGTTATTTTCGTCCACCGATCAGTATGAATAAAATGTCCCATCACTATCCTAGACGTGACAGTGTTATGTGTTCTGTTGTAAAATAAAGTATTGCCAAATCAAATATATCTTTCATCCTTTTCAAACAAATTGTAAAATATCTTCAAATTTGAGAAGTTTTCAGATATATTCAGAAATAGGAGAGAATCTTTCCCATTCCGGATCTAGCAATCTACCAAAGCTGGTCATAATCATGACACCTAGTAAATTTTCATGAAACAATCCGCTGTGCTTAGGTATATCAGAGCTTCTTCTGTTTGTAGAAACATGTATGAGATTTATATGATAAATATATATTAAGCTATTTGCAATCGATTCTTTTCTTCTGAACCTTACTAACTAGATATGAGTGATCTTATAACAGCTGGTGTTATTGACATTGCTATTTTAACATTCAAAGAAGTACTTATTCGTCACGATAGTACAAATTGTTAATAACACATGCTATTATATCTCCCATATCCCACCAAATTTCTAAATATAGACATAAAGGAATGGCAATCTTAGATTTATATGCTCTTTTTATAAGCACTGAGTTTAAAATTTTGAATATGAATATGGGTATTATATCTAGTATTGTAGGCGTGTATTTCACTGCGCTGGGGGAATAAATCTGTGTGTTCTTTAACAAATAAACATGACTCATAGATCAAGAATGACGGTAACTTTAAAATTTGTTTATCTTTAAATACTGGTCTGCAGCTGTCCAGTGGGTTGAGAACAAACCATAACATAAGTCAGCCGAGTTGCCGTTGATTAGGGTGGAATTATCATAAACCTTCTTCAGTAAATATGCTTTGTGTCCCCACCAGTCGAATAAGTTAACTAAAACACCAATATTTTATTATTTATAATTACTAATAGTTTTATGTTTACATATGGATTTGATTGCTTTGAAGAAATTCATTAGCCCATAAATTGATAAATAATAAATAAAAATTGGTTGGATTACATTTTATATTCTATTTCCTAGCAGAATATAGACAAATCCGCACATTTCAACAGATATGTAGCCAAAATGACAACATGTAAACACTCGGTATGTAGAACTAAACAAATTTGAGATTGCCTTGAATTAATAAACGTACAAACATCCTATCAAATTTAATAGCTAGAAAATCGACCCATTATTTGTTGCAATCCCATTGCAGGAGAGATAGATTCACCTATTAGTTGTAAATTGATAAGAAATAGCAAAATACATGCAAGTTGTCAGAGTTTTTTCTGTAAAAGCATCATGTTGGGATTAAAAAGTGCTCATGTTTAGATTCCAATCGATTTTTCACGATTTTATTCAATATTTCAGTAGAAATCACTGTTGTTCTGAGAGCTTTGACAGCCTCCGTCAAATTGCATTTCGATAAGGTCTTTTCCCATTGGTCCACCTGACCATCAAATATAAATTGGCTCTAAGGAAACAGAAAGTTTGAACTTTTCTTTACCCAGCGAATACTTCATTTAACAATAAATATTTTTTCCTAGTAACTCTTGTGCCGAAGCTTTAAGATTATTAAATTACAAATGGATCGGATTAGTCTTGCCCAGTATCCAGAATGAAGTCAGTATCGAGATCGTGAGGCGCGAGGTGTGGGTCAGCCTAGCGATTCATTCACAAATTGATTTTAAACCTAAAAAATTGGCACATTTGCGATAGCAATAACGAAGTTATCGATTACATGCTAATTTACGGTGAGTGTGTTCGAGATTCTATTGATATATCGCGAGTGTATTCAGAGCGTGTTTCTGGATGTGAAAAATTGTTTCCGTACTGAACTGCGTGGGTTTGCTTAGCAAAGACCGATGAACTAGTCACCGTATAAGACGTAAACAGCCCCAAATGTTGCAGTTGCAGTTTTCTAAATCGAATGGCGACAATTTTGAGTAGTCAGCCCTTTTCTTCAGTTTCTTTTTGTGCTGCGTTTTATCAATTTGATATTTCAAACTCAACTGTTTCTGAAGAGGAAAGAAAGTCTCAACTTTCAGGACATCCTATATTATTTATTGTTTTGAATTTATTATTCTATTATTCTATATTCCTATTTAAGCTAGCGTTGCCCTCTTCGGTAAATAGGAAAACGTAACATCTAAAGAGCCGCCAGCAGACCAATAATCTAATAGTTTCATGGCTGCTCGACCTCAATCCCCAGCTCAAAAGAAAGGGTTAATCCAATATAGTTTCTTTTCACTCCCTAATAAACAAGAGGAATATCTTCACGTGACCTGCCACCCATCTAATCTCCTTAGACGTTAACCGAAGTGTGTAGTAAATAAACAGCATTAATGTCGGGCTTGAATGGAAAAGGGGAACGGACCAAAATAGCCGACAGATTTTTGGAAACCCACTTCTGCCTTGCGCTTTGTGCGCTAACGTTAATGCAGGGTTAATATCAACATATACACGCTTTTATATTTAGAAAGGTGAGACTTAAGGGATTTTGAAGGTGAATGAAGACAAAGTGTGTTGTAATTAATAACTTAGGTAAAGCGCATCGCTTTATTTACATTGGAGCAACCTAAATACCGAAGTACGCTATTACTATCAATTGTTCATCCAATTTTTGGGCTGCTTGATGTTGACGCCACATGAACAATAGAACGACCGTACCGAGCATGTACAAGTGCGGGCCAATAAGTCCGTGACTTTTTGGATTAAAGAAAGGTTTTTTGACAATCATTTTATTTTTCAACATGGTCTCCCTTTAGCTCTATACACTTCGTTTAAGGTTTCTTCAATTTTTGTATCCCCTCCAAAAATAGGCTTAGAAAGAAGACACTTGGGGCTCAATCTGGAGAATATGGCAGATGCGGGAGCAATTCATAGGCCAATTCATGCAATTTCGCTATGGAGACTACGCATGGGTGTGCCTTAGTGGAAAAGCACTTTTTTACTTGGCCAAATGTCGTCGGTATTTCATCAAATCGATGTCGAATCAGTCCAGTACGTTAGCATAACAATCGCCTTTGATGGTGATCAGTTTGAATTATACTGTGTACATCCCAAAACACGATCGCTATGACTTTTCGGCTGACAAACCCATCTTGGCCTCCTTCGGCGTCGATTTGCCCGGAGAGACCCACTGTTTTGACAGCTGCTTGGTCTCTGGTGTGTTGTGGTGAATCCATGTTTCGTCCATTGTTACAAAGCGGTGCAAAAACTCGTCCCACAATGGTCGATGTTGTCACACGATTGGGTTTGTGGTCGATTATGAGCAACTGCTACACCCATCTTGTCGATCGGTTGTCATACTTAAATGATTATTCAAAATCGAAACTACTTAGCCATGGTGTGATATGTCTATGACTCAAAAGCAAATACATACACCCAATTGTGTACGGAAAGAAACGCATATATATACAGGGTGATTTTGAAGTTGAGTCATTAATTTTCAGATAATGATTGTAGAAGGAAGATAAACCAAAATACGTGTGTAAAAATAAAAAAAAAAATTAAAAAAAAATGTTTACCTTGTTTTATAAAGTATCATCCCGACAAGTATTTCAGTGCGGACCTGTATTTGATCGTGAGGTCCCCTGTGAGGTCTTAAGTCTCCTGATTCACGAGCCCGTTGTACTACATTAACAAAGGCACGAGGGGTTGGTTGCACTCGATTGGGAAACCGATCCGCATAAACATGTGCCATTTTTTATTTCGTTTGAGCCACGCAACAGACACTATTCACACGCGTAATCGACTGACACTGACTGTATGTATAACTGAACTGAATAAAATAATTGTAAAAACATCGTTCCAAATTCTTTCGCTTTTTTGTTTCCGATGCGATGAACCGATAAGGCGGATTATATCCGTTGTCGCCAAACACGAACACATGATATTATTATTGAGACAGGGCGGTACTCAAACTTCCAAAGGGCTATAACTTTGTTACTTTAATTTTACCAGAAAAATGGTAAAGGAAAAAAACATTTCTTTTGATCAGATCTACTCACTGTTAAAATAAATGACTCAACTTCGAAGTCACCCTGTATATATATATATATATGCCTCTGGTATATCGGTATCAGCCAATTATTGGTATCGGCGAAACTCCTATATATCTAGTGGCAGCAGTATGAAGAAGAGTTTAGAGGAGGAGAGCCCTATGACATGTCGATAGAAAGGAGTCAAATCGCCGACACTCAGGCAGTCTGGTATCGTCTCTGATAGAACGTTGGAACTACATACGAGTATGTTACATTACATCTAGAGAAGCCTATGCCCAACCTGCAGACCATTCATTAGAGACGTGGAAGCTTTGATCAACTTTCGCATCAGTTCTTACAGCTGGGAATCGCAATTTAAGCCGATGATCATGCACTGTTAAACATGTTATGACGGTAGGTCTTACTCACTGATTACAGATTATGAGTCACCAGGTGAATTTAAACATGTTAATAAAATGAACTGATCTAGAGGAGCTAGTAAGCAATATCCACAAGGAAAACCTAAATTTGTCTTACGGCTTGAGTTGAGTTGATTAAATCAATACATCCTGAGTTATTGTTACATTTTGCGGTGAAAACCATTTCGAAGCAGGACAACACTCCCCAATGAGCGCTAGATGGGTACTGACCAAAATAGTTCATCTATCGTGGAGGTGGAAACGTTGCCTTGGAATGCACGAGATGATGTGTTGCCACGCGATCCAATGATTTGGGCGTAGATAATGGAGTAACGCATATTTTCAACATGCAACTTAATCCAAGGATTTGGTGCAACATATTGGCAATACGGCAGATTGCCGCGTCAGCGTTGCTAGGCTATACGGAGGTAAGATTCGCTACCTAATCGGCTTCTAACTCTTTCTATCATTTGTGAAAAAATAAATCATTGGTGGCAAGAAAAATTAAACAATATATTTAAATTCCTGTAACTCTTTACGTAGATTTTTTACTCAAGAGAAGCTTCAGTGAAATAGTTCATATTTTCGACGATTTGAAGTAACTTTCATTTTCCATAACAACAACCAAAAGCTAGGTATCAATTGAAATTTCTGGGCTTAGGCTGCTGCGTTAGTTCCCTATTACATATTCAGGCTCAGAATAAGATGGCAATTTTTCGAATGAATATAAAACAGAAAAATAACGCTAGACGTTCGTACAATTCGGGTCTCCTCTAAGGAGATACGGGTCTCTGAAAAAGGCTACCTGGAGTCATTTTTTTCCTAAAAAACTTTTAAGCTTCATTATACGTAAAAAACTTTAATGCATTTGATTCATAATCCTGCCAATTATTTTGGCGCTACCGTACCGTATCGATAAACCTCAAACCCCTCAACGACACCCAAGAGCGGCTATAACTCTCGTATTTCCATGTCAAAGAGGAAACGTAAGCCGACGTTCAAATCAATTATGCCATCATCGAGTTGAGTTTTCTTAAAGTTGTTATGTCTCGAGCTGTAACCCTCGCCATCAGAAGGCGATAAATCTGGAGGTTTAAGTGGATAAAACGGCTGTTTAACAAATTAGCTGCTTATCACTTAAAAGACTTCTCCGCGCGGCAGCGCCGACGGCGGAAGCGAAAGAAACAAATGAAAGGAACGCTATCCGCTTACGACCTATTTCAATTGAAATTACAGGGCTGGATTTTGGGCAGGCAGCCCATTTATTTTGACTTTTACATTTACTGTGTACGAGCCAAAAATTAATGAGCTTGCACATCAAAATAGTATTCAAACAAACTATTTTTAACACGTTTTTATTAGCTTGGCCTGTATGTATGTAACTTGATCTTTGAGCATAATTTTCACCAATTTCCAGAAGTTTGATTAATTCGAAACTTCGCACACGTATCAAGGATCGCTGACAATGCAATAATTTGATAACAGTTTTCCATTATCCTTACTAGGACCGCCAGTATTGATAAATTCTTTTATAAATCATCTGTAGGGGCGTAAGAGAGATATAGCTAGCGCGCGATCTGCGCATGCGTGTAATTTTGGACTTACTCGGCACATCATAACGGAGGCAGATACTTAAAACACTCATAGCTAACCGAACTAAAATAATGTTTAATTCCAAAGAGCTTATATTACAGTAGTAGATGGTCGAACAATCAATCAAAATTAATGACCTCAAAATAAAATTATAATAAAATTTAAATTATTAACAGAATAATTCAATTCAGAGTAAAAAGTGCATAATTATGAAGATCTGTAGCCTTCATAACTATTTATGTAAGCAAGGAGTGAAAAGAGCGCTTATTAGGACAAAAGGCGCGTTAGCAACACGCAAAGTGATGCAGATGTTTATTATGCCTTAAATACATACCAACTTGTATCTACGACCGTCTGAAGTAAAAAATTTTCCTTCAAGTAAAAATGACTAAATCGACCGAACTATTGAATTATCGGTAATTGCGGGCCACAAGTTAGCGACAAACGAATTAAGATAATAGCTGCTGTAGCCATATAGTGCTTAATACAGGTTAATGTCGAAGTAGTAAGTTTTGGTTTACAAGGAAAATAAAATTTGGCTGACGGCTTAAGTTCAATGTGTACGAAAGAGAAGTGCGAGAAGTGTGTATCAACACATCTTAGAAAGAGATAGAAGCCGGCGGAAGAGCGAAGGTCATCACTACACTGCCTAGCAACGATGACGCAGAAGGTCGTGAAATCTGCCACGTTGTCAATATGTTACACCAGAAAACGTTCGCACTAGCTTCTACAGTAGGTTAGGTTAATGTCAAACCTAAGAAGGATGTCTATTCGATTATTTAGTTTAATATTTCGTTTTCATTTTGATTAGAATTATTTATTTCGATTTTGATTAATTTTAGAATTAATTTTGATTTCCAACGATAGTGATAAAATCAACACATCCTGAGTTATTGTTACGTTTTACGATAGCGAGCGGTCAGAAAATGTAACAAATACCATTACGCAATGCAAATTATTACTGCCTGCGTGTACGTAGGTGAAAACCATTTCAAAGCAGAACGACACCCTCCAATGAGCGCCAGATGGGTACTGACCAAAATCACTCATCTATCATCATGGAAGTGGAAACTTTGCCTTGAAATGTACGAGACGCGGTGTTGCCAAGCGAACCAAAGATGCAGTGTTGCAGAAATTGTGGCAAACCTGACCTTTCATTTCGACCTAAAATGGAGCGCCCTTAGGACCGATCCGAAATTGATCCTAAACAGATTCGACACAATTCATAATTCAAAAATGTGTACGCTCAACATAAGTAGAGTAGAGAATAAACTAACACATATTTCCAACATGCATCTTAATTCAAGGAATTGGTGTAACATATTGGCAATGCGGCAGATTGCCGCGTCAGCGTAGCTAGACAACGCAGTGATGAGCTTCGCTATCCATCCGGCTTCTATCTCTTTCTAACATATATGTCTATACACGCTTCTCTTTCATACACATGGAATTCAAGCATGCAGAAAAATTTGGTTTTCACTGTACGTGCTTTCTCTAATTTGGGAATACTTCTAGTGTGGTATAGGGATTACAAAACGTCCAAAAATTGCAATGACTTCTTAAAGTTACGTTACAACAATACTTTCTTCGAATAGTAAAGCAAAAAATTTAAAATGGCCTATCTATCCTTTCTCATCCCCACTTATGCACGGTTCGTTTCAAATCCTTGTGTAGATGTGTCTATGACGTGTTCAGTTAGAGCCCGATCCTGAAGAGAGAAGGGGAGTTTTCCCAGTTTTCCGTTTCTGCGTGACACTCCGCTTCTTTTCGTGTTCCTCTCAGCTTTAATCTTGTTAAAGAGAACGGACCGCGGAATTTTAAGGAGTCTCGATTGCGGAAGGCTGAATTAAGCAGCTGCTGATTATTAACATTCTTAACAGGAGTGGATTATTAAAATGAAGACACGGTGGCAAGGTATTTGAAGGGGGAGATCTAATTCTTTGAGATTACGTGTAATCCAAGCATCTGGAAGTTGATGGTATACGGAGAAAGCTTGTAGGTGCACGAAAATTGTAAGAAGCAATATAAGAAAAAACCTCCAAGAGAAAGATAGAGAAGAACGTTTTTTCATTTGAAGAAAATAAGGCTACTGAAGTGTGTGATGTGAAGAATATTTTAGGAAACGTCGTAATTTCTTAATTATCAAATCAACGAGCACAATCTAAACGCTTAATACATACCAATTTCTACAGTTGCCCGGTCAAATGGCCGGTTGTGATATAACTTGTCGGAGCAAGTAAAATGAAGACAATACAAAAATATAATATTAAATTTATCTAATTAGCGATGAAATGATATGCTCATTTTCAATACAAAAGTTCATACCGCTCTTTTGACCCATGATGGTATGTTAAGTGTTAATGCAGATTTAGAAGAAGACGATTTTTGCCGATTTTTTTGTAACAATAAATTACCGGTAATTCAAATTAACCGAGTAAGGTCTCATTTTGAAGGTATTTTCTTCCTCTACTTCAGTGGTCGCCAATCTTTTCAGTGTGTTAAGCTACTTTGATAATTTTGTAATAAACAGTGAGCTACCTAGTCGTAAGCAATGTAAGCCAACATAAATGAAATTATATACAGTTGTATGCGACATACATGTGTTTATTTTACTAATACTAATACTTACTAACAAATTTAAACTAATAAATAATACATACTTCATAACTACATCCATTCCAACCAATCGTAGGTGTTTGAAGAATAAACAAAATTTTTCGTCAGCTACAATGGCGTCACATAAGATTTAATAAAGGTAACTAAAAATAGAAAAATCAACTATTCACTATTTTAAACAAAAACATGTCCAGATAAAAAATGCGTTTTCAATGAGAAACCTGATACTCAGACGCACTGACAATTTTTCTAACGTTTGGAGTATAATTTGATACCGAATACAACTATCCAAATGTTCATCTGTAAGTCGATTACAGTATTTGTTTTTCATATCTGAAAAAGAAGATTCACATAAATAATTTGAGCTAAATAACGCTTTCAATTTCAAGGCAACACGACATAAAACTGAATATTTATCTTTACCTACTGTAGGCCAGATACATTTTGTATTAGAGTAATGATTTTAAATGACTTATCATTTTGAAAAGCAATCACTTGAAACAACAAATTGTGCCACTACAGCAATTTCGTTGAAATCTTTGAAACCATTTTTGAAGTTATCCTTCAAGTTAGACACTATTTCTACATAATATGTCATATGGTTCTAATGGGCTTTCAGATATCTCTTCTGAAAGAACAGGAAAATGCCTGGTATCGACATCGATTGAGTTTTGTTTCCAGGTTTTAATTGTTTCAGTTTTTCCGTTCTGGTTGCAGAACGCAATGGGAATGATTTTTCAAAATTCGAATGTACAGTTTTATAGGGCTTCTCGATATTCCCTTTTTTAATTACTGTAAAGAAATATTGTTCTTCCCATTCCGAATGGAAATGGTATGTCTTCATCTTCTTACTACTGCTCAAAGTGTTTTTAATTGCAGGCCAACTCTTACCCACCCGCTGGACTTCGTGACGTTGATTTTTAAGCTGAGCGTACTGTCGCCGCGCTTTGCGTATTTATTCCATTCGAAGTAATCGAGATCGTTCTCGAACAGATGGCTCACCGCAGTGTTGCCGCTGCTTGTGTCTATTATGAGAATTTACAAAATTTGAAGAAGCTTCTATGATTTTAACACGTTTTTAAAATATGTTGAGGGCCACCAGAGTTGCCTTTGCTAGCTACTGGTAGCACGCAATCGACGGGTTGGCGACCACTGTACCACTGCTTTCGGACCACTCACACCAATAGTTCATAACTGTTTGGTTCTTACAGCCTTGAAGGTTGTTAAAAAAGTTAGCCAGCAACATTTTTTGTATATCTCGATATACCCCCAAGAATGTGGTTTCGCTTATTTCATTTTTTTCTTAAACAGGGTCGATTTTTGGTCTAAAATGTACGGTAGAGCACTAGAATAAGAACACTCCTCTAGGATATTTCAACATGGATATCTAGTAGGTCCGAGAACTCGTTTCTTTGCTGAACTCTTTATTTCACTGGATTTTATCAAAGTTTTTAACCTCTGCAACTTTTTTCAGAACACTTACACCGAAGGTTCATAACTATTTGGTTTTTACAGCTTTTACGTTTAATAAAGAACGTAGCCAGCAAAATCTTTGGTATCTTTCTCTGAGGAGCCTTTGCATTACCTGAAAGAATATTGTTGCGATGTAAGGTAGTTTATTACAATTTTTCCTAAAAGAGGTGCATTTTTGGCAGGTCAGCTTGGTCTAAAAGGGGAGGCAGAGCACTAGAGTAGAAAACCCTCGTCAATACTATTGCAACACTGATATCTAGAAGGACCGGGTACCCATTTCTTGACCGAACTCCCTTTTGGACTTGTTTTAATCGAAGGGTTGGACTGCATCCAAAAATAGTACTCCACAGATCTTTCTTCTGTGCATATTCCGAGTTTTTAAGTGACATAAAAGGAACATCTCCATTATATGTATTTCTCGTGCAAATTTAATGCATCGGTGGCAGTGGTCCAAAAATGCGGGTCACCAAAGAGATGGTAACAAGAGCCAAAACATGAAAATGATGAAATAATTTTTAAAAGCCGAGTAATTTATTTTTATTGTGCTTCTGGACAGATTTGTGGTAGCGCGACGGCTTGTAAATGGCCAGATGGTTATTGAACTGGCTGCTATGCGGCAACAGAAAAAACTCTAAAACGTATATTTTTGTGAAAATCCCGCGCGCTAAAATTAGGTT
This sequence comes from Acanthoscelides obtectus, assembly GCA_963669975.1. NCBI lineage: Eukaryota > Metazoa > Arthropoda > Insecta > Coleoptera > Chrysomelidae > Acanthoscelides > Acanthoscelides obtectus. Next base: position 59,383,311 of record CAVLJG010000004.1, read on the forward strand.
TGGAACATTTTTAACGTAGCACGGATTGGATTATGTTTTGCTTAGTGGTGTACAGATATAATAGCATACAGGCTGTATCAGAAAATAGTGGCAATATTTTTAGGGTATACATAGACATTCTGTGGCTTCGCCTCAACTCCAAAACATTTCCAAAGCAATTTGCTGCCTTTATCGCCCTCCCTCTGACCATAGCTGGAATGACCTACTTGAATACTTCGACTTTCCTGAACATCCATTACCCCACTTCAGATGTAGTTCTTCAAGGTGATTTCAATGCCCATAATGAGCTCTGGTTGGGCTCAAACAAAACCGATGCAGCAGGCCGTGCTGTGGAAGCGTCCGCTATTACCTAAGGACTGACCCAGCTGGTAACGAGCCTTACTTTTTCCTCAGCGTTTTGGCGTATCCACAGAGATTGCCTCCGACATTAAGTCTATTACATATCGACGACCTTTCCTGTACGATCAACGCAATCCTCAGCTACTTGCAGGAATTCAGAGTGCCAAGCCGATTTCTGCCGATCAGTTAGGAAGAAGAAGACTAGCAGCGACTTCCTATCTGACGAGACTGCTTGAGGAGCTAGTAGTACAGCCTAATGCTTTTGAAACAGAGTACTGTACCTTGACTAACAAGAAGCGCCTAACGTCCATCCGATCTCGATGTATGGTCAAGTTTTATCAAAGAGCCCTTCATTTCGGCTTTTGAGTCCAGACCACCGAGAATTTGTTTTGGCAGGAAGACCTAACTTCTAGTACTCATCACATATTTGGACTTCTGCCTTCCTGGCTGCATTATCCATGCTCGATGCGGTTCAGAGCAGGGCTGTTCGACTGATCGATGACTCTTCTCTAACGGGCAGCCTCGGGACCGCTTCACACCAACTGACAGTCGGTGATCTGGCTGTCTTTGTCCTCGCCTCCTAACCGTAGCTAGAACTGGCCGGTACGATGGCTCCTTGCTTCGTAAGGTGTCGAAATTGTGGAACAATCTGCTTGAGGAGGCTTTTACTAGTTCTGCTTTCCTTAGGTCGTTAAAAAATCTGATTAACAAGGCGCCTTTAAGCTCCTAACAGCAGCTGCGGTATTTGGGCTTCTGCGTATGTGGCTGTTTCGGTACAAAAAAGGTAAAATTCAGAATAGTCCAACCCGTTCAGCTTTGTAAATCTGAAGTCAGAAATTTACAGCCCTGTATCTTGGTAATGGGAGATCTTAGGAATATGAATTTTTTGTTTTCTTTGGATATCTTCTATTCTTAAATAATGCTGTTCTTTTATGCCCTGTAACGTGGCTATAGTGCTTAGCTATTTCAGAAGATAAGGAGGTTTTGGACCAATTTTATCAGTGTAGCATTCAACGGTTTAAATACTGCGTCCTCACACAGATGGGTCACTCATCATCCTTTAAGATTTTTGTAACGAAAATCAACCTTGAAACCCAACAATATATATGATGATAACAAATGGGCAGATAAGGTAATAATTTAGAAAAATCGGTTAACCGAAAGATCTCTATGGAATGTATCAACCAGTCATAACAATTATGTGTCAATATAATCTGAATCTTCTATCTGGTATACAAAAAAAGTAATTAGAGTCTTGCTCAATTTTTATTTATCATTTGTTATGCTAGCCCAGCAAGACATAAAACAAGTGTATATTTTTTGGCCTTTCGTGTAGAAGCACTACTTTTGAAGTATTAAATTGATACCGTCACCGAAGTAGCTAAAATATCAGTAGTAATCATTTGATGCACATTTGTGGTTTTATTTGTTGGTATGTAAAACATAGAGATCCATCAGCGAGACAATCACAGGATAACTTTACAATATTACATTAACGAAGTGCGACATAAAATTCACCAAAAATCGCCATTTTTGATTCCGTCGCTCTTTCTGTCTGTATTCTGTAAACTTGGCCCTATACAGGATGTTTCAGAAAGATGTACCAATTCCACGGGTAGAAAGTACATCCAAAAATTACAAAAGAAGTTCGTATAAATATGGGTGGAAAAAATGCTCCCCCTAGCGAGATACATTTGGATTTTAGACGTTCAGTGAGCATATCATCAGCAATAAGCACACAGGAGTTCCCGGCTCAAACTTAACCAGGGACGTAGAAACTGGGGTACCTGAATGGATTTTCTACGTCAGCGGCATTTTCGAAGAAAAGATGTGCATTTTATGGTACACCAAACAATTTTGCATTAATTCTGTCTCCTCAAGAATTTTTTTCACACCACTCGTTTTGAAAATATTTAAGTTTGAATATTTGATGTAAAATCTTGGTAATGGGAGATCTTAGGAATATGAATTTTTTGTTTTCTTTGGATATCTTCTATTTTTAAATAATGCTGTTCTTTTATGGAATGCCCTGTAACGTGGCTATAGTGCTTAGCTATTATACTTCGCTATACTCGTCCAATTAGATCACACACGTAGTAACACCATTTATGCTTTGTCGAGCACAACATTTTTAAAGGTACCCCGTATACAAACAAAATACCTATCTATCTTGCGTTTCTTATCGGCCCAGGCATATGAATCATTACACTGTTGTGCTTCGTCGAGTACGGACCGGTTTATTTACATTTTGGTGGAAATTCGTGAAATGCCGAAGCGAAAAACAAGTAGTGATGCTGCAAGATTGGAGAGAAAACGGCGAAAACTAATTAAGAGTTTAGAGAAAATTGACAAGAAAAGTCGGCGAGGTGATAGGTGTAAGAGCACTAGTAAGTTGTTTTTAGGTAAAATCGTTAAACCTAATGTATTAAGAATGGGCTAGAACCGTTAAAGCCTTTTGCAGTTTTCACATAACGTGAAAAACATATAAATAGGGTAAAACCGTTAAACCCAGGACATATTCTACAGAATATGTTAAGGATATTGCATGCGCAAGTAGGTGAGGACTGTATATATTTTTTAGGTGAATCCAGCTCGGATTCTGATTCATCAGGAAGTATCAGCAGTGTATATAGTACGGGACAAACGTATACACATTTAGAGCCAGAAGTCATAATGAATGAGGCAGAGAGGTCTCCTCCTGTAGTTGAAGAACAATCTCAAGATGAAAATCCGGAAATTCTCAGACTCCTGGGCGAAATTCCGTCGGGAAGTGAGCCAGTATTAGGAAGCGAGGTTCACAAATCTCTGGCTGATCGATGGACCAAGTACGTGACATTAGGTTTAGAGAAATCGGACAAGGAGGAGTTGGACAAAAAATACCTGATTCCCAAAAATATTCCTTACTTACGAGCCCCTTTGTTGAACCCGGAATTGGAAGCAACCTTAGGCGATCCTGTTAAAAAAGAGGACAAATATGTTTCTACTATTCAGAAGCATGTGGGCGTAGCACTGGCTGCCATCGCAGGGGTAATTGATGGTATGTTGAAAGAAGATGTAGCAGCACCGGATGCAGCCTCGCTGGTTTTTAAATCCAAAATGTTACCCAGTGTGGTGGACGCTGGCAAAATTTTGTGTGGCGTTTTCCACATGATGTCCACAAACCGGAAATATCACGTAGAAGGACACTTAAACTCTACAGTGAAGAAAATCGTCAGAGAAAGTAAACCTGACGAATTTTTGTGTGGTAAAAATTTTGCCGATAAATTCAAAGAGATTAAGGCCCAATGGAGAACGGGGAAAGAAATGAAGAATGCTCATCCATCTTCGTCAAGACAGCTGCCATCTACCTCAAATAACGCTTTTCCTGATAAGTCCTTCAGAGGTAACCTCATGCAGAGACCTTCGGTATCTTTAAACTACCAGCCTCACTTCCACAAAGGAAGAATGAAAGGTCGCCCTCAAGGAAGAGACCGGGCTCAAGGGAAGGATCGCCACGACAAAGTGTACCAGAGACGCAATTACCAGAAATAGAGGTGGGTACCAGTGTATATGGTGGCAGAATAAAACATTATATGGCAAATTGGCTGCAATTTACTCAGGATAAGACCATTTTGTCGTGGGTCAAGGGATATAAGATGCCATTTTTCAAAAATCCTTTTCAATATAGTTATCTTCCAAAGAAAATGCAGGAAGATGAGATAAGACACTATTCCGCTGCCATCTTGGATTTAGTGAACAAGGGAGTAATCAGTCAATGTCAACCAGTAGAGAACCAAATTTTATCTCCCTATTTTCTTATACAAAAAGCCGACAAAACAAAACGTTTTATATTAAATCTAAAGTATCTCAATAAGTTCTTGAAAGCACCTCATTTCAAATTGGATAATTATAAATCTGTTAAAGATTTAATTTCTCGAAATATCTACATGGCTACAATCGATTTAAAAGATGCCTATTATATGATACCAATAAATAATACAGATAAGAAATTTCTTAGATTTAAATTTGCGGAAAAACTGTTTGAATTTAATTGCTTGCCTATGGGTTTATCTACGGCACCCTATGTTTTCACTAAGCTTTTAAAACCAATATTTAATTATTTTAGGCAACTCGGAATCCTGGGTATAATTTACTTGGATGATATTTTACTGCTAGGAAAAACTAAAAGTGAAGTAGATAAGAGTATAGCTATAGTGTTGTCCACTTTGAGAAAATTGGGTTTTTTGATAAACTTTAAAAAATCAAAAATTGACCCGAGTCAAGTTTGTGAATATTTAGGATATGTTTACAATAGTCAGAACATGACATTTTATCTTCCCAAACATAAAAAACAGGCAATTTTAAATGCAATTAATACTTTTGTTAGGAAGAGAACATGTAAAATAAGAGAGTTATCAAGTATTATTGGATTGTTAGTTTCAGCTTGTCCGGTTGTACAATACGGATGGTTGCATATTAAGAGATTAGAACGAGCAAAATTTTTGAGTTTAAAGAGATTTAGAAGTTATAATTCTAAAATTATAGTATCAAAGATTATTTGTAGGGAACTATTGTGGTGGAAACAGACAATAGACACATCTTTTAATGATTTGGGTAGTAAAGAATATGCTTACGAAATTTATACAGACGCTTCCAAAACGGGATGGGGGGCTGCATGTAATACAGAAGTTACCCATGGGTTTTGGGATCAAGAAGATATGAAACATCACATTAATTTTCTCGAACTTTTGGCTATTCATTATGCATTGCAGTGTTTTGCTTCAGAGTCAAAAAACTGTAACATTCTTCTGCGTGTAGACAATAAAACGGCCATAGCCTATATAAATAAAATGGGAGGCATACAATTTGAGAAACTGAGTAATCTAAGTAGACAAATATGGCTATGGTGCGAAAAACGGGAAATAATGCTCTATGCTTCATATATACCATCCAAAGATAATATAATTGCTGATGAACAATCGAGAATTTTAAATATTGAGATGGAATATTCGTTAAATAGTAAGAATTTTTCTAAAATAGTAAAACAGTTTGGTAAGCCTAATATCGATTTGTTTGCGTCTAGGATAAATGCTAAATGTAATACATATATTTCATGGTTGAAAGATCCAGGAGCCTTAACATCTGATGCATTTACAATTAAGTGGGATAAATCCTGGAAATTTTACGCGTTTCCTCCTTTTCCCATAATTGGACGGGTTTTGAATAAGCTAATTAAAGATAAATCTAAAGGAATACTTGTAGTTCCCTACTGGCCCAATCAATCATGGTTTTCTGTGTTTCTAAGACTTTCGTCAACAAAACCCTTAATTTTTAAACCCAATAAAAACTTACTTTTATCTCCATTTAGAACCAGCCATCCATTTTGGAAGAACATACCCCTAGTGGCGTCGATATTATCCGGGGATCTTTTGTAGAAAAAGAAGTTCCTGAAGAAGCTATACCATTAATGATTAAATCATTAAGTGAATCTACATTGAGGCAATATAGTGGTACTCTCCGTAAATGGTGGGTTTACTGTAAGGAAAATAGACTGAGACCATACGTCGCAAGTGTTGGTCATATTATCTCCTTTTTAAGCCTTCTCTTTGAGACAGATATTTCTTTTGCCACATTAAATGCTCATAAGTCTGCCTTATCTTTAATTTTGAATATCTCATCTACAGATGAGCAATTAATTAAGCGTTTTTTGAAAGGTGCCTTTCGGGAAAAACCTAGTTTTCCTAAATATAATATTACCTGGGATCCTATAGTAGTATTGGATTATATTGAAAAATGGTATCCATTAGAAACCTTGTCACTAGAAAAGTTAGTAAAAAAGTTAGTCATTTTGTTAACGTTGGCTTCTGGGCATCGAATACAAACTATCTCTAAAATTAAAGTTAAAAATATAGTACATAGGGAGAACGGTATAGATATTTATATTACCGATATGCTAAAAACATCAAGTTATAATCGTCAACAGCCAGTGCTAAAATTTGATATATTTATCGAACGTCCTGATTTATGTATTGTAAAAACATTAATTAGGTATTTGGAAATAACTCAACCAATTAGGGGAAACGAAGAATATTTAATTTTAACCTATCGGAATCCTGTTCATATAGCATCTCCGCAATCTATAAGTCGCTGGATAAAAGATGTAATGAAAAACAGCGGTATAAATACTGACCAATTTAAAAGCCATAGTGTCAGACATGCAACAACGTCAGCGGCTGCTAGAGCGGGAATGAATATTGATAGTATTAAGAATTTAGCTGGTTGGACGAAAAAGTCAGAAGTATTTGCTAGGTTCTATAACAGACCTCTGCAAAGTGAATTAAATTTTTTGGAGTCTATGTTAATGAATAAAAGCTAGTATATAGTTAGGGATATAGGCCTTTTATTAAGGCATTTTTTTTTTCCTATATATATATAATAAGAATGTTATATTAGTAGTATTAAAAGTATTTGAATACATATGGTTTGAATTAAAATAAGTTTTGCAATAAAAAGTGGTTCTATTACAGTGATCTCATTGATTATTATTTATTTGCAATACCAAGAGTTCCAAAAGAGTAATTATTACTTTCAATAACTACGTGTGTGATCTAATTGGACGAGTATAGCGAAGTATAATCAAAGGAACCAACGACTTACCTGTAGGAAGTTTGTTCCAGATTATATGAGCTATACTCGTCCAATTAGATTCCCACCCTGAACCCTTCCCGGGTAATTACTCTTTTGAAGTTCGACTTCAACAGTGTAATGATTCATATGCCTGGGCCGATAAGAAACGCAAGATAGATAGGTATTTTGTTTGTATACGGGGTACCTTTAAAAATGTTGTGCTCGACAAAGCATAAATGGTGTTACTACGTGTGTGATCTAATTGGACGAGTATAGCTCATATAATCTGGAACAAACTTCCTACAGGTAAGTCGTTGGTTCCTTTGATTTTAGAAGATAAGGAGGTTTTGGACCAATTTTATCAGTGTAGCATTCAACGGTTTAAATCAGTATTTCCTGTCCTCACACAGATGGGTCACTCATCATCCTTTAAGATTTTTGTAACGAAAATCAACCTTGAAACCCAACAATATATATGATGATAACAAATGGGCAGATAAGGTAATAATTTCGAAAATCGGTTAACCGAAAGATCTCTATGGAATGTATCAGCCAGTCATAACAATTATGTGTCAATATAATCTGGATCTTCTGTCTGGTATATAAAAAAAGTAATTAGAGTCTTGCTCAATTTTTATATATCATTTGTTATGCTAGCCCAGCAAGACATAAAACAAGTGTATATTTTTTGGCCTTTCGTGTAGAAGCACTACTTTTGATGAATTAAATTGATACCGTCACCGAAGTAGCTAAAATATCAGTAGTAATCATTTGATGAACATTTGTGGTTTTATTTGTTGGTCTGTAAAACATAGAGATCCATCAGCGAGACAATCACAGGATAACTTTACAATATTACATTAACGAAGTGCGACATAAAATTCACCAAAAATCACCATTTTTGATTCCGTCGCTCTTTCTGTCTGTATTCTGTAAACTTGGCCCCTATACAGGATGTTTCAGAAAGATGTACCAATTCCACGGGTAGAAAGTACATCCAAAAATTACAAAAGAAGTTCGTATAAATATGGGAGGAAAAAATGCTCCCCCTAGCGAGATACATTTGGATTTTAGACGTTCAGTGAGCATATCATCAGCAATAAGCACACAGAAGTTCCCGGCTCAAACTTAACTAGGGACGTAGAAACTGGGGTACCTGGATGGATTTTCTACGTCAGCGGCATTTTCGAAGAAAAGATGTGCATTTTATGGTACACCAAACAATTTTGCATTAATTCTGTCTCCTCAAGAATTTTTTTCACACCACTCGTTTTGAAAATATTTAAGTTTGAATATTTGATGTAAAATCCTAAATTATTATTACGAAAAGGTTTAGCCTCCTTGAAAACACCGTGAAGCTTAATTTTGTAAATAAACACTATATGGCATGTGAATACACCTATAGCACGTCATTACAACATTAATTGTGCGCATAAACACCACACACTCCTCCAGCTTTGTTTGTAGCTGTTTTGCAGCTGGTATTGCCGGAAGATACCCCTTCCCCTTAGCTGAACTGACTGAACTTCTAAAATCTTAAATTTAATTTTGATTTTTTTAAGTAATACTTCATCATCCTGTATCTCGGTAAGGGAGCATCTTTGAACCCATATTTACAGAAGCTTTTTAGCTTTTTTGTATTATCTATGTACTTTCTACCAGTTTTCAGGTGGTAGACCGTCTCTAACTGTTGCACGCGGAAGTACCACCCGGCGGATCTCGTAGGCGAGGCCAGAATGTGTGCATGTTGCATACACACGTCTTCCCTCGCTAGAGTCCATGTGGCTCTGCTTTCGATGCTTTTAAAGTTTTTTGATTATTTTGGCGTAGCAGGTAGTTTTCAGGTTCAGGTTAAGAATATAGAAAATTCGTTTCGATTCGATATACGACAATGCAAATCACCATCTGTCTCCAGAATAGACCACTGCGGAGAGCGCATGGCTCCTATTTTTTGGAATTGTAAAGATCTCAGTTCGCGGTAAGTAACCCAGTCATCATATGACCGCTAGATGGCTGACGATACTGGCTGTATAGTAGATATGGCCTACTTACCATTGAATAAGCTTAGCAAGAGGCTCTCGTCCGTTCGACCAAAAGACAACCAACTATGGGCAGCTGTATCGTGCTTCTTGGCTACTCAACAGCATGGCCTAGGCTTGGTCACTCGTCTCTGAGACAATGAAAGAAAGCAGCGCTACTATCCTCTACTCCTTAGATCTTTACAGTTCCAAGAAAGAGCTGCAGTGGTCAATTCTGGTGATAGATGGCGCTCTGCGATGTCTAATTTAGATAGGCCGTACCTCCATGATAGATGATAGCGGTGATGCTTTCGTTCGTTGTTCCACAGACGAGAGACCAAGCCTATACTGTGATGATGAGCAGCCAGGAAGCATTATGTTTAGTTCGATTTTCGATATTCTGCACGTCACTTTACGGGGCGATTGAAACATTTGAAATTCTTTATTAAGGGTCGATTTCACAAAGATTTAAATCTAACGGGGTCTTTTAGCAATTAGGGAGCAGCTTATCGAAATGCCATTTGATGGAAGATGTCAAAGCTCTCCTAATACCGCTGTAGAAATGTACCGATTTTTGTTATTTTGCAAAATAAAGGATATAAAACGTATTCCAACTAGTTCATCACCTTTTCTTACATCAAAAACAATTTTTGCAAATTAATGATTTAGAAATCCACACCAATTGTGAACAAACAGCACATTCTGCATTTCTGTGTCACAAAGTATTGAAATTTGTAAATGTATCCGCATGCACCTATTATTTATCGTCTAGATATTATGTCAAAATCAAAAATACCTATTTAGGAAAATATACGTATCTAAAAGCATTGTTATATTTTCTTGTTATTTCTATTATTATAACATGTCTGTGATATCAATTGCTATTGAAGTGATCTGCAGTGTTGCCGACCCGGCAAAAAAAACGGAATCGGTAAATGGTATCGTTGAATTTAGGTATAAGGAAAATGCCGTCCAAGATCAGTGGTGGATCAAGGAGTTTTGAGTCACGCAGCGCCGTCTATGAAAAATGTTTATTATTGTATTGTGTGCGCACACGTGCTTTTTGAGGGCATAGTTCTATATTACAACTTGTACAATGTGCATACTGGTCTCTCTTTCAAAGTACTTTGCAACCATTCTGGAAACTCCTTTTTCGATTATTGCTTATAGGATTGTAAATATTTTTCTGTTTTACCCCTGAACTCATGATCCCACCTCACATTTTAATTAAATATTTATTTTGAAAACAGACAGGTTTCGGTTTCATCATTGCTTGTCCGGTGATGAGGTAATGATGGTGATCTACCAGTCTGTATCTTTTGTACGAACAAAAATCAATTCAGGGCAAGCGGAGTAAGGGATGAGGATGCCTGAGTGTGTATGCATATATGTATGATTGATATGGGGCATAAAACTACGAAGACTACATAAAATTAACTTTTAGCTTTATTTGTGGTTTCAGCTATTTTTCGGCAAGTATGAAAATATTTAAGTTATTTTGAAAAATCGTGGATGATTCCGTTTTCGGTGTGAAATCTCATTTCGGTAAAAATACAGAAAAGTCCTGTTCAAGTCCAAGCATAGACAATCTGAAACCTGCAATATAAATTTATATACTAGATTCTATGCATATTCATCCATATTCGTCAACATTTCATTTGAAGCTTCTATTTTTCGTACTATTTTAGCAAAATGTAAAATAGTAAAGGCAACACCGCACCCGCAGCCCAGTTGACAAGATAAGGGATATTTCGATCCTCGAAAAGTATCGATATGTATCGTATCTTATCGTTTTAGGAAATATGTATACTAAATATGGGAATAAAATTATCGATATCCAGCGGAAGGAAACAAAGAAGAAAAGTAATCTGAAGTTAGTCACTCTTTCTGACACAGTCCGGATCGAAAGATGACGATTTTCATGAAATGTATCGATACAGCCAAGTGTCGTATATAGAAATATCGATCCAAAATATCGGGTATGGGAAACAAAAGTATCGATACTTCTAAATATAGGATCGTATCGAACATCTCTAGTGCCAAGATGTATAACCCGAGGTACTGACGGAGCTCATGGAAATAATTTTAAATTTTCATTTGAATTTTTTCAAGTTTTGTGCAAAGATTTTGAAAAAAATCCATGTATAGTCTTATAAGGTATAGTAGAGTATATTTCAACAGTCGGAGAAGCTTACTCGACTGGGACTAAGTGTTGACGGATCCGACATATGTGTCACTTGTTGGAGAGTTGTGAAATATCATAATAATAATCAGCTGTTATTCGAATAATGTCTAATATAAATATAACCTAGAATATGTAATCAGTGAATTGAGAAAGTTATTGCAAATTCTAGTTTTTTTGCAAGTTTTAGTTTTGCCGATACATTTACGACATATATTTGGGTATTTCTTAATCGCTGTAAATATAGTGTGGATGTTTGTTCAGTTACTGAACAAAGAAAAATATTAGACTTTATGGATGTATGGATATCAAAAATCCTGAATGGATTTGTGGGAATATGAATCTAAGGTGCTATAATGGTACTGATGAACGGCAAGTAAATGAATGAATGTTTGGAAATCAGCAATATCTATGAAATTTTTGGTAGAGACTGTCATCAAGTACGTGCTTAATGGCTATCTGCAAGATGTTTTTAGGAAAAAACACGGTAAGTGATGTTAGATCAGTAAAATCGCATATCAATTGAAGAAACTAATATAAACAAGAATAAAAAACGACAATATTAAAAAAAAACATAAACTTTATTCAAAAATCAAACTTTCTTAAATTTTGACTGAATTATACGTAATCTCTTAATATCAAATAAGCTGGTGATGTTTCAAAGTCAAGCTGTCATCTCATACTTTGACAATATTTTGTTTTCAACATTTCATAGCTATTAGTTGCTAACATTTGTTGATTGGAATTTGAAACTCATTCGCTCTATTTTATGGACTGTTACCCTATACGTGGAGAATAACGGATTGTAGATTTGACAATCCTGGTGAAATCCACCCTTAGTGCCTTTATATATAATTGCTGGAGAGATACCGTATCAACATACTTGACTTCATTTTTGTATTATCCTTCATATTTTTCTATATAGGTCGGTAAGCCTAATATCAAAAAAAAGAGACCAAACATTGACTCACCGACATTTAAAGCTAGTAACCCTACCAGTATGATAATTGCTTCTAAAGGCAGGTACAGTTAAAATAACATCTGAAACTGTACTATAAAAATATCCACCTGAAATGCAAAAATACTGAATCGCACCATAAAAATCAATCCACCTTTATTGCAGCTAAGCAAGCAATCCTTTAAAAAGTGAAGCAGTAAAATCATATAAATCGCAGAAAAGGTTAAAAAGAGGTTGGTATAGGGTTTAGAATGCTACCGGTTTTTATTGTCGGTAATAAAGATTATGAGTGCCCTGCTTGACGCCCTCTAAGGATAGTTCTTACTTGTATCTTTTTCTTTTCTACTTGCTATTTAAAAAATGGCATCAAGTAGGCTGACTCTGCACGTCCCACGCAACGCCCTTATCAGTATATATGCTCAACATAAACTAGACTCTGAGAAACAATTCAGTCAAACAGGTCTACACAATTAGTCCGTAGACATTTTTTCCCTGCCCTACCGGTAATGCATCTGGAAACGTTGCCTCTTTCCGATGCCTAACTCGGGCAAACGTGGCACGTTGCAGCTGCGGCCGATAGGTACGATATCCGTCTCCCGAGAATATTCAAGTTTTTAGGGCTAATGTACAGAGAAATCTATGTTGTGTGAGATCTGTCTAATAGGTGCGTAGAGTTACTAATGTTGGGAGCATATAAATGTACCACCCTCTTACAAACCCCACTCTCAAGTTTTCTTACCTCTAAGATGTTTTCAAACATGGTGAAGCGTATAAATACAATACCTATTTTGTTTTAGGCCTTTTTCTCTGCCCCCACTGAACCGATTTCCAAAAACTTAAAAGTTTTGCGTTCTTGGCGTAGTAGTAACATTGTGTGGAAATTCCGTCGAAATGCGTGCGGCACTTCTCAAGTTATAGGCGGTTAGAACATTAGCGGACAGACCGACAGACAGACTGATGGAAATGAGTGACATGCTTTCTCGTGATGTACATATCATATAACACCCAAAAAACATAATATCTCAATTCTGAAAATTGGGCGTGGGAAGAAAAAGATAATTTTATAATGTAACTTCTAAAACTTATCACGTGATGAAATGCGAAAGATTTTCGCGGCCATCATCCGTGGGTTTTTATATTGATAATTCCCCATGTTTGTCCGGTCAATCAAAACCACAGATGTTTGAAATTTTTTTTCATTGATCCACGTTTCAGTCACAACGGTGACCTTCTTCAAGTTCAGTTCAACTGATCCAAACGTCATTGAATAAAGGAGAACTTGTAACATATGCGATGGTTTTGATTGGCCAGACAAACCTAGAGGATAATGATTCTATAACATAATAGTCTAATCATATTAGACGAAAATACTCCTGGTTTGCGAAATAATTGTGAAGTCGGGTTTTATACGCATAAAATGGGTACACCAATTTTTGTGGGAAAACCTTTTATTCGACTAAAAAGTATGAGAAATCGAAAGTGTTGGCAGCAACGAAAAAACTCTTCAATTAAGATTTTTAGCTATTTATGAGACCTACAAAATGAGACTACACGTAAAAAGATCCATCTAATAGTAAAGAAGTTATTACCGAAAAACGAGGCAAAATGCAGGTTCTGGCATCTGCTGCTAATGCGACGATAATTTCACGCAGCTACTTGAAATTCTTCATGGCCGTAGGCTTCATACTTTTAAGTAACGACAACAAAATTGGAGTCGATTGGTCTAGTAGTCTTTGAGAATTTCTAATTGCTTACCCCAAAACACCTATCATCCGGCCATAACTACTAGTTTACTGAGCAATATACAGGGTTCGTACAAAGAGCATTTTATTGAAAAATACACGAGTTTATTTTGCCGACATTAATCACAAATCATTCCGAAAGGTAATTGTTGTTTTTATACGAAAAACGAAGGTTCAACTTTTTTCTTCTAAACAAATTCAAACATTTGGTATCTGTGAGTAAATCAACAGATTCGCTACGATATTCGAAAAACATAGGTTATTATACACATTTTAATACAAAGCGGATTTGTCCATCACCTTTTGTTGCGAAGAAAACAATTTTTTCAGGATTTCTCCATACCCTTGTGTATACATATTTAGAGCTGAAATTCTTACAAGGTCACAGAGCCCCAAGTTTATAAAAATAAATATTTGATACCTAAATGCGCTGAATGAGGACGCAGTTATGTTTTAAACTGTCCAAGGCCCAATTTCACCAACAACAGTCCGTTATTCTCCACCTATAGGGTAACAGACCGTCAGATACAGCGAATGAGCTTTAAGTTCCAATCAACAAATTTTAGCAACCCATAGCTATGAAATGTTGAAAACAAAATACTGTCAAAGTATGAGATGACAACTTGTCATTGAAACATCACCAGCTTATTGAATATTAAGAAATTACACATAACTCAGTCAAAATTTTAAGAAATGTTTGATATTTGAATTAAATTCATGTTTTAATTACTATTGTTGATTTTTTATTCATGTTTATATTATTTTCTTCAATTGATCTGTGATACTGGGTGTTTTTTCCTATAAACCTCTTGCAGATAGCCATTAAGCACCTACTTGATGACAGGTTCTACCAAAAGATATTGGTCGTTTCCAAACATTCATTCATTTACTCGCCGTTCATCAGAACCATTATGGCACCTTAGATTGATATTCCCTCAAAATCATTCAGGTTTTTTGATATCCATACATCCATAAAGTCTAATATTTTTCGTTGTTCAGTAACTGAACAAACATCCACACTATATTCACAGCGATTAAGAAATTCCCAAATATATGCCTTAACGCTACCATCAAACCTAATACCTGCAAAAAAAAACTACAAATTTGCCATATTTTTCTTTTTTCACGAGTACACATTCTAGGTTATATTTATATTAGACATTATTTGAATACAGCTGATTATTGCATTTCAAGGAGTGACACATGTGTGGAATCTGTCAACTCTTGGTACCAGTCACAAAACATACACTCTGAAGGTTTAATTCCATGCTATTCAATGACAACACGGTGACTTGTGTGATTATCATTTTGTGAGGGTGCGACAGGGTTGCCTGATTGTGCATTAATATCCCGTTTCACCGTCCTGGTCCGAGTGGAGTAAGTTCCGCCAACTGTTGAAATATACTCTACTATGCTTTATAAGACTATTCGTGACATTTTTCCCAAAATCATTGCACAACACTTGAAAAAATGCAAATGAAAATTTAAAATTATTTCCATTTTCAAAGAAATTGTACAAAATCTTCAATTTTGTGAAGTTAGCGAGTTTCACTTCATACGTTGTTACGAGACATGCCCAAATCATCAGGTGCTGCCGTGATATTCAGCCCGACCACTGCATCCCCATGGCTAGGCGACCTGTATGTTAAATTTGTATTGATAGGGCAGCGGGTTATGCTATAAATCATATGCCACAGTGTTTGTGCACTGATTGCAACGGTGAGATGATACCAAAAATATTTTCATAAATAGGAGATCTTTCCCATTCCGAATCGAACAATCTACCAAAGATGCTTATAATCATGATGCCAATTAAATTTTCACACCCTCCACCACGGGACGTGATCATCGTTAGACTTGGCAACCCTGCGACTGATATATATATATATATATCCCCGCCAGTCAAAAAAGAAAAATAGACAATCATTACTAGTTTTTTTGATTTTTGGACTTAAACGACATTATCTGTGAAACATTTTTCATAATTTTTTGTCTATGTCCATAGTAATTGCATTATGCATCAGGGGGATGTAGGGATTGACACGTCTTACAAATTTTATCTGTGTTTTAGGATGGAGAGGGCATAATGTTTTTATTGCTTTGAAGAAATTCATTAACCCATAAATTAATAAATGATTACTATTATGACGTAAAGGAAGATGAGGAATTGGATGTAATGTATTTTATATTCTATTTTCTTGCAAAGTACAGTCAAATCCACACTATTCAACAGGTATGTAATGATAACTTTCAGTATAGTGAAGTTGGTAAATTCGAGAGTGCCATGCATTAACAAACGTCCAAATCTGCTGCCGAATTTAACTGCTAGAAAATCGACCTACTATTTGCCGCATCCCCATTCGCGGGGGATAACGGATTGTTAAATGTAAACCTATAAGATATATCAAAATACATGAAAGTTGTCCTGTTTTTTCTGTACAAAAGCATCATGTTGGTATCAAAAAGTAGTCTTGTTTATAACATAGTCGAATTTTCACGATTTTATTCATAATTTCAATAGAAATCACTAATATTCAGAGACCTTTGACAGCTTCTGTCAAATTGCATTTCGATAAGGTATTTTCCCATTGGTCCATAATATTAGTGTGGGTGAAATCGGCCCTTAGCCTAGTTAGTATGTAGCATGTGCTAAATGGCTGCATTATTGATCACTGCATGACTTTGTCAAATAAGTAGGTCACGTAATCCAGTTTCTTTACGAAGAAGTATAATTCCCTGGACCTTTTTTCTAGAAGCTTTAGTATAGCATACGTCTGCTTTCGTAACCTCATACGATTAAAGCGACTGCGAGCTCAAAATATTGGAAGGTAATCTCGAGAAAACGAAAAAACAGTAGACATATATCAACCAATTGTGAAAATGTTCGGTTTTAGTCCCCAATACATTATTTAAACATTTAGCATTGTATCTTGTATGGTTTTCAAGAGTATTCTAATTGTTTAAAATAGATTTGATATGCCTTCAACGTTCGGTTGACATTTGTCAGTGTCAAGTGTAGTGGTATAAAGATCCAGTAAACGAAGAAGAGGTCGTAGCGTAGTAGGAGAGAGCGGTGATTTCTGAACCGTAGGACGGAGGTTCAAATCCACAAGGCTCCTTTTTTGTATCATTTTTGTTTCAAAACTTAGAGAAATAAATGTTTTTTCACATTATGTGTACCTTTATTGCGATCAAACAGTTTTTCGCACGCCATACAGAATGTAAGCTTGCAAAAAGGAAATCAGCGGTATACGTGATGATTGTTTATAATTTTTTTTTAAATTACTTTGATGAAATTTCAGAAAGACTATGTCGGATCATAGCAGATAATTTCCGAAAACATATATCTAGGATGTGTAAATTATTAACCAACAATAACGAAATACATCCGAAATTTTGTTTGTGATAATACGCCCAAGTCTTCGATACGTCGTCAAATTAGGTACCTCTTGAAGCCACAGAGGATGCTTATAAAATTAAGTGAGCTAACCCACAGTTTTTGTATTTATCAAGTAACTGATAAGCGTAGATGCTCATTTCATCAACAGCGTAGACATTTTTTGCATAGTTTGTATTTATTAATTTTGGATGTCTTTCATTATTGCTGGTTAATGATTTATACATCTAAGATATATGTTTTCAAAAATTATCAGCTATGATCCGACATAGTGTTTCTGAAATTTCATCAAAGTAGTATAAAAAAATTATAAACTATAATTACATGATCAAACGAACTTACCTGTAAGTGATGTTCGATCTTAATTCTGTGAAGTCCTCGTCGAAGTAAATACTTATAATACATATCGTAGTACCCTCATAGTAGTATTCAACCGCCACGATTTCAAAGAGCACACGCAGAGAAGGAAAGCGGCACCGCGCCCCTTACCCCTACCTTTCTCCCCTCTGGCTGCCTATCAACCTTCATTTACTTCAAAGCCAAGTTGTTGCTAGAATTGGGTGATACATAGGGAGCGAGGAAGCTATTTGCTTCGACGAGGACTTAACATAATTAAGATCGAACATCACTTACAGGTAAGTTCATTTGATCATGTAATTATGTTCCGTCCTCGTCGAAGTAAATATTTAAAATACACACTCATATCGTAGATGTTCAAAGCTAGTTGCAACAACATACTACTAACGCTCTGCAATAGAAAACGATAGCTTGTCCACCACTACACAAATTGTACGCAATGTATGTGTCACCTAAATGTACAGTTCCCTTGTAACAGTTCAAGTTAAGGCTTTTAGCAACAGGTAATATGACGTACCTGGTTCAAAACTTACCATCCATTTCATGGTAATAAGCAAATAACGAAATAACATAGTTATGTTTAAGGTTGTGGAGACTTGGTTCACCTCAATTGCCGCTTGAGCAAAGGTATTGTTTGACATAAGAGATTTGTGACGTATCTCAGAAAACGTACTCCAGCCCGCCGCGAGCCTGATACTACTATAATTTAGCAGGCGGAGAGGTAGACGCATTTCCTTTACTGTGGATTGTCAGTGGTGACACTCTGTGCTAAAACCGACTTCATCCATCTGGGAGCCGAGGTACCATGATAAAGTTACTGTACAGTAACAAATAAATACTTTGACTGCACAGATATTTGGGCGTGAAATACGGTAAAACTCAAGTGGTTGCCACATGAGTGACCCCGAGACTTGCAAAAACTGAGAAATCCCAATTCCAGTATTATTCAACCTAATCCGGATGCTGTCTGTTTCAATTAGTTTGCACACTCTCACCTTGAGGTTAGAGCTAGCAGTGTTGGTGATTTCCTCATCCAAATACCTAAAGAGCTTACCAGCAGCCCCTTTGGTTGGTTGAGAACAACCACAGTATCTATATTTCAGTTGAGATGGCCTCAGCCTGTAAATGTCCTTCAAAAACCATTTCATGTCTGCATCGTTAGTAACATTTTGGGTAAACGACTGGTAGCTCAAACAATTATATCTTGATCTCTTATCACTTGTAAGGTAAGAAATTTTGAGCTAGGAAACCAGACATGTATTTCTTCCCGAAAAAGATCCTACCGTGATCTAAGGCCCACAATACATGATGGATTATCGATGTTGATTGGAATGACAGTTTTCCGGTGACGATAACCAGGCTAAGCTTCAGAATTAGTGGGACGTCCTGGCTCCCTCCAGCAGATCCTTGCGTTACTTCTAGAAGTGAAATTCCAAAAACACCGAATACTTGAGGGCAGTAAGATTTCTCTCTTTACACAATTGCCATAGTTTTCCCGCAACCTGGTCCAGACGTGGAAACCAGAAGCTCTCCATTCTATTGATGTAGGATGTGGTATAATATGCGACAGCCCATCAATTCGGTAGCAAGGCATTCACCACAGAAGAAAACTCCAAGTTGTTCTTGATGATTAGCATGCGGGATCTTCTCGGGTGACCAAAAACTAGAGACTCCTCCTTGGCCGACGAATGTCCCAGTCCGAGAAATTATACAACAAAAAATTGGATAACTCAATACCTTTGGCCGCATCTCCCAGTTTCTTTGAGACCCAGCCGAGGTAGACCTTAAGTTATATTATGTTAGTGGCAAAGTAGCGTTAAAATTCTCTTGAAAATTTTACAAGGCAAGAAATTTCACTCGTTAGTATATAGTCGGCTGTAACGAAGTGAGAGACAAGCTGACAACAAGATCCCGATGTTCACCGCAAAATTTCGGACACTGTCTTGGTTGCTGTCCATTATTGCCCTTAATAGGTTCAGTAATGCCTGCATCGTCCGCTCAAGTAAAGTTACTTTCTTTCAATTTTTTCTTAAGGTATTCCAGAAATGGTTTTATTAACTTTGTGGACACGTAAGGGGTATAATTTATCCTAAACGGTACAGCATTGTATTGGAAGAGCTGCCCCTTGAATACGAATCTGAAATATATTCTATCACTCTCCCTAACGGGTACCAAAATCCCTGCATATTCCAAATCCAGATTCGTTAAGAAAGTATCTCTACGGAGAAGTCTGATCCCAGTTCAATAGTCTAGTATATCCGTATAAACAGTCTTGAGGTAAGGAATCAAACCTGTTGACCCATCAGACTTGGGGGCAAGAAACAGTTGGATAGGTGCTGATTTTTAGTTAGCTCAACTTTTTTACTGATAGCACCGAAGCTATGCAATTCATAGATGCCGCCATCTGAATGGCAAGTGACCACTTCAGTCCAACTCAGGACTTTAGCGCCATTCCTAAAGCTCTGCCATTGATGATGAATACGCGTTAATGTCCAATCCGATCTATACACCTCATCTGCAATAGTGGGTTGATGTTGTCAATACGTTGTCTGGCCTTGATTGAATTACTTGGTCAGACCTACACCGAAGAAGATATTACTGGAAGCCTCTGTCAGAGTACTCCTGAGTCCTTTGCTTTAATGTGAATATCTGCCAGCATGCACTCCTCTCCCTTCTTTGAACCTAGATGATAGATTATTGCCACTTGCAGTTAATGAACAGCTCACATGTTGCTGTACAAAGTCAAAGCGTGCGACAATTTCTATTATGGTTTACGTTACCTCAGGGTTCACCTTAGGTGGCTAGAATAGAACAGAATTTATTCATCTATCGTCATCAACAAGATCTGCCCTCGAAATATCAGCCTTGGAACAACGCGCGAACATAAATTATATTAAGGTCGCCGCTTCATCGTGGTGATGCGTCATCTATTGAAACAGACTACACGGCCTTTAAGAGAACACAATCCAGAGCGCCCTGCTGTTCGAGTGCCACCTATGCAAAATGTAACGTTAGCCGGGTATAATGATATCTAACTTTCGTTATTACTGAACATTAGAACTTTGGTGGTTTCCTAACCGGAGATGTTCACACGTACAGTTCTGTTTCATAGTTAACACCAGCCATATGGAATTTGCTATCACCAGCAAAATGTAATGCTAGTCTACCATAGATGTTCCTAATTTCTATATGTTGTTAATGAAAAATAGTGCGTCAGCTGTTTCGTAACCTGTCATGTGCATATTGTTGACCTGTTCTATGGCTATTCCAAATCATAAGGAATTTGCTATCACAAGCAAAATGTAACGCTTGTCTCGCATAGATAAAACCTAATCTCTATCTGTTATTAACGAAAAATGGTACTTTAGTGGTTCCCTAAACTGTCATGTGCATTCTGATAAAGATATTCCAAGGTTATCACAAACCAAATGAAATTTGTTATCACAGGCAAAATGTAACGCTAACCTCGCATAAGGTGCCTATTATTTATCTGGTGATAAGAAAAAGATATACATTGGCGGTTTTCTAACCTGACATTTTCATAATTACACACCTGTTCCACGGTTATCATAAACCACGTGAAATTTGCTATCATAAGCAAAATGTAACGCTAGTCTCGCATGGATGTAGCAAATCTCGTCGTTTTTCACTGAAAAATGGTACTTCGGCTTCTTCATAACTTCTCATGTGCATCCTTACAATATTGTTTCATAGTTATCACAAACCAGATGGAATTAGCTATCCCAAGCAAAATGTACCGCTAGCCTCACATAGATGTGCCCAATTTTTATCTGTTATGAATAAAAAATGTTATATTGCTACCTTCCTATCACAGACCAGATAGAATTTGCTATCCCAAGCAAAATGTACCGCTCTAGTCTCACATAGATGTACCTAATTTTTATCTGTTACAAATGAAAAATGTTATATTGTTACATTGCTATCACAAACTAGATGGGATTTGTTATCTCAAACAAAATGTAACGCTGGTCTCGCATATATGAACCTAATCGCTATTTGTTATTAATGAAAAATGGCACTTCGGCAGTTTCCTAAACTGTTCTGTGCATTCTTATTATGCTGTTCCAGGGTTATCACAAACCAGATGGAATTTGCCATCACAAGCAAATGAGAAAAGATTGTTGACCATACCTTGTTGCTACGTTGTCCCAAACGCTTTCAGTGTTGTTATTTATGCAACGAAGTTCAGTATTGAGTCATTTTTCCAAACATCTTCATTCGTCCTTGGTGTGGACTATCACAAGCTAGGTCCATGTTCCTATCCCAATCAACCGAGTCCAATGTTCCAACGTTATCCCAAAAGTCTTCGTTCATCCTTGATGTGGAGCTGACTATCCCAAGCCAGGTCCACGTTGCTATCCCAAGCAAGCGAGTCCAATATTTCAGCGTTATCCCAAACGTTTTTGTTCATCCTAGGTATGAAGTTGGCTATCACAAGCTAGGTCCACGTTGCTATCCCAAGCAACAGTGTCAGAACGTTATCCCAAACGTCATGCTAGGCACAATTTGCAGCGCCGGTGAGGCATCCATACTAATATTCATTTAACTTGCACCTAAAACAGATCGGTTAGTTGACAGTTACCTGATGGTGTCGTCGCTTCAGAAAAAGAGGCCTGCACGCCTCTTTCTAATTTTGGTCGGCGACGAAAGCAACCTTCAGGCGACCGTCGGTCGGTATCTCGTTCGACAATGCAAATCTACCTTTTGTTCTGTATTCCAATTCTAAATGTTCAGCGGATCCACGACAGTGCACTGCACGTAGCACGTAAACGAGGCGCGCCTATGAACGTCTTGAAGGTCGGGCACGAGAACAAGAAATGAAGGTTTATATGTGGCCAGGGGGGAGAAAGGTAGGGGGAAGGGGCGCGGTGCTGCTTTGAAACTGTGGCGGTTGGATACTACTACGAGGGTACTACGATATGTATTCTAAATATTTACTTCGAGGAGGACGGAACATTATACGAAGACCACTGGTGTCCTGTTTGCAAACTTACATTGCCTATGGCATGCAAAAAACTCTTTGATCGCTATAAAAGTACACATGTATTCCTCAAAATATAAAAAAAAATAATAGCAAGAAAAGGAGCTTTGTGGATTTGAACCTCCGTCCTGCGGGTCAGAAATCGCCATTCTCTCCCATTACGCTAGGTCGCCTCTTGGTTTACTTGACCTTTATACCACTACGACTACACTTGACACTGACAAATGTCAGGCGAACGTTGAAGGCATATCAAGTATATTATAAACAATTAGAATACTCTTATAAACTATACAAGATACAATGCTGAAGCTTTACATAATGTAATAGGGACTAATATCTAGCATTTTGCCTAATTTTGAAGACGGTCAGTCTGCTACAATTGGTTGATACTTGTCTACTGTTTTTTCGTTTTCTCGAGTTCACTTTCCAATATTTTGAACTCGCAGTCGTTTTAATCGTAGGAGATGTCGAAAACAGACGTTTACTATACTAAAGCTCTTAGAAAAAGAGGTCCAGGGAATTATATTTCTTCGTAAAGAAACTGGATTACGCCACCTAGTTATTTGACAAAGTCGTGCAGTCATCAATAATACAGCCATTTAGCACATACTACATACTAACTAGTCTAAGACAGTTTGAAAAATAATTGTGTCTTCATTTTGCGTGATAACTTTATAAACAGTTCGTCGCATTTCAGTATGAAATATTTATTTTTATAAACCTTAGGGCCCATCTGCAACCATATAAAAATTTCAGCTCTAAATATGTATAAACAGGAGTATGAAAAAATCTTGAATAAAATGGTTTTCTTCGCAACAAAAGTTAATGGACACATCCGCTTTGTTGTAAGATTCGTTTAACGTATATTTTTCGAATATCGTAGCGAATCTGTTCAATTACAAACAAATACGAAATGTTTGAATTTGTTTAGAAGAAAAAAACGTAACCCTTCGTCATTTGCATAAACAAACAACAATTATCTTTCGGAATGGTTTGTGATTTATGTCGGCTAGGTAAACTCGTGTATTTTTCTATAAAATGCCCTTTGAACGAACTCTGCATATTGCTCAGTAAACTAGTAGTGATGGCCAGAAGACACTATTTTGGAATAAGCAATTAGAAATTCTCTCAATACTTGACCAATCGATTCCAATTTTGTTGCGGTTGCTTAGAAGTATGATTTGAGGAATTTCAAGTAGCTGTGTGAAATTATCGTCGCATTAACAGCAAGTGCCAAAACCTGCATTTTACCGCGGTTTTTGGCTATAACTTTTTTACTGTGATCTCATTCTGTAGATTTCATAAATACATAAGAATCTTGTTTGAAAAGTTTTTTAGTTCCTGCCAACACTTTTGATTGAATCCCAAAAAACACGTTTTCTAATTCTTTGGTGTCGAATAAAAAGTTAAACCACAAAAATCGGTGTATCGATTTTATGCGTCCATGTTTTAAATACCCCCTTGAAAAACTTGCATCAATAAAACCACACTTTACAATTATTTCGGGGAAATTGGCTTATATGATTAGACTATAAGGTCCAACATTCTTTTAGTTTATGGGTTACGCTTTTATTGATTTATTTTCATTGTATAATGTTACAAGTCAAAACGGTGATGAAACGCCAACAGCGTGGCATTTCGATATTTTAGATTTACCGATATCTGATTCAGATGCATATTCTCTATTAGGTATTTATGAAGATTTATACTATCATCTAAAAAGCCTAATGTTATTGCAACTTTTGTCAGAACGTCTTAATTCCGTTTTCTCTAAATTCGCGTTTGTTTGTCAGTTTGCTGTACTGCGTTGTTCTCTGAAATGCCCAACAGAACGTCACAAATATGGGCTGAATATCTTCTGGCGAATAAAATATTCTATTCTATATTATGTATCGACAGCAGGCCGATATAACTATATAGGGCTATATAACTGAAAATTATCCGTTACCAATCTCCCTAAATAGTATAACTGCATTAGAGGCCAATGGGTGTCGCCAGCAAGTAAATATTTGTATAATTTATCAACCCATCCAAAGCGTCGAAATTGGATTAGCCCTTTCTGCGAGAAGGTCGCACCGGGGGTGGCTTCTTGGTACCTCCTACCACTGGCGGGCATTTGCAAATTATTTTATGGTACCGCTGAGCAAAGGGTTCAGACACGCTTTTGACGTCTGGACAATTTGCAGTTAACGTTGCAGAATGACAGTTACCTGAATGTAGGTCGACTACAATTGCAGAATAGATACCATTGTGTTAGATGGCGGCATTCACGGTTATTCCCGTAGCTAATCTGTGGGTTGTAAAGGAAAAGGGTTGATTTGCCATTCGTATTTGGGACTAAAGCTGGAGCATACCTAGCATTTCGGTCTAAAGTTAGATAAAATATGGAACTATCAGCTCAAATACGGTTTATAAAACTCGTATTTGTATAAAGTTCCGCTGTAGTGGACACAAAGTTAGAAAATACGTTTGAGGGAATCACAAAAATAGATTCGAGCAAACATCAACAAAACTTTAACTGTAAATACGATTAGAGAGCACACCAAAATGTTAACTTTCGTCTGTTTTGACAATTAGGTCAATGAGTGCATTCAGCTAACATAACATAAATAAAATAATGGGACTGGATTTAAAATGGTGGCAGTTTCCTGAAAGTTGCACTAAAATTATAATAACTGCGTTTAGTTAAGAATAAAAAGATAAAAAGTGGAGATGGAAATATGATCTTCATTTTTTTGCTAGATGTTAGAACGGCAGATCTCCTTACCTTGAAATAACTCATTTTTTTGTCATAAGTAGTTTAACCCTTATAAGTATACATAATAGCATTGAGTGGCCTCTGCCTTGTTTAACTAATATTGCATAAATCCTCGTCTCAGACAAACTGTATAACAAATCTACGGATTGTCTTATTCCAAAAAGCAATTGTAATATTTAAATGACAAAAAGACGGAAAGTTCCGACAAACATGGGCCCTAAAATGTTCCCTTACCGAAATACAGGATGTTGAAATTAAAATATAAAAATCGAAAGAAATGTACCCTGGTGGATAAAGGTATCAACCAAAAATGTTTTACGAATACAGCGTGTTTCAAATTCGACCCTCACCAGTGGGATCTCGGAAACGGTAAGAGATACGAAGTCGCTTAAATGGGGGCAAAGTTGCGCATTTAGGTAATCAACAAAATGCCCCGTAGAAAGCTACAAAATTCAATGTACTTCCGGTGAGAGACGAAAAAAACAGACTACATTATCATTGTCATGACGTCTCGTCTCTTGTCCTCCAGCACAAGCTTTATTTGTTCTGATAGACGCCATATTGGATGTTTTCACAGATAAATACTTTCTTTGAATCTGATTACAAAAATGTATAATATGTTATATGTTGACATTGCCAAACCTTAGTTATTTCAACAAAGCAGAATCTCATGGTTAGGCTATCAGATAGTCATTTGTTTCGCATACCAGATTTATTCCAAAATCACTTTTATGTTTTCCTGACCTTATCCGATATGGCTTATAACATTTTGCGTAGTCAAATTTTCGATTCGATATTTCTTCTTTTGACTTCCATCACTAACTTTGTTTATCCATATGGATGTATTGGAATTCTGTTTAAATGGGATTTTCAGACCTAAATTCAGTGATGTATTTGTTTAGTTAGCCATCAGCTTGTTATTCCATGAAAATTATAAGAAAATAAAAAGGTATGGTGAAACCTGGACACAAAATGAAAGTTTTATTGATGGTAATAACAGTAATACTCATAAATGAGCAGAGATGAATTGTATCAGATGTTCAAAATCTTATTTGTTATGTTGTAGGCAAGGCCTGACTTTTCTGAAATACCTAATATTTGGCATTGTCAATGCTTGACCTATTATACATTTTTGGAATCAGAATTATTAACACTATTCATCTGTATAAAAATCCAATATGCCGTTCGTAAGAAAAATAAAGTGAATGCTGGAGGGCAACAGACGAAACGTTATGTTGGAATTCTAATTATGTCATCTTGTAGAGGAGAAAAAGTAGCAACGTTATCATGTAATTTATTTTGGATTCCCATCTCAAATAAAGTCAGGAAAAAATTAAAACGATTTTTAGAAAACTGGTTTTTTCCGTGTCTCTCCAGAAGTATATATTTTGAATTTTTAAACTTTTTATGCGACATTTTGCTGATTATCTAAAAATACGCAGCTTTGCCCCCATTTAAGCGTCTTCGCTTTCAGTTTCCGAGATCCCAATGACAAGGGTCGAATTTGAAGCACCCAGTATATTCAGGGTATTCGAAAGGTCCATACAAACTTTTTCCTGTTTGGAACTCATTGAGCCACAAAACCATTTTTGAGTTACCTACCTGCATTTTCTGGAATCTTAGAAAAAAGACAAAATCATGCGGTAAACAGCTAACTCCTTTGATATCTTATTTTTATAATTTATTTTAATGTTTAGTTTCTCTATTGAAATAGTTTCCACGTTATCGAAAGATGGTTTATAGAATGGTGCGATTATCCAGTGCCTCCTGGCTTTCCGCAGGATTTATGGAAACATTTGAAGACAAATAAAATAGTTTACTCGATTTGTACAACACTTGCCTGACACTGTATAACTTCCGAATTACCCAATAGGGCTATAAAATTCAAATGCATAGATCGAGAGCAGGGCAGAGAAAGCGAGGACACAGATTGCAGTCGACAATATTCAAATCCCTTCAGAACCCGAGCTTTTATGGTCACATTGGCCGGCCGGGTAACACGGCAGAAACAAAAATAAACGGGAATATGAATTTTAGAAATCCCTACTTTCTCTCATAAAATCTAATAAACATTTCAATTTTATAGCATCAGGTAGCCGGGAGAAAGCCACAAAAAGATATAAATGTTTAGTGTAATTCCCTAAAGGTCGCTTCATTTACAATGTTGCGGAAAAGTGGTCACTTTTACAATGCGCGTTTGAGCTTAAAAAACAGACTCAAGTAGGTTGATGCTGCACTTCCCACGCATATAATATACCTATACCTAGTGTTTCTACAATCATCCGAAAAAATATACTTTATTGCTCGCTATCGTGTACGCAAAGCTGGTATTTACAGAAAACCTATCAAAATTGAGAGCTTTGCTGCTCTAGAATGATCAAGTATCTAAGTTAATTCTTATACTTCTTCCTAAGATACGCACAAAGTATTGAAAAAATGTTAGTGCTAAAGACATATCTGGTAAGAAATACGAGGTTCAAATGTTTTTAGGTAACTGAGGATGAAATATTTTCAGGGTTATAAGACATTTTCAGCTGCCTTCTCCAGTGTTACATACCTACAAATTTTTCTTTTGAAAAGAAGCTACTAGAACCACAATCGTTCAAAATTAAGGTTTGAGCGTTTCTTACTTTTGTCTTCATTCCCGTCTTGCATCTAGTGTCAAAATGGAATCGGTATTTTCTGATCTGTTTTTTGACCATCACAGCGTCATCGCACTGTCACTGGACCGTTTGATAAAGCCTCTAATTCCCAACTCAAAATTTCATGTACACATATTAAAAACGAACCAGTAACTCAAAGTACTGAGCCTTAACGAAAATAAAGACAAAAACATTTAGTTTTTTCCTGGTTGAGTGCTTTTTTATATATCAGCGCTCCAGTATACAACTTTAGAATATACAGTGATAAGGTAATGTCCGGCAAGCTTTTTCTTTTATGCTGCTACAACTCCATCTGAAACTATACAGTTCTCACCCTAAACGCAGTGGCGCCGGCACCCAAGCTTCTCTTGGTAATTCGTGCAACGTAATTCTGAAAAATTTCGTATTTATTTATTGCAGCAATAAAGAGAAATTGCTAGAATTTGTATAAACATTACAATTATTTTTTGATTATTGCTACAAAATAAGTCTCATAACAGATTGTATCCGAAGGATCAAGTAACAGTCGCATGCAAGTACGATCGAAAAGACTATTAAAAAATACACGAATAAAATAATAAAATAGTTAAATGTTCAAACGAGAAGTACAAAAGGGCCATACCTTCGAGAATAAATCAATATACTGCAATGTGTCAATGTGAGTTTATGGTTTAATTTTATTTTGATTAATCCAGTAAGTTATTTTTTACCGCACTTTTGAAAGCGGGAATATCAATATTTCTCATTGATCTATATAGTTAATAATATAGGCCATATAAGGTTTTTTTATACTCCAACCACCACGAAGGCCTAAACCCATGGGTACCGTGGGGCTAAAGGGGGACACAGGGGAAAGGGGGAACGCCACACGGACTCTGGCGGGGGAACACGTGTCCATGCAACATGCACACATTCTGACCCCGCCTACGAGATCCGCCGGGTGGTACCTCCGCGTTTGACAGTGAGAGACCGTCTACCACCTACGGACAATCACAACATCCATAGCCAAGAGAAAAATTTCTCCTGAGACGGGATTCGAACCCGCACAGCGCACGGCGACTGATCAGGAGATCGAACAGTCTATGGTATGTTGATGCTGATGAATAATTTACGAAAAAGTGCAGTTTTGTATTTGGGTTAGGATATTTGGACACCATGACGTTTGAAAGAAACTTGTACAAGTATCGTAGAGTTTGTTTTCTTATAATTTTATGAAATGTAGATATTCGGCAAAACTTTTTCATACCAAAGATAAATCTTAGGCAAGATTTTTAAACACGTTCTATATGAGCAATATCGATTTTGCCCTAAGAAGAGTTATACAAGACGTAGCAGTAGTTAAAATGTCTTGGTATGTGACTATCCAATTCTACGTATATATCTAAATAATTCAGCTTGTACACGATATGCCATTACCGTTTGGATGTCTATTATCATCTGATAAGAAATCCCCGACTTCACTGTAACTTGGAAAGTATTGCTCGGATGATGAACTTTTAAAACGCTGACATTTCCGTGGTTCAGTGAATCAAACAAACGCGTAATGCTTGATCTCTCTATAACTTGGAACGTGTCAATAACATTTTGATTGAGACACAAGGTTAGTACTACGGAAAGGACGAAAATGTATTTTGTATCTAAACTTCACATTTCGTCGTATTTCAAGTTACTAATATTTAAAAAAAATGGAAAGTGGCATTCAAGAAATAAATTATTTTTAGAGAGTTGTATCTACCATAACGTTTGTGAGTAACTTCGAAGTATGGATTTTCATTGGAATTTAGAACAGTGTCATACGCATGACGACATAAATGGGGTATCTTTCGAATTTAATTTAACGATTTATCAAGATATTGCCCATAGAAAGTAATTTCTGAGTTTTTCACTTTATTCTAGAGAGCAGAAGCAAAACTTGCCATTCAAAGTTCAAATGTAAGATTTTGCACAAATGAGACCAAAGGGCACAAACGTGTATTAGGAATTAACATGGCGGCTAGTACTTTACAACATAACCATGCATGTATGTGTACTACGGTTTTGTACTTCTGGAGTGTATCTTCTGTTCTGAACTATTGTAATGATGAGCATTTTTCTGTGTATTAAACTTATTATTATTAAATATCTCGAATCTGCGTAGTTATCATATTTTCTTAGTAAACTGACTACTGCTACAGGAATACGAAACAAGGGCACAAACTTGCGTAAGAAATAACAAAGGGCATTTTGTTATCGGATGAATGAATAATTTTGTCAACATATAAGTGCTTTGTTTTACGAAGAGTGGGTTTTATCTTTTTGTATCTTCAATGGCATTCCGCTTGATCTAATATTTTGGGTCATTGAGGAAAAAAATATGGTTCTATCGCTTCATATGACGTACTATAAGAAAAAACAGAAGTGGAGAAAGATTTTAAAATGATTTTAAACTACACTGCTGTCAAATTATTTCATCAATCAGTAATAAATTTTATTTTTTATAATGTGTACGCAAAATACCGATAAGTTGAGAATTACTTGTATAGGGGACTATGCATGAAGATAATAAAAACAAGAAAATAGCACTCTATAGAATGTATTCAGGAATTCAGAGCAACAAGCCGATCTCTGTCGGTGAGCTGGAAAAAGGAAGACTAGCAGCAACTTCCTCACTGACGAGACACCTGGAGGTTATCACTGCTAGGAGACGCAACAATCTTAATGTTTTTAATGCTTCCACTACACAGTACTGTACCCAGATGAACATAAAGCATTCTGCCGCTCATCCGGTTTCGCTGGATGGTCAACGAGCCGTTCATTTCGGCTGGTCGGAGTCCAGATCACCAAAGACTTGATCTGGCAAGAACACATTTCGTCAATAGCGGCAGCTGTTGGGAGAAAGCTAAGCTATTTGTTTAGGACTAAGAAGTACTTTTCTCCACAAGTCCTCCTCACTATATACAAGGCCCAGATAAGACCTAGCAGACAGGCTTGGGACCCTTTCGCATCGGCGATCTAGCTCTCTTTTACCGCTACACCAATTGGCTTTGCTCCTCCGAGCTTTCCTCCATGATGCCGCCGCGCGATATGCTTGCCTGACAGACTCGCCTGACTTCCGTTCCAATCCTAACCGTGTCGAGCTTCGTACATCCAGAACTGGCCGATACGACCGCTCCTTTGTTCCGAGGCTGACGAGATTGTGGAACAGTCTACAGAAGGGACTTTTCTCTGTTCTACTAAACTCTGGCAGTTAAAAAATCGGATTAATAAGGTATCGTTGAGATCCTTACAATAGCCTCGGTGGCACTGGCATTTAGGCTTCTGTCTGAGCGGCTGCTTCGGTGTAAAAAACAAAGGAGTTGCTCCTGGTAATGAACAAACGATGGTCTATCGCATTTTTTTTTAGAAATTCCAAAATTGCGCGTAACAAAAACGGTTCGACTGTAATAATAGTTAAATACAACCCTTAACTCAGTATCATGACCCGTACTGCAAAGCCGTAATTCAAATACTTATTAGAATTTGGGTATATTCCTTAGATTTGTGAACGTGTGTCATTATCTCCTTTGCGGACACCATTGGGTCCAAAATCTACGTCCTCCAGTGCTGTTCAACTGGCTGCTCCATGTAGTCCCCCACGGACCAACTGTAATGCCGACGGAAAATCGGGATAAGCCTTATCGGCCAAGCCGTTTAAACTTTCGGACAATGTCCCCTCAGCTTTTATTTCATTTTGATTCTTATTTTATTTGCCGGAAAAGTTTACGATGCTCCAAATACGCCGGGGTAAGAATATGGTCAGGGTGGAACGATAGCGGTTGGGGTGGATTCAAATTGAGATGTGCCTAAAATGTGGATGGAATAGACCTTTTTTGAAGCAGTTCTTCGTTTCGACTTCTCTCAAAGGTTAATTCTGTATTCTCAATCATTGTATCAGGTTATAAAATCATAGAGTATAACTCGTTGACTAAAAACGTCTTGTACTATGAGTAGAATTTTAGCACACCTGAGCGAATTTGCTCCAGGTCATTTGTTCGTTCCTCAATGTTCATTTTGTTTTATTTGAACCTTAAAGATGTATCTAGAATTTACAAATGTGGATGAAACATTTGTTTGTCAAAGCAGGTGCTTTGATAAAATGTGGGAGACGATATTATTATATCCACGCGCAATGCCGAAGATTGCTGCGTTTTCATAAATTAGTCATAGCGCAATTATAA
Organism: Acanthoscelides obtectus; assembly: GCA_963669975.1. Taxonomy (NCBI): domain Eukaryota; kingdom Metazoa; phylum Arthropoda; class Insecta; order Coleoptera; family Chrysomelidae; genus Acanthoscelides; species Acanthoscelides obtectus. Next base: position 59,415,508 of record CAVLJG010000004.1, read on the forward strand.
GCAAAAAGTCAGACGTTTCCTGATCGGCTCCATACATACACTTTTTTCGTCGTATTTGCCAAGTCTATTTATTTGTGAGTATGGCCTAGGGATCAAAATTTAGAAAAGACTTCTTGCACTTCTCTGAATCAGTTGATCATTTACCCATGTTGCACCTCAGCCCCTTTCAAAAAATTATTCGAGTTTTTTTGGGCTATTGAAGAGAATTTTGTACACAAATAAGATTCTTTTTGAAAAACACAATTCTCAAACCGTAGCTCGCCTGGTCTGAGAGAGCAGTTTTTAAATTGTTTTTCATTGTCTGTGAAAGTAATCTACTGATTAAACAAGATAGAGGACATATTTAGATTACAATCGCCTCTAGATGACCTGCAGTTGCGTTTAGTTTTTTTATTTACATTTTTTATTTATTGGCATTAGAACATAAAGAGTCCAAGCAACAAGTCTCAATGTATATAATAATAATAATAATAACACCAATAAAGAATAATAACAAAAAATAATAGGAAAAGTCATATATAATTATAGATTAAAATCATTTCAACCTAATTTACCTATACCAAACGAATTGGAAATTATTAGACGAGGAACTGAAGGAAAATATGAGAATACTCTTTTTCCCAAGTGGCGTATCATCGCACTTTTCATAGACAAACTGCGTTTGATTATATTTGTAGAAATGCATGGATTTTTTACACAAGTATTTTTTTTGAGAAAGTTTTAACGGAACGGACACTTGCTATACTCCCATACTGCACACATCATCAAAAGTGTTGGACCCCCTGTATAAATCCGTCTAGAGGTACGTTATCTACATTCTGTTTGTGAACAAAAAATCTTTATATATTTACCAAGCAAAAAACGCAAAAAACCGTTGAGAAAAAATGTGTTTGGATTTTTATAGAAATAAGTCAGTTAAACGGTAGTGTATGAGCAAAAAGTATTAAAATAAAATTTTATACTGTAACTTTTAAAATGCCGCGAGATGATATTTCTGGTTTTGATAGAACACGAATAGTATCCTCTTCCAAGCTGGATTTTCAAATTACCGAATAACACTGGATTTGGGTATCCCAAGAATTTCGGTTATTCGAACAATTCAAAGATTCCAAGAAACTGGCTCAGTTGAAAATCGGTCACGCAGTGGGCGTCCTGGAGTAACAGATGATAGGGAGAATCGTTACATTGCTCTATTTGCTCGGAGGAATCGATTTTCAACAAGTACAGCTATCAGATCGCATATTCAACATACCTTTCGAAGAGTTATTTCCACTTCTACCATCAGAAGAAGATTGCGAATGGCTAATTTGCGCCCTAGAAGACCTTTAAGGGGTCCACGTCTTACTCGTAGACAAATTGCTGCTCGTCTCCAGTGGGCTAGAGAACATCAGGAGTGGCTTTTACCACAGTGGCGAAATGTGGTATTTACAGATGAGGTTAGGTTTGGACTGGTTAGTGGTGATCGTAGAATAAGGGTTTGGAGAGAACCAGGACATGATCAGCGACTAAATTTGGCCCGAGAACTTGTCCCATATCAGGGCGGATCAATAATGTTTTGGGGAGGCATAATGTTTAACCAGCGGAGTCCTTTAATTCAGATCCAGGGAACAATGACAGCAGAAATTTATGAAGAAAATGTCATACAACCCATTATTCAACCTTTGCGAAATGAATTCGGTAACAACTTCATTTTTATGGATGATAATGCAAGGCCACTTAGAGCGAGAAGGGTCGAGCCGGCTCTAGAAATGGGCCAAATAGTGAGATTGCCGTGGCCTGCGAATAGCCCAGACATGAACCCCATGAAAACATTTGGGACACTATAGCTCGAGCCGTACGGAATAGAATAGATCCACCTACAACCCTAAATGAGCTGGCTGCATCAGTAAATGAAGAGCGGAATAATTTACCCCAAGAAAACATTAACCACCGAATAATAGGAATGCCAAGGCGTGTTAACGCACTGCTAAGATCTAGAGGACACCGAACTGGTTATTAATTATGTTTTATTTTGCTTTAGAATAATTATTTTTCTTTAATTTTGATTTTTAAAAATAAAATTTTTGGTACCTTACTTGTTCAACTTTCTTTTTCTCTTCATATTAATGAAATTAATTTAACGTTTTGTTAAATAAATATAGTAAAAATATTCCAAATTTAAAATATATCAAAGATTGAAATTAGAATGTTTCCCAGTACGCCAGGGGGTCCAACACTTTTGATGATGTGTGTATTTAAATTTTCTTAAGGAGCAAATCTGTAGATGCAAATGTTTGAGAAATTGATTATAATATGAAGCCTGAGAGTCTTTAAAATTAGATCTCGGCAAAAAATGGCAAAATGCCTAACAGTTTTTACCCCGAACGTTTTCCTCTCAGAAATCGTTTATACGTTTTTATATAAAAAATTCACCTATTTTTTCTTATTCTCAATGAAATTTTTAAATTTTTGACCTTTTAGTTCAGAATCTTGAATATTTGACGTGTAGCCAGATCAATCAATGTGTGAGACTTTGTTCTTCAGTTAATACGTGCTTGCGCGTTGTCTGAGTTGCTTTCCAGTGACACACTTGAGTTACTCGGAGTAGCTCTGAGTAAGTTAATAGTGCTCAGCAACGATACGATATAAGTTTTAAACAAAACCACTGGAAAGCAGCTCTATAAATTCGCATTCTCCCACCTGGCCACAGTCAACAGCAACATCTTTACTTGCACTAGCAGAGCCATCTACATTTTTAGTGTAAAAAATTAGGAAATTACCTAAAAATGCTTTAATACCCATTGTTGCACAGCCTTTACAAGGTCAATCGTCTTTGATAACATTAAATCGAATGCAAAGATTGAACGTGAAATACCATAAAGCGCTGAAACATTCGATACTACATATTTATTTTAAAACCTAGTATCAAATACAAGTTTATACGTGTTTAAGAAAACGGTCAAAAATGCCCGTGAAGACGTTTAAACGAAGACGTTAATCGTTAACCAGAAAACATTTCATAAGCCCAGCCCTAATTATAATACAGGGTGGCCCATAAGTCCTTTGAGCTGGAAAAAAAAGAATAAAACCAAACTAGTTACATTATGAAGAAGTATTATATTTTGTTATCATCTTTATTGAATGGGAATTATATTTTAAAAATCACATCGTCTAAATGCAATCCATTACGATCACGGCACTCATATAAACGACGTCTAAAATTGTCGATGACTGCGCGGCAAGTCAACACTGTAATGCTTGCCATTTCTCTTCGGATATTTTCTTTCAGGACATCAACTGATCGCGGAGTGGTGTCGTACACTTTACTCTTGAGGTAGCCCCATAAAAAGAAAACCATTGGGGTCAAATCTGGACTGCGTGGTGGCCAGGAAATGTCTCCTCTTCGAGAAATTACTTTGCTGGTAAAAAGTTGACAGACGACGGGCATAGAAGTGTTGGAGGTGTGGGCAGTTGCTCCGTCCTGTTGAAACCAGGTCTGCGTATTATAGCCTGGAAAATTCTGCAACGCTGGTGTCAAAAACTCTTCTATCATTGCTACATACCGCTCCGAAGTAACAGTTAATGCGCGACCTCTGTCGTCCTCAAAAAAATAAGGGCCTACGATGCCATGCGCTGACATAGCAGCCCAAACTGTAACTTTAGGGCTGTGTAAGGGCTTCTGATGCTTACGCCTTGGATTTTCGGGGCTCCAATAACGGCAATTTTGTTTATTTACATGCCCGTTTAAATGGAAGTTAGCCTCTTCCGAGAACAACACATTATTGAGCGAAGAAAATCGATTCAACATTTCATTCGCAAAGTTTAGTCTCTGAATAGCGTCATTATCTTTTAATTCCTGCACTAACTGAATTTTGTAAGCGTGCAGACGTAAATCTTTCCTTAAAATCAGCTGTAAAGATGTTCTGGATACGTTTAGTGCACTGGAACGCTTACGAGTAGACTGGGTAGGATTTTGACGAACAGACTGTGCCACAATGTTGATGTTTTCTTCAATACGAGTTGTCCTTGGTCGACCCCACCGCTGTTTATCTAACGTCGAACCAGTCTCTTCGAACTTAGCAACCCAGTTCTTAATCGTTTGAGCTGTTGGACACTTTGTAAAATTGTGTAATTTGTGGTATTCTCGATATTTACGCCGCGCAATGGTTGCCGAATCATTATTTTGATAAAACGCGCGCACACAAAAAGCACGATCCGCTCCAGTGAAACACTCCATGGCGACTGAATTCCCAGACACTGAAGATACTGCCCCCACCTCGCTCGCGCCGCTCACGCTCACCCGTTAAATTTTATTCAAATTTGAAATTTCAAAGGACTTATGGACCACCCTGTATTACTGCAAAATATGTACAAACCCATCTTTTTTTAAATACTTGACCATTGTTAGAGCGTTTTTTGTCTTGTGTAAACCTGAACCAAATTACAACAGCCAGTTTATCAAAAAAGGTTAAAATAAAACCTTGCTGTTACACATTTGATTGTCTGCAGGTAATCTTTCAAGAATATGGATGTCATAATCTTTTCAGGTGAACTTTGCCTGTTTCGGAACAGAACACACTCCACTCCACTCTGCGGTTTGAGGTCGCAATTTAGGGTTATAGGGGTCTAATCCTTAACTACAATTCTACGCACAGGATCAGTTTTATCCTTTGCAAATTGATCGAGATTTTGTTGGAAAAGTCTTACACAAGTTCGTTTTTGATCCAAAGTTATTGAATGCGTCACTATATAGCCAAAGCTTCCATTTCCCAAAATATGAAATAAAAGATTACTTGAGAAGCCCACAGCTTCAGCAATTTCATATGTAGCTATGCGTCTGTTATCTAAAACTGTATGGTGTATAGAATAATGAAATTATTGCTTATTTTTCAAAGTCACGAAATGGGAACAACATGCAAGCTCACAAGACATAATTATAAAAATCACAATTTAAAAGATAATTTTTAAAGCCGGAGAGTGTACAGGTAAAAATGTCAATATTAGACTGAGCTAAATTGATAACACGAAATGCTCTATCGAGTGGAGAGTGCTGACCATAGGTTGTGGGATGGAACTTAATCGCAAGCAGACTATTATTACGCAATGTTCTACGGGGTACATTAAGATTTATTAATGTTAACAAAGTTTCGCAATTGATGATCCCCAATAAAATCTTGAAAGCGGAACAACCATCAAAGACCAAGCGTCTATGCTCCAATGTAGGTAAACGCAAATGTACTACCATGTAGCTCTATGATATTCCGTCATGTTTAAGTTCCTCTTTAATGCTGCAAGACGTAAAAATTTATACTGGACAGGCTTCTAAATTATGTTTATAACACTGGTACTGAGGGGACCATACTACTGTGGCATATTCTAAATTTGATCTCACCAAGGAGCAATATAAAATTCGGAAGGTATTGATTTAAAACACAGTTTTGCCAATCAAAGCCCAGCATATGTATGTAGCAGTTTTCGTTCCTCCACTGTGTGCCTTCTCATGGACGTCTGTCCGGCCACATTTAAATTCAGTAATTCGATTAAATGATGTACAGCTTGAAAGAGCACCAATTCCTGATACATACCAGTATTTTCATCTTATTCAATCCTCGACTGTGTATGTATTTAATCATTGCATAATTATGATATTTTCATTTTTTTTATTTAACTTGATCTATTTGATTGTTTGTGTGGGACAAATCTGGGAACTGAATTTTGAACCAGGTAACCTTAACCTGACCGTACAAAATGAATTGACTGTCGCTATTCTGAATCCAATGTGGCGGATGCTATAAAATGGTGATTTATCACGACTCTTTGGTATGGATATCAAATGAAATGGCTTTATAAGAGAAATGCAATAAGCAAAATAGTAGTAAATCCAATATGACGGCTGCCGCAAGATGGTGATTTACATTTCTCATAGCTACCAATATGACATGAGTATCAAACGAAAGGGCTTGATCAGAAAAACACAATAAGCAAGGTGATGCAATTCTAAATCCAATATGGCGGCCGCCGTGAAACGACCATTTACATTTTCCATAGGCATACACACACAATTCGCAAAGTGACGTCATTCTAAATCAAATATGGCGTAAGCAAAAAACGCCAGCTTACGTTAGAAATATAATATGCAACGGGACTTCATTCTAAATCCAATATGGCGGCCGTCACTAAATGGAGATTTATGATTTTTATGGTCACCGCTATGAATTTACCAAACTAGTTATTTGACATCATACAAAAATTAAGTAAAAGCATACATTCTTAAAAGCAAGCTTTTATTTAGCGGATAATTAAACTAAATATAGATTTGAAAATACTTATTTTCCGATTCATTACAAATCTTCAAATAAGCGTAAATAAGTGTGTAACGTTTTGACAGCAGGATGCAACAAGGGTGTTACATGCTGTGAAAATATAAGATGAAGGATTTTCATTATTGTTAGAATATTACCAAACTGAAATAATATTTTTAAATTTTCATTTGGTTTAATTATCAGATTAATAAAATATTATCTGTAAATACACATTTTTTCATTTTATTTCATTTTCTAACACAACGAGTACGTCGGCTTCAAGCCACTGTAAAAAGAAAACCGTTTTTTAAACCAGTTTTAGAATGTCTAGGAGTCTAGCAAAACAATATGTTTTCTGATACCAATGTAAGTTATGGAATCCTGTTGGTAACCCCATTAAGAAATATTTGCTTTTTACTTACTTTTTTTTCGATACAGCTCTGTTATTTTTCCTATAAAGATTAGAATTATATCGAGGCACACACAGATTTTGTTCAATACTTGTAACTACTCTTCGTTCCTGCAATAAAGTCTGTTATTTTTTTATCATACGACGTGTGCATTCTTTATCTGGCGCTACGAACAGGATCGTTATACGCCTTCGTGGAAAACATCTGGAAGTTTGTACGAGCCCAGCCAACCATCATCAGGTGAGCTGAACTACGTCCCTTCTGTGTGACCAACCATTGTGAGGTAGGAAGTATCCACTTCCGTAAGAGAAACGATCTGAGAACCTGATAGCCACGTCCGAGGTGCCTGCAGAACGAGCCTAGGGCATAGAGAAACAGAGAGCTACAAGAACCAGAGCAGTCTCCGTTATGAAAAATTTGATTTTTCACATAACGCTAGAGTAAGCCAAATCCATTTTATCTATTTAGTCAAAGAAACTTTTGGTAAATCTCCAGTACGAGAACGATCACCCATTAGAAGACAACCAGTAAAAAACCAAGCTAACGTTAGAGAGGAATTCAGAACAACTATGGCTGACAATCCACAAATGTTATTTAACCTATTGAAAGATAGTGTGCCTATTTTTTCTGAAACATCAAATAATTTATCTGTATATTTACGTAAATCTAGAGAATTTGTTGCCGCTTTGCATGGCCCATATCAAATTCATGCTTTATCGTACGTAAAATCCAAACTACAAGGAGAACCTTCTGTTATCGTTGAACGAAATAATCCTCAAACTTGGCAAGAATTTGAAGAAATTCTCAAAGAACGTTACAAAGATTCAAAATCCGAATTAATGCTACTTGATGAACTTAGAAATTTATCGCAGTACACAGACTATATGAATTTTCATACTGAAATTTTGCAAAAATTACATATTCTTAGAGAATATGCTCTTTTGGAACTTTCTGATGTAGTTGCTCAATCTAGAGTCGACCTTTACACAAAAGCTGCATTAAATTCATTTGTAACTGGTATTAAAGAACCATATAAATCACTCCTATTTAACGCAACACCTACAAGCTGCCTTACAAATTTGTCGAAAATACGATAATTTACAAATACAATCGCAATGCAAAGTATTTACTAAACAAAATGCCAAAAATACTAACGCCATTCAAAAACCGAAACCTATAAATACCGTTCAAAATACACCTATGTGGCGATTCCCTTCAAACCAACAATTTTATAATCCGCAATTTTACCAACAGCCACAACGATCTAACTTCCCAACTGGCCCGATTCACATCAGACCAAATTATTTTAATAATCAATTTCAAAGACAAATTCAACCACGACAGCCTAATTTCTATCCACAAAATAGACAAGGTCCACCAAAAAACTTTAAACCGACACCCATGTCTACATCAACTATTACGAACCGCCCCTCGAAACAACAGCATCAATACCGCCCTAACTTTTTCTCAAATCACGGACAAAGACCAAATTTTATCGCTGAAGAACTAACCAACACCGAAGCGACCGAACAATCACAAAACGAACAAGAATACGATGAACAGCAATACTATGACCAACAAGAATATGAAAATTCAGATAGTAACCCTAGTTTCCCCCTGAAGAGACAACTCAAAATTTTCCGAAAGCCCCAAATCAAAACCCATCGACTTAGATCTCAATAATTATGAGAACACACATTTACCATACATTTATTTACAAAATTTAGATTTGCTAGTTCTTATAGACACTGGTGCATCTGTCTCTTTGATCAATACTCAAATCGCTATCAATTATTTTCCAGATTACATTTATCCAAAACACTTTTCAATAAAATCTGTCATTGGTACTAAACACGGTGAATACGCTTTGCGAATTCCTTTGTTCAATGAACATGGCATTAACACTGAAATTGAATTTCTCATTTTAGACTGGCACGAACGTTTTGACTGTTTGCTAGGATATTATGATCTACAAAAATTTCAAGCTGCTTTACAAACATCTACGAATTTGCTATCCATTGATCGTTTAGACTTTATTTGCCACACTGACAAAATACCACGTAAAGTCCCGAACACTGTAATCAAAAATCAAGTTCTAAAATTCCCTATCAAAAATGGACAAATTATCGCTCCACCTATTAAATATATAAATTCTAACGATTACCCACCCGAGATGATTTGTACTAAATAATTACGAAGTACTATACCCAGAAAATCCAAATCTATTAGATTTAAACTATCAATGCATCATATACGACAATTTGGATAATTACGACATTGAAACACCCCAGAATGAATATAATTTAACTGATATTGGAACTTTAATAAGAACCGATCACATGAATGATGAGGAAAAATACAAGATAACAGAACTTTGTAGAAAATTTCCTAAAGCTTTTCTAAAACCTAACGAAAAATTAGAACCATGTACCGTAACATCTCATTCTATCAGAACAAGACACGACGACCCAATATTTGTAAAATCTTTTCGCTATCCAGTCTATTTAAAAACCGAAATTCAGGAACAAGTCGCTAAACTTTTGCAAGATGACACCATCCGTCCCAGTACAAGTCCGTACTCATCACCTGTATGGATCATAAATAAGAAGCCTGACGCTTCCGGCGTTAAAAAATATCGCATGGTAATCGATTTTCGTAAACTAAATGACATTACTATCGAAGATAAATATCCTTTGCCCCGAACTGAAGAAATATTAGAGAGTTTAGGCAAAGCTAAATATTTTTCAACGTTAGATCTGGCACAAGGATGCCATCAGATTCCTATGCACAAAGACTCAATTGAAAAGGCTGCCTCCACCGTCAACAACAGGCACTATGAATACTTACGAATGCCCTTCGGACTGAAAAACGCTCCAGCAACATTCCAAAGAATGATGAATTTTGTTTTAAAAGCTTACATCGGAAAAATATGTTTCGTCTATTTAGATGACATAATTTTCTCAAAATCATTGCAAGACCACCTTATTCATTTGAAATCTATATTTCAAGCTTTAATTAAACATCAATTGAAAATACAACTTGACAACAGACAAACAGAGTTCCTAAGAACAGACGTTCCATTTCTGGGACATGTAATAACGCCAAACGGAATTAAACCAAATCCGGATAAAATCAGATGCATTCAAGATTTTCCAATACCAAAAACTATCAAACAAATTCAATCATTTTTAGGATTAACCAACTATTACATAAAATTCATTAAATACTTTGCCTAAATTACCAAACCTTTCACTAAATGTTTAAAGAAAGACGAGAAAATCAACATTTCAGATCCTGATTACATTCAAGCTTTTGATGTAATAAGAAAGACTATCACTAATTCACCCGTACTCCAATATCCTGATTTTTCAAAAACGTTCACGTTAACAACCGACGCCTCAAATATTGCGATAGGAAGTGTTCTATCACAAGACGGAAGACCTATCAGTTTTCATTCAAGAACATTAAACTCTGCTGAACGAAATTATTCCACCATTGAAAAAGAACTCTTAGCCATTATTGATTCATGCAAACACTTTAGACCATATTTATTTGGACATAGATTTCTGATTGAGACTGATCATAAACCTTTGGTGTGGTTATCAAATTTGAAAGAACCAAACCAGAGATTAATTAGATGGAAAATCAAACTTGAGGAATACGATTTCGAAATCAAATACAAAAAAGGCAAAACAAATTTAGTTGCTGACGCCTTAAGCCGAATCCAGATAAATGTTCAATGATCCCTAACGCACCCGAATCAGAAATGACTATTCACGAAACAGACAACAGATCAACTAACACGAGACACACTTCGCCTGAATCAAACCCAAACTCGATTCAATTTTCAGACAAAAACTTTTATGCCTATCCTCACCGAATTGAATTTATAACAGGTAAAAAGAAAAACAAGATCAAATTACTTCCGAATAAGACACTAAGGTGCTCTTTAATTAATCACTTATGTTCCTCATTTATTTTGGATTGTATAAAAAATTATTGTACCCCTGGTATTAAATACGGAATTTGGTACGACGATCAGAAACTTTTGCCCATACTTAGTAAAATTATGACACAATCTTTTTCTGCAAAACATATTGTACTAGAAAAAGCTGTATTTAAACCGATTTATTTAGACAAACAAGAAATGAAAGACGAAATAACTTTGTACCATCATAAATCTCACAACGGAATTAATGAAACTTATTCTCATTTCCAAAAGACTCACTATACACCAAAACTTAAAGACCTTATAACTGACATCATTAATACATGCGAAATCTGTTTAAAAGCTAAATACGAACGAAAACCTTACAAAGAACCAATCCAACGCCCATTTTTCAGTAACAAACCATTCCAACTAGTGTTCATAGATATTTTTACTATTGAAAATACTAAATATGTAACTTTTATAGACCACTTTAGTCGATATGCCCAAGCCTATCAGACCATGTCACGAAATCACGTTGACATACTATCTAAAATGAAACATTTCTTTTCACATCATGGATTTCCAAAATCACTTCATGCCGATTATGGAGAATTACGTTTAGAAGTTATTAAAGGTTATTGTAAAGCTCATGAAATACATTTGCACTTAGGGAGCACCAGCAATCCTAGTTCTATTGCACCAATTGAACGATGACATAGTACCATTGGAGAAAAATTTCGAATCCTAAGACAGACTCGAAAAACAGACACTACTACTGACCTACTGACTGACGTTATATTAAATTACAATCAATCTGTTCATTCTACTACAAAACATACACCTTTTGATTTATTATACGGTAGTACTGAAGACCCTTATTCATCACATCTTAAGCAAATATTAGAAAAAGACAAAATTAATGAACAAATCGCTCACGATTCTTATAATCAATTAAAAAAACAAACTAACAAAATTAACGAAAAACGCGTATCTAAGATCCCCGTTTTAAAATATCCGATCTATATCAAAATCCCAATCAGACAAACTAAGGACAAACCAAAATATCAAAAACACACTATTTTCAAACAACAAGGAAATCAAATTTTAATCAAAGATAGAAAACACATGCTGAGACGAATCAAGCCTCATCGTAAAAATCCTTTACAGAGCTCTACCAGTCCAGTGCCTACCAATTCGAGCGCTAGTGATGAACCCTCTGCTCAAAGCACCTCCGGTAATCAAACTGCCGCTAGGAAATTCAAGATTAATCGAAAATCGTCATAAAACTCAATTCCTTATTAATTTAAATTATATAACCAATCCAAAACTACATGAAAATCAACATGCACTGAATCTATAGAATTAAAAAGTTATTTTCTTCTGTAAAGGTTTGCAAGGCACTTTTGTGCACAATACTATCAATATCCAAGAAAGCATAGTTTCTGTTACACAAAATATGGCTTATCAAATAAATTTAAATTCAAATTAATCATTTGAGCGTCCTATCCATTCTTTCATTAAATCATAGGGAAATAAATATCCTCATTGAACATTTGCAAACTTTATACCATAAAGATCATCTGTTAGATTTTGAAACAATGCACCCTTCTGAGATACTGAATCTTTACGAACTATCAATTGTAACTTTGCGAAATGAATCATATTCGTAATTCATGTACCTCTTCTTGACCGTGAAAACTTACAGTGTTTTTGAATTGTATCCGTTAATTATAAGGAATGAATTAATAAAGATCCCAAGCAATTTTACTTTGTAATTTGAAGAAGAAAGATTTTGCTCCAATTTAATCAAACTAAGTAACAATCCGCATTTATGTTTTTAATTACTAAACAGGCACATGTAAGCCATCTATGTTGGAAAATTGTCCTCATATTCGCTTAAAATACTATTAATACTAATATTTCAATTGATATTAAAGACTGCAAGCAGATTGAATTATGCCTTTACTTGAAAGTAATTTTAGCTTTTTAAATCCTTCTTATTACCAAAATCATTTGGAAATAATAGTTCATACTAAGTTGCAAAACCTTTCTTACGACTGTTACAGCTTTGGAACCATATTGTAACTGTAAATTAAATTTTCTCTAAGTTGGAGACCAACTTTTCGTAGGAGGGAGGAGTTATGGAATCCTGTTGGTAACATAACTATGTGGTACAAGCCCATTATTCCAACAAATTGAATTGTATGGCGAGCAAGCCCATTAAGAAATATTTGCTTTTTACTTCTTTTTTTTCGATACAGCGCTGTTATTTTTCCTATAAAGATTAGAATTATATCGAGGCACAGACAGATTTTGTTCAATACTTGTAACCACTCCTGCAATAAAGTTTATTTTTTTTACCATACGACGTGTGCATTCATTATCTTGTATTCTGTATGCGAGTCCAGAAAATTTTCAAATCAGCTAGTATTTGAAATGCTTTTCAAATTCGCTGTGCCCAGTGACAGAAATGTGTTTGAAAGAAGTACCTTTGTAGGTACCTCTGACAACACAATAATAAACAAACATAGAAAACGTGAGCCTGACAGAGATTTGAATTCTCACTCCCACCATAATCCACCCAAAAGTCAAACGTTACAGAAGTTGACTCGTGGCCCCAAGAAAACCAAACAATACCGGCTAATAAAACGAAATTGGGCCAATCTACGGTTATGTTCTATACATTCTGAGAACCAGTAGCAGTGTTGCCACGGCAATTAGATCGTAAAATACTATAAAATCACTTTTGGGAATTTTTATTGAGTGTACCTCACCGACAAACAGCAACGTTTACAATCGCCCTTTGAAAAACGCAGGGTGAATTTATGGCTTAACACGCTTCAGCGACGTCTTTCCTAAAAATTCTGTTTCATTAGGTCAACACCATAAACCGAAATTTGGGACACATTGGTCAAACAGTGTGCAGTAAAGTGGGTTAGAAAGTAGGTTAAAGTTTATTGCTCTTATTTTGCACGGCCAAGGAAATTGATTTGGTACAGTTTTACTTTCGGAACGGTTTCGATTTGACTCAGTTATGAGTTTCAATAGCTTGCACGCTTCATGGTGATGACTTCATGACACAAACTATACGAACCTTGAGAAAGAAAGACATGAAAATGCATTGTTTGACAGACAATTCCAAGCTGTACGAAAAGGGAGTGAGCTGTTGCAAACTACGTAGAGTCAAATGTTCTTCATTGGACGAGAAAGTATTGTAATCGCCAAAAATTTCGAAAATGAGATATTGTGTTCTTAGCGTGTTATATGACATGTACGTCACCACGAAAAACCATGTCTCTTATTTCCGTCTGCCTGCCTGTCTGTCTGTCTGCCCGCTAATTTTTGGCCTGTCTATAACTTGAGAAGTACCGCTCGCATTTCAATAAAACTTTCACACAAGGTTTCTACTATGCCAAGGATGTAGTTTTAGAAAATCGATCCAGTAGAGGCGAAGAGAAAACTGATAAATAAAAATCGCCCAAGATCCACACATCATATATTTCCCTGTACATTTGCTTTTAAAACTTAATGTTTCGATCCGCGTACCCTGCTATCTGAGTTCACCGCCTGGCGAATCGATCCGACTGATTAATCTATTCATACACAAAAAAAACATATACATATACACGGACAGCGTTGCCAGTAGGACAGTAACTATATCCTGTAGGGCAGTGAATGAATGTCTATGGACTGTTTTTGTGGTAACGTTTGACTGACTCAATCCGTTTAATTTCTCCTTATATATGTTCGTAACTGAATTTTTTCTCAGAGGATTTAAGTTGAGCTGAACTAATTCATTTATGATGACGGCCTTGTGTAGGAAGTGCAGAGTTAACGTATTTGACGCCTCTTTTTCTTTATGAAGAGGTTAGAATGCTAGACTAATAGTAATTCCAGTGTGAGAGGTCGCAAAATATTATTAATTAATGTGTACAATCATAAATTTTGTTACATATTAACAGCATGAGGGGGAAAGTGTGTAATATTATTTTATTAGTAAACTTGAGACGAAGTATATATACTAAGTGACATATAAATCCGAACACCCAGTTTAAATGGTTTTATTTTAATAAAATTTTGTATAAGTACTTAATGAAGCATAATAAGTAAATGATAAAAATTTCAAAATGATTGCACTGCTTTAAAGCCCTTTGACCTTTAATAATGTGTGGATGCACCCTGATGTGCTACGCATTCTCCAAAGCGCCTAGGCATGCTTCTGATCAGGTGGTCAATGTCCTCCTGTGGTATCTCATTCCAGGCAACCACCAACTCCTCTCGAAGTGCTTCTAGAGTCTGAGGAGGATGTTGCAAATTGAGCAATCTCCTACCAATCATATCCCACACGTGCTCAATTGGGGATAAGTCGGGAGATCTTGGTGGCCATGGTAACAATGTGACATCATTATGTTGAAGAAGTCTATTGTGACTCTTGTTGGAAAGTTGGATCTGCCAGGGTGTCAAGATAGGGTAAAAGATGGGGTTCTAGAACTTCGTGGATATAACGCTGCGCGTCCATGTTACCTCTGATGAAGATTAAAGGTGAGCTGGAACCATAAGCTATAGCACCCCAAACCATAACTCCAACAGTGTGATGAACATGTCTTTCAACAAAAAACTGTGGATTCCTCCTTTCACCACGTCGCCTTCTAACCCTGGCACGACCATCGTGCATGCCTAAACAAAATCGAGACTCGTCACTAAAGACAATACTGTTCCATTCCTGATCCCAGAGTGACCGTTGTCTGCACCACTCAAGGCGATTACGTCGGTGTTCTCGAGTTAAAGGGAGGACCCAGTGTGGCCGGTATGAAAACAAGCCAAAACTTCTCATTCGTCGGTAAACACTTCGCATGCCAATAGGTCTTCCGTGTTCTGCAAACCATTCATTTGCAATGGACCTGGTAGTGGAGAAACGGTCCCTTAAGGCCAATAATCTTAGGCGGCGATCTTCACGGTCTGTTGTTCTACGGCGGCGTCCAGTGCCCCTTGCTCTTTGCGTACGGCCTTCTCGAAGCCATGCCTGTCAACACCTAACCACAGTGTCTACACTTCTTTGCACTCTAACTTCAATTGCCCGAAAAGAAAGTCCAGCTTCCCGAAGTCCCACTATACGGCCCTTATCAAATTCACTAAGTTGACGAAATCGTACAGGTCTCCGTGCTCTAGGCATCGTAACCGATCGTAAAAGATGTCAAGAACCAAAATCCGCCAACGTTGATTCTTTACTGCGGCTGAAATATTCATTTTTAGAGCGTTAGTGAATTAAAAAAAAGCAGTATAAAAACCGGAATGTCCAACTGATAAGGCTGAACAATTTTTCACTTGTTATTTACAGTAAGATAAATACATTCACCAACTTTTATTAAAATAAAACCATTTAAACTGGGTGTTCGGATTTATATGTCACTTAGTATAGTAATATAGTTAGGACTGATTTCACAAAGATTTAAATCTAACTTGGTCTTCGGCCAATCAGGGAGGAGCTTATCGAAATGCAATTTGACGGAAGCTCTCCTAATATCGCTAGTTTCTATTGAAATATTGAATAAAATCGTGAAAAAGCGGTTTCTTTATATATAAGGGTGCAATATAGATGTAATATTATGTCTTTGAGCTTTAGAATTTCCAGTTTCACAAAAGACGGTTTCTTATTTAAATGGACCAATGAAAATGTGAGAAATAACAGGTCGATCTTCTAGCTACTATATTTAATAGGATGTTTACACTGTTTTTGACGACTCTCCATGCACGACAATCTAGTTTTGTCTCTTATATCACGTACAGGGTGTTGTACATAATACGTACCTGTTGAAATGTACCGATTTTTTTTGCAAAAAAAAGTATATAAAACGTATTCCAACTGGTTCATCATCCTTTGTTACATCAAAAACAATTTTTGCCAATTTATGATCTAGAAATCCACACCAAATGTAAATAAACAGCACATTCTGCAATTCTGGGTCCTAAAACATCGATATTTGTAAATGAATCCCCATCCACCCATTATTCATCGACTGGATATTATAAGTCAGAATAAAAATACCTATTTAGGAAAAATATCTCCAAAAACATTGTTATATTTTCTTGTTATTTCTATTATTATAAAACGCCTGGGATATCATTTGCTTCTAAAGTGGTCTGCAGTATTGCCGAACTGGCAAAAAAACGGAATCGGTAAATAGTGTCATTGAATTTAGGTATAAGGAAAATGCCGTCCCAAGATCAGTGGTGGATCAAGGACCTTTGAGTCACGCAGCGCCGTCTATGAAAAATGTTTATTGTATTGTGTGCGCACACGTGTTTCTTGAGGGCATAGTTCTATATTACAACTTATGCAATGTACTGGTAGCTCTTTCAAACTACTTTGCAACCATTCTGGAAACATGGTTCTTTCTTATAGGATTGTCCCTAAACTAATGAGCTCACCTCACATTTTAATTAAATATTTATTTTGAAAACAGACAGGTTTCGGTTTCTTTATTGCTTGTCCGGTGATGAGGTAATGACGGTAATCTACCAGTCTGTACCTTTTGTACGCACAAACATCAATTCAGGGCAAGCGGAGTAAGGGATGAGGATGCCTGAGTGTGTATGCATATGTATGATTGATATGGGGCATAAAACTACGAAGGCTACATAAAATTAACTTTTAGCTTTATTTTTGATTTCAGCTCTTTTTCGGTAAGTATGGAAATATATAAATTATTTTGAAAAATCGTGGAAGATTACGGTTTCGGTAAAAATACTAAAAAATCCGGTTCAAGTCCATGCATAGACAATCTGAAACCTGCAATAAGAATTTAAGTTCTAGATTCTATGCATTCATATTCCTCAATATTTCATTTGAAGCTTCTATTTTTCATAAGATCTTAGCAAAGTGTAAAACAGTAAAAAAATTGTCGATATCCAGCGGAAGGGAACAAAGAAGAAAAGCAATATGAAGTTATTAACCCTTTCTGACACAGTCCGGATCGAAGGATGACGATACACCCAAATGTCGTACATAAATATATAATTTTAAATTTTCATTTGCATTTTTTCAAGGGTTGTGCAACGATTATGGGAAAAATTCCACTTATTGTCTTATAAAGCAAAGTAGAGTATATTTCAACAGTTGGCGGAACTTACTCGACTGGGACCAAGCGTTGACGGATCCCACTCATGTGTCACTTCGTCACTTGTATGGGGAGTTTTGAAATATAATAATCAGCTGTTATTCAAATAATGTCTAATATAAATATAACCTAGAATGTGTACTCAGTGAAATAACATGATATACTATTCGTCATTTGTTTGTCTGGGCGGTCCGTAGGACCTTTGCCGATTAGTCACGGTCTAATGTACGATAGTCGAATCTGTCAGTCCTGGTTGCCCAGAAACCAGACAACGTCAAGGAAAAAGAGAAAGGGAAAGAGAAGAAAAAAGGAGAAGAGCTAAGAAAAAAAAAGAGAAACATAAGTGTTTAGTTTAAGAGGAAACTCCTAGGCTTTTTAAATAAATAAATAAAAACGCCTTTATTTTAAACTCGGCGAAAGCCAGCTATGCTGTTAACTTAACCGAGCATGTAAAAAGTAACAAGTAACAACAAGCCAAAAAGAAAAGTAATATGACAAGAAACAAGTTTTACATTACATTAATTTTAGAATATTACATAACAACAATGAACAAAAATAACTACAGTTGTACGTATACAAAGAAAATAAGCAATAATAAACAACTTATACTTCACAGAAGCAGTTGTTTCAGATTTCGTTTGAACATATTAGGAGACATATCTTCAAATTGACCTATATTCTATTGGCTTAGAAGTTTCACTGATGTATAGGAAAATGAGCTTTGAGTCATGGTTTTAGCTATTTTAGGTATTTCATAAAGTACATTAAAGCGCGTTGCACGAGAATGAATCAGATTTCTACGAGATAATTTTTCAATCAGATATGGAGGGCTTTTAGTTTTAATCAATTTATGAAGAAAGCAAGCAAAATGCAGCTTTTCTCGATTGGAAACATTCAACCATTTCAGTTCGGAAAGTTTATGACTGATATGATCGTGACGTCTAAGCTGGTAAATAAGTTGTATGCAAGAATTCTGCACTTTTTGGAGTTTATCCTTAGTAAATACATCTAAGCAAGAAGCCTAGACACATGACTTCGGAATCTAAGCTTGTTATCAAAGATAACGCCCAAATTTTTATATTCGTCAACAACCGGTATTGCCACACCATCCATTGCTATCACCAAGTTTACAGACGCCCAATCTTTAGCTGGCCCAAAGTAGATTACGGCTGATTTATTAGGATTCAATTTCAAGCCATGATTAAAAGAGTATTTAAAAACTGAATCCAAACACTCGTTTAGCCTCCTAGCCGCTTCAATTGCGTCCGACTCAGCAAAAAAAAGCTGAATCTGTGTATCGTCAGCGTATCTAAGGTTGTTTATATCACCAAAGCACTCCGACATATCAGCAGTAAAAATGATAAAAAATAAAGGACCCAAAAGTGATCCCTGAGGAACTCCTCTATCCACGTTCAAGGGTTTTGATTTTTGACTTGGTACACGGATTAATTTTGAGGTGAACTAAACAAAGTTTGATTCGGTTTTGTTAGAGTGTAATTTTAAGTTTATCAAAGGTTCGCGCTAATTTTTGATTACAGTGCGAGCCGTGGTCTTGAATGCTTACGAACTTGCTCCACTATGTAGTCCACTGAGTCACATAAAAGAGGGTTGCTATGCGATTTCGCTTTACTATAATGTCGCTGAATAACATAATGTGAAATAAGAAACTTATTGCAAATTCTTGATTTTTGCAGGTTTCAGGTTCAGTTCCTGAACAACGAAAAATATTTGACTTTATGGATATCGAAAATCCTGAATGGTTTTGTGGAATATCAATTTAAGGTGCTACAATGGTACTGATGAATGGCAAGTAAATGAATGAATGTTTGGAAACGAGCAATATCCATTTCTGGGTAGAGCCTGTCATCAAGTAGGTGCTTAATGGCTATCTGCAATAGGTTTATAGGAAAAGACACGCAGTATGTGATGTTAAATCAGTAAAATCGCATATCAATTGAAGAAAATAATATAAACATGTAAACAATCGACAATATTAAAAAAGACATGAATTTTTTTCAAAGATCAAACACTTTAAAATTTTGACTGAATTATATGTAATTGCTTAATATTCAATAAGCTGGCGATGTTTCAATGACAAGCTGTTATCTCATATTTTGACAATATTTTTTTTCAACATTTCATAGCTATTGCTTGCTAAAATTTGTTGATTGGAACTTGAAGGTCATTCGCTGAATTTGACGGGCTATTACCCTATAGGTGGAGAATCACGGACGGTTGATTTGACAATCCTGGTGAAATCCACCTTTAAATTATCGTTTAAAGATTAAAACGGCATATATCCATATAACAATATATTTTTGAATAATTGATTCATTTTATTAACCGCTAAACAACATCTTGCTTTACAAATATTTTTTACTTTGATTCATTAGGATAGCAATCATCTCAAAAAGTTGAAGATGATTTATAACGATTTATTTTTCTGAATTTTATTACTACAACTCACTAACTCTTGATTCTTTAATATAATGGAATGGTTCATTAACATCGTTCTTAAATGGTTTGGTAGTATGATGGTATTTCGTGACTCGATCATACCAGTATAGGTACATCGCGAAGCTTTCAATTGTTTGAAGCAAAACTGATGTTGGCAAAATACCACTATACTTGTGAATGCATCTGAAGCTTATACTGTGGTTTCCCTGTTCATGGTGCTTTATGTTTTTCTGACAATATTGTATTTCGGGCAGCAAACATTTTATTATTAAAAAAAAATAAAACAATGTCATTTGGTCGGTTTTTGGGTAGTTAGGCCGTCGTAAAATATTTTTACTTGACGTTTCGCCAGAAGATGCCAACTACTCGTGTTGGCGAAACGTCAAGTAAATGTATTTTCCGATGTCCTAACTACTGAAAAACCAACCAAATACCATTGGATGATGGGTGCGAAAGCCTTTCGCATTTCAAAAATAAAACACATTCAAAAATAACTTTCTCCCGTCGTTTCGACTACTGCAGCCGCGTTTTTCAAAGTACGGGGTTGCGCACGTGAATTGTTACAGTGTGTATTTTGTACTACTATGTAGGTAACAAATTCAGCGTCTGTAATTGTTTGACGTACCTGTTTCATGTGTTTGGAAATACAATAAAGTAATCCTTTTGGAACGTCAAAAGTGCCCTTTTCTTCTCTTGCTCAAAACCTTGGGAATAAGAATTTTGTCAATTGTCATCCTCATTGGTTCATTGTTTGATTATCTTATTCGGTTATAGAAAAGTGCTCAAAATTGGCAGACTATATATTTTACACGATAAATTGACTAAATCGTATCAATATCACTTCTTATAACAAAAAAAAAAACGGTTTCAGAAATTAGTCGGCTGTCGTGAAGTGTCATTACATGACTCGTAATTTAGGCGTTCTAAAAGTAAAGCTACATAGTATTCCAGAGTAATATTTTATCTGTCAATCCACATTCTATTAGTGTGAATGGTACTACATTACCAAGCGATTTACAAACGCACCCCAGATCAAAATGACAATGACACTGTTCTTTCTACATACATATGTGGTTCTACACTGGTGTTACTATTTTCGCCTATTCTGTCTGTTCGAAACCTTCTCTTTCACATAGCAAGCTCAGCTCATGATAGGTCGTTTCACATACTCACCCTGTATGATTCCAACAACCCTTCGGGTGAATGATTTAGAACCCCATTCGTAAATGGGGTTGCGACCCATCTCTTTGCTAGCATCGAGCTAATAATACCATGGCCAACGAGGGTAGCCGACAGCAGACCAGAATGGTCGGGGTTGCCCGGTAAAGGGCTCGGTTTGTTGAGGGTTAGTTTGTGTAAAACAATTGAAAAGGGGGATGTACGCGACTCTTAGTTAAGCGTGAGCTTTTCAATTGCAAATGCTGTGAAGAAGAGGGCAGCCTCACTCTCTGAAGGGGGTGAAATGTAGGAAATTAAAATTCGACCGGGGGAGATGGAAGGGATAAACTTGTTACATTTGCCCGATAAGGGCACGATAAATCTCTTTGGTCCATATCTGTAATTTTATCGCGAGACAAGAATGAGAAATCTGCTGGCGTTCCAGAACTGCACATTTGTTCACTCCTCCAATTTACTTGCAAGTCGTCCTGGGCCGAGGAGGAAATACGTTTGGCGGTAAATGACGGGGTTTTTGATGCACGGAGAAATCATTATTCGGACTGTTCTAACACAACATCGTTCCTAGACATACAGGGTGCTTTTTACAACACGTCCCTGAACTCAAACTCCAGAGCAACGAGGAGAGCTGGCCTTGATGGCACAACATGCAGGTGGATAGACTGCATTCTAAGAGAGAGATTGATTACTCTCCACTGTAACGGTAGAGACCTTAGTGGCTCAAGTAAACCGAGGATGTCCGCAGGGGGCTGTTCTGTCCCCATTACTGTGGAACCTGGTAGTGAATGAGTTAATATGGGAACTACACCAAGACGGACACAGAACGCTAGAATATGCGTATAACCTTGTAATCCTATCGCAAAGCAAATTCAACACTACAGTCAGAGACAAAATGCTAAGGGCTCTGAATGTGGTCATAACATGGACGTCAAAGGAAGGCTTAAACGTAAGTCACTCTAGGATATCCATTGCTGCTTTTACCACAAGGAAGAAATTAGAGGGACTAGGACCTATTTGCCTTCTGGGAGAACAGATGCAGCTGTCGGGAGAAGTCAAGAATCTAGGTGTAATACTAGACTTGCAACTGGCCTGGAACCGGCAGATCATAACATAAAAGGAGATCGGGGTCGACTTTAATGTTTACCAGATATCCTCATGACAAAACACGGATATTGGGCCTTTTCATGATGCACTGGACGTACATAATTGTAGGACCTTTCACCGAAGCAATATGTATTAATGTGGGAGGCGAGAATGAGCTACTCCAGGTTACAGTTACAGCCAAAGGGAAGATATGAGGACCTTCGACATAATCGAATGAGGAAACATGTGGGCAGTAACATATTCGATGCGAGGAAAGACCACATAGCTCCCAGATTTGAATTCAAAAAGAACTTCGAGGCCAAAATAGGAGATTGAACGAAACACCAAAGGCACTACCTGGAAGGGGAAATAACCTGGTACACTGACGGATCAAAAACAGAGCAGGGAACAAATGCAAGTATATATGGAAGCAGGTACAATCCTGGGCATGGTGTACCACTTGGAAGAGGCACCTCTGTATTTCAAGCAATAGAGTATGTAATCTTGCATTGTGCAAGAGTAAATAATGATCCAAAGTATAACAATAAAATGATCGCCATATACAGTGACAGTCAGGCGTCACTCATAGAGTTAAGAAGTCCAAGAATGACATCTGCACTGATCTGGGAATGCCAACAAGAAATGAACATACTGGCGGAACGCAACAAAGTAACTTTAATGTGGGTGCCAGGACACTCAGGTAACACAGGAAATGAAAGGGCGGATGAGCTAGCAAGGAAAGGATCATCCACGCCTTACAGAGGCCCAGAACCTGTCTTGAAAGAGCCAAAAAACACATAAGTAACCAAGTCAAGGATTGGGTAAGAAACCAGCACAAGGATACATTGGCATTTAGTGACTGGATGCATTCATCACGGGGCTATGACCAAACAAGATTGCGGAACTGCTTTGAATGAGTAGAAACCAACTCCAGTTATAGGTCTTCTAACAGGTCACAATGGCCTGAAAGAACACCTGAGCAAAATACGATGGAGACCTTAGCTGCAGACAATACGGTAAAGAAACATAATCAGCCCTACACGTCTTATATGAGTGCAAGGCGCTGGACCACAGAAAACATCATCTCTTCCGGAAATCAAAACTAGAAACGAGGGAGTTTAGAACAGTATCGGCAGGGAAACTGTCCCAGCTGGTACAGAACACTAGACTGCAAGATTGGGCGCTGTAAATTCGAGGAGCAAGGCACAATAAGCCCTAGAGATTGCAGTACCATCAAGCACTTTGGTCGGACGGCTCCTGGAAAGGGTAAAAAACATGAGTTCGCCCCTTGACGATTTTAGAAAATTCGTTTCGTATCGAAGATATAGGGAAAACAATGTATTCAACCAACAAAATTAGTGGACATCGCATGTTATTATACAGGGTGGCGCATCGAAAACGAGACAGACGCATTTACTGGCAGCTCACTCTTTTTTGGAAAAACGCTCAGACCCGTCGATCTTGTTTTCGAGGGGGACACAAGTTTGGCAAAAATACACGTTAACACGTGCAGCCCCCTGGGCGGGGGTGACCCCAACCGTTAAATCGTTAAATCTTAAATGGAAAGGGTGGTCGAGTGATGCCTTATTTTAATGGTCTTTCAATTCCCTTTATAACGGTGTAAAATACATGAGCTTCAGTTCAGTAGTTTTGAAGATTTTTGGATTTAAAGCTTAAAGTAGACTTTAATAGGTACATCAGATTAGTTTGTACTACTTTCAGAAGAAATTTGACTAAAAGAATTTACTTAATAAGTAAATGCTTTTCGTCACTACGCTCATGGTTTGTTTATCATTTTGTTGTTGAAAATAGCTATTGGAGCGTTTTTTTGTGGCAAAAAAGTTATTCCTTGAAGAAAGATAAGGAAATATCTCGTACTTATTTTAAATAGGAATTTAGTACATATTTTGCGATTGATTTGACCAAACTTTGTTGCTAAAATAACTTGTAACGCTTTATTACATAAATTAACCATTTTATATTCCACAGCAGAAAGAGTTGAAATTATCGAAATATTTTTCGGAAATAATCAGTGCGCTAATAGAACAGCAGAAATATTTAATGAGCGATATGAGAACAGTAACGTGCATCGAAAATATGTTCTAGAACTTGTAGCTAATTTTCGGGAAACTGGATCAGTCGCCAATAAAAAACGCAACATTGAAAATCCCATAAGGAACGAAGCAATAGTGGTGGTTTTAGGGCAAGTTTATGTAGATCCTACGTTAAGTACCCGTAAATTGGAGACTGTGTGTGGTGTTAGTCGACGTACTGTCCAACGGCCCATAGTTTTCATCCGTATAACATTCACCTGGTACAAGAACTTAATGAAGACGATTTTGATCGGCGAGTACCATTTTGTGATGATATGAGTGAACGAATTATAAACGAGGAACATTTTCTATTCAACACTTGCTTTTCCGACGAATATTCCTTTTTCTTAAATGGCGTAGTAAATCGTCATAACTGCCGATATTGGTCCGATTCTAATCCCAGAATTTATCATGAGGTTCATACACAGCAGCCACAAAAATTAAATGTTTGGGCTGGTATTTTTGGCGATCATTTAGTTGGTCCTTTTTTTATTACCTGAAAATTTGACCGGTGAAATGTATTTGGAATTACTGGAAGATGCCATAGATCCTGCATTAACAGCCATAATTGAAAATCAGAATGATCGGCGGTACATTGCGAATAGGTTGATATTCCAACAGGATGGTGCCCCACCACATTACGCATTACGTGTACGACAATATTTAGATCAGACGTTTCCAGATCGATGGATTGGTAGAATGCCAACATCATTAGAAGACCTGCGACAAAGAATTGTGAATGAGTGTCTTCAAATTACTCTTCAAATATTGCAAAATGTGCGGCAACGTTTTGAGCAAAATCTTTATTATTGCATGGAGAGTCATGGTGGCCATTTTCAATATTTACTTGCCTAACGGGTTAGTCCATTCTTCATTTTTAAATTACTTAGCTGCCAGATGTATTGATCTCCACTAATGACGATGTATTAGTTTTATTTAAGCTTTAAATCAATAAATCTTCAAAACTACTGAACTGAAGTACATTAATTTTATACCATTATAAAGGGAATTGAAAGACATTTAAAATAAGGTATCATTCGACCCCTTTTCCGTTTAAGATTTTGGGGGTGGTGTCACCCCCGCTTAGGGGGCTGCACGTGCTAACGTCTGAGCGTTTCTAGAAAAAAAAACTGAGCTGCCAGTAAATGCGTCTGTTTCATTTTCGATGCGCCACCCTGTATAAGTTTATACTATCCGAACAGAAAATGTGGAAGAACATAAAATCGAGCAGCCGCTGCATTGAATTAAGAAGCTCCACATCTGAAGTTACTTCCAATGCAAATAGGCGAAAAAAGTAATGAGCGCTGTTACCTATTTGCTATCTTTCTGCATGCCTTCACCTGTCCGGAAATCCTTGGCAACTCTATAATTAAAAAAAGTACAACATTGATTTGGGTGGGATTTTAGTACATGTCAGAAATACAATTCGATGAACAATAAAAAATGGCGTCAAGTAAGTTGACTCTGTACTTTCCACGTAACGCTGCCATCATTTCACAACGAATTATGTTCTGCACAAGTTAGCTCCTCTAAGAAAAAAGTTAGCTACGAACATGACAAAAAATTAAATGAATCTCCCCCTCTCCTCGAGATAAATTGTATATGCTATGAGTAATTCCGCGTGGATGACGATATTCACTTTTACAGCATACAGCCTACAACAGTGCAGAACCGACTGCTTACTACGACGCACGAACGACGAGTGAAATATGTCTAATAGGTGAATTATTGGGGCTGGAGGTGTATTAATATACCATCGTCAAAACTTTGAGATATACCCTCCTCACCCCCTCCAGCCCCTAACCGTCAATTTTTAACCCCGACAAATTTTCCTCCAAAAATGATCAGGATCCTCTGAAACGTCAAAAAATGAAGTTTGAACGATTACTACTTTTTTGTTTTTGGAACCTTTCTTCGCCGCCACTGGACCGACTTTTAAAAACCTTTTCGTCCTTGGCACAGTACTAACCTTGTGTGAAAATTCCATCCAAATCCGAACGGTAGTTTTCAAGTTGTCGACGGGCCAATAATTAGCGGACAGACAGACAGACCGACCGTAATGAGTACCATGGTTTTTCGCGATGTACATGTCATAAATATCAAAAAACAGAATATCTCATTTACGAAATTTTTCGCGATTATAATACTTCCTTGCCAGTAGGCGTGGTAAGTAAAACGTACAAAGAGTACTTAACAAAATAACATAAAGAAGAGGTACTACTGCAGCCTATAACCACTTTAAGAGGTTCTCCAATACACAACATGCCCAAATATCTGTGCTTCATAATACAACCACTGGAAGAGAAAACATCACACGTCGAGATCCTGCGAGCCAGAAACACAGATAAAGACGATCGGTTTCTTAGCTTCACTATCGAAAAAATAACTTACTGTCTGATAAATAACTAAGTACTTCCCGATAAATTTTGATATTTGCATTCAAGAAGAATGTGTGCTAATGGGATCGCCACTATCTAGAGCAGTGGCCAACTTTACATATATGGAGTGGATTGAGTCAATCACAGTTGAAAACTCCAACGTTAAACCTAAGGTTTGGCGTGATTTTTGGATGTCATTTTCGCTATTTGAAACAGTGGACTAAAAACCTTCTTCAAACCGTAAAATAATCTTAGACCAACAGAAAGTTTCCAAGAGATGCAGCGAACAATAACAGCCTCCCAATCTTGAACATCATGGTGAAAAGGAACAACTCCAGGATAAAAACACAGTCTACAAAAAACCTTTATACAGACGATTATTTGAGTAATTTTAAGACGAAACGTAGGTCCGCAAATTCTTCGTTCTCAAGATACAGGGTGTTAAGATTTAACGAAAATGGTTTTTCGTAAATTGCTTAAATATCCTTTACCTAATTTATATTATTTATAATATTAAGGAGCTAATTTAGAACTAACTTGATCGAATTTATTATTAAGTCCAGTGGCGTATCGAGCGAGAACTGAAAAAAGTGTACGCCACTGACTTTTGTGCAAATTTTAATATGTTCTTTGGATTAAGATATTACTAGTCAAATAGTCAAT
This sequence comes from Acanthoscelides obtectus, assembly GCA_963669975.1. NCBI lineage: Eukaryota > Metazoa > Arthropoda > Insecta > Coleoptera > Chrysomelidae > Acanthoscelides > Acanthoscelides obtectus. Next base: position 59,443,098 of record CAVLJG010000004.1, read on the forward strand.
CCCTAGTTGCAATGGAACTAGATTAACTGCAACTCGACCTTAACCACATGCACTGTTCGGAGATAAAATGATGGATCTAAATAATGCATACAGACGTACCTACCTTTTGGAAGCCTGTTATTATTATTGCCTCACAGACTTAAAGTCAACTCAATCAACTTCTCTAATTAAGTATTATGCACGGTATAGGGTATGGATCCCAAAGAATATTATCAGTTATTAGTGATATTAATTATTGGAGATATCATAGGGAATTATTCTTATACGAACACAGTAACATATTCGTATGAGTATGGAATATATGCTAACAAAAAAGGAATGAGGAGGTGGCTACGAATGGGATTTGAACCAACCAAAAATAGTACATTTTAGCATACCCGTACTTATTTACGTTCGGCCGCCATCAGCGCGATGCAAGACCGAGAATATTGTGTTATGCGAATAAAAATAAAGTATTGTTTTCTTCCGTTTATCCTCATCTTTGTAGTTTGTATGTTTCTAGAATAATTGTAAAACAAGTTAAAGAATTTCATGAGATGAGAAAAAGAATAAAAATAGGAATCTCGTCCAAAATACGATGTTCTGCGAGAGTTGTAAATTAATAATTGTTTTCCATGACACAATAATTATCGAATAAAATTTCAAAAATAGTAAATACAAAAATACTAACACATACAGCACTTTTATCGTCGATTTGAAAAAATCGATCCAGGCGCGTTAGAAAACAGGATATAAATAGGCAGAAAACGAACATGACTGTCAGTTCACCTGATGATTGAAGATAATTTTGTCAATCAAAACATTAGTCGTGAATAAAAAAAGACATGAACGATGAAAGTCTGAAAAATAACAACTGAACCGTCCACATTGTCTTCAAATTTCACACGTTCGTGCTTACTCAGACGTTGCCACGAAGGAGGTTATGAGGTAATCGGATACATGTTTCAGTATAATGTAATTCGAAATTTCACATCGAAGAGTAACGATTAAAACTTAGACATTTGTCTAACAAATAGCTTCAATTTAAAAAACAAGATGGCATCGTTCACTTTTTTACCACTGGCGCGACGTGGACATGGACAGATGCTAATAGAAACCCCATTTAGCTATGTCGGCGTCAGAGGACACAAACACCGGCACCGGTTCGCAGTAAAGTCTTCCAAAGTGCATTGTTGCTCCGGCTAACTGTCGGTCATTAAAAGCCCAAGTAGACCGCTGTTTCCAGCGAATTCGGACATTGGTGTCTTTGTTAAGGGTGGTCGTTTGTCGCGTGCGATGCAGTTGAGTTGCCGGCCGGGTATTAAATCAGAGGATTTGGTGGAATACGGATGCAACTTGCCTTCGTGTGTGACGGTACTTCAAAACCAGGTGGACTTTGTCGAACCTGGAGTTCATCGCAATGTTTCTATACTGGGTGTTTACTGAACAAAAATTTGAGGTGGGTTTCTTCGTGCTAAGCGGGATGCTGAGACTGTTTGATGGTTTTCGAAAAATAGCTTCTTTTTGAAGACTTAAGCCGAACAATACTGTCAAGAAATTTCTTATTACCTAAGATCTCTTGTAAAGCTTCTTAACCACAAAATATTTTCAAAATGACTATGCTATATTTAAATCTCATATCTCGAAACAAATTTCAGTGCGATGGTCAATTGCACGCGAAAAAAAGCGACGATCAAGTGCTTAATTTTTTTTCCTTAAATGAAGTTTGTAACGTCCCAAACTCACGTAACCTTCTTTTTAATATCTTTATCACTTACTAGTAACTTGAACTTCTCTTTATTAATGATAAAGTCCGATTCCTAGACCAAACCCTTTTCAATGACCTTCTTTTGACAAATTTCATAGTCTATTGATTGTATGATTTCACACGTATTATATCTCTGTTTTTTAGCGACTCAGTATTGTGTTGAAGTCTTCTGGACACTAACATTATAATATTGACTGTCCTCTTAAAATATCGTTGGTCCCTCGTAGAGTTGGGTGCCTAGGCTCCGCGCATTCTCAATCAATGCCACTCTGTGATTTTTCTCCGTACTGACCTATACTATATAAGGATTTTTGGTTTCCTATCAAACATATCTTCAACGCCACTCATTTAACTTTCTTTGAAAATCCCATAAAAAAATGGAGGGGGTAGCACCCAAACCAAAACAGTGAAACGAAATGTAGGCACAAGAAAGGGTGCTACTCTATAAACTGGCGATTAGGGCTGACTATCCCAAAATCTGGAAATTAAGCGGACGACCCATGCACCATATAACCTAGAATTCAACAGGAAGTGAGTGACACCTAACTGTTGTATGTTTGATAGGAAACCAAATGTTCTTATATAGGTTAGTACGAAGAAAAAGCACAGAGTGGCGCTGATTGCCAATGCGCGGACCTTAGCAAACCAACTGTACGAGGGACCAACGATATTTTATGAGGTCATTTCTGAGATAATCATTAATAAAATATTATAGCATTAGTGTCCAAAATACTTCAACACAATAGTGAGTTGCTAAGAAAGAAAGATGTAATAGGTGGTACAATCTAAAATTAATTATGAAATTTACCAAAAGAAAGTCATTGGAAAAGGTTTGGCCTAGGAATCGGTACTCTATCATTAATTAAGTTCAAATTACTGGTAAGTGATCAAAATAGCAAAAAAAAGTTTGCGTGAGTTTGGCACTTTACAAGCTTAAACAGGGTATACAGGGTATCCAGGATAAGGATCCTATACATGGGGATCTCAATACTTGTGGGAGATACAGCTTAGGTTAAATAAGGAAACCACTGCGTCATTTCGAACATATTTACCTGTTGATAAACTTGTAAAAATTTCATGGCTTACTGAGGTATTTAGGAAAAATTAAAATTCTTCCAAATCGTTTTTATTTTTTTGTGAGTTTATTTTAAGAAAAATCAAAAAACTAAAGGAACCTTTTCATTGGAACTTTTTAGGCACTACATGATGGTGTTTTTATATTTTGTGTCGGAGATTTCGTTTTTGAAAAAATATTATCCACATTATTTTTTATACAGGGTGTAAAGTTAGTAATGGACAACAGAAGTCAGGTAATAGAGTGCCTCAAAACCTATCTAATGAATCATTATATGTGTGGAGACATACCGCCGGTTGTGGTCTACCTCTTTTAACTACATACGCCCGATACATGCGAGCAGCTGCTCGAGCATTTCCTAGGGCAGCACCATATTAGTAATGCATTTCTGCATAGTCTCGCGGAGAATATGACATGATTCTACTCAGATGCCAAACGTTAGATACAAGTTCCGCGCTGGACCATTGCCTGACTTATTAATTTCGGTCGGACCGAAGATTGAACGCTCCCGCACCTGGAATGCCGAGTTGAATGCCCAAGCTCATGAAGCTGATTTGGCTATTTGCGTAAAAAATATGCCATTTTGATTTACAAAATGTTAGTACACACAGTATTACTCGCACTGCTATGACGAATCTAACTGTACCTCATATGTTAAAATACATCAAGTCGTTTGGACTGTAGCTGGTAAAATGAATAATGAAATACAACCCCAATTTTTTTACCGCCCTCCAAAGTTGAGGGATGGAAGGGATTTTTCACATAAAAAAGAATCTAAGACTTTTTGCGTTGATTTCAAATTAGCTCTGTTGAAAAGTGACATAACCATTGCTAAAACTAACCATTTAGCTTTTTCGAAATTTCATAGAATTGCAAATATCTCCCGAGCTATAAAATTTCGGACCACACATATAGGGGTGCATTCGATAGGTTTTGAGGCCCTCTATCATCTGACTTCCGTTGATCCACTACTAACTTTACACCCTGTATAAACTAAAACAGTACACCTCCTGTATATGATCACATGTTACATCTATTTTCTTAGTTATAAATAAAACTAGGCATTCCAAACAAATGCTTGATGTAAGATTATGTGATTACTGATAGATGCGCATTACATATTAGATAATGATATGATGGGGTAAAATTTTATCTCATGCTTAGTCTAGTGACATTCAGAATAAGCATACACTTTAAAAATTATTTTTATTTTATTCACAATAGGTGTTTAAAGAAGTTGCCATTATTTTCTAAGCATAAATATGATCTTTTATTAGTAGAATTCAAGACATTACATAACATTTCTGGTGTAATAATAATAATGCTTCAATGTGTAATGACACATTTTTGTAACTGCTTAGTCAGCTTCAAAGGTATGCTGATAAATATGGTTTTTAATAAAACCTTGAACAAAAATCGCCAGAGGACCCAAATTCAGGAAACGCGCTGGCCAGGAATCTTCACTGGAGGTTCCATTCCACCTTCCCGGACATCTCTGAGAAAGATACTCTCGAACTTGCCTTGTTGAAACCAGCAGCTACTAGCCTGTGCCAAAGGTAAATTATCCACGCAACTTTCTAGATCATGTTGCAACAATTGAAGGACCCGTTCTGGTAAATAAATGGATCCAAAATTATGTATTCTGCTAGAATTGGTGATAATACTGTTCCCATTGGACAACCTTGTGATTGTGAATAGGTTTTGTTGTTAAAAGTGAAATAATTATTATCAAAAAGATATTCTATGTCGGCGACAAAATATTCCGGAGCTAGATTGCAGCACTGACATATTTGATTGCAATGATTGTGAATTCATCTGATGCAAGCTTCTAAGTACACATTGCTGAACAGTGACACAACATCTAGACTTGCGATAACGTGTCCGGGTGTTATTTGCAACCTATTAAGTTGTAGAGATACATCAAAGGAGTATTTGATATAGTATTTACCTTTGGTGTGGGCTGACTTTAATATATCTGAAATTATTGACGATAGATCCTGCGTGGCTGATCCAATAGATGCTACTATAGGGCTTACTGACAGTGTTGGTCTATGTATTTTAGGAACGGCATACAATTTTAGTCAGACTGAGTTTGTATGTAGTTAATGATTTCTTTAGGTCCTGGTTTATTTGCCCAGTGTTAAACAATCTATTAACAATGTCATTGCAACCTTTTTTTCCACTCTTGATGTGGGGTCTCTGTTGATTGAGTTGTAGGAAGGATCATTATCTATTATGTTGTTGCATAGCTCAAAATATTGTCGCTGAGCATTATTACAGTGCATTTCCTTCGTCAGAACGCGTAACCATTAGTTCAAGATGTTCTTTGAGCAATTTTTTTATTTTATTTAATAGATTGTGATAGAAAGAGTGTGTCCTTTTTGTGTTGTTGTTATGATAAAAGTTTGTAATGATATTTGTGGAACGAGTGGTGAAGATGTTCCTATTTGTTTCATCATTAATGGAGGAGGCTATTTATTATGCCCAAATCAGCTAGAATTGATCTGATTGGGATGTCTTTGTTAATGATCGGTTCAACACTAAACTTTGGACCTAGTGAAAGAAATTTGGAAATATGATCAGGGACGATAACGTTACTAAGTATACGAGGGATGTCTCTTAAGTTTTGCATATAGAAACATAGTAGGCCGCGCGGATCGAACGTCAGTACTGAATCTTAACCTCACTCTTTAGTAAACTTAAATTCAAAGTTTCACAATAATACGTGCAGGGTTCTCACTACAGTGAATTTTTAAGTGTCACTAAGTCATTAGAAAAATGGAACTCAACCGAGAAAATTTTCGCGCCATAATTTATTACAACTTTCAGAGACAATTATCGCAACAAGAATGCCTTGCTGAGTTACTGTCTGTTTTCGGCAACGAAGCGCCACATCAATCGACAACTTCCCGTTGGTATGGAGAATTCAAACGTGGACGGGTGAGTCTTAGCGACGATCCCAGGGTGGGTGATAGACATGTGACATATTGCGAGATTGAGGCATCCTTGAAGATCTCAAAGACCTCAATTCAAAAAATTTTACATGAAGAATTAGGAGTAAGAAAATTAGTTTCTCGTTGGATACCCCACCTGTTGACTGAAGAGCAGAAAGCAGCCAGGGTTAATTGTGGTCAAAAAACGCTTGACCGTTTCAATTCCGGAAACTCAAAAAATGTGTACAACATTGTTCGTGGTGATGAATCGTGGATTTACTGTTATGAACCAGAAAATAAAGGACATTTGGCTGTTTGAGTGTTCCAAGGTGAAGAAAAGCCAACAAAAGTCATACGCTCTAGAAGTGTTTAGAAAAAGATGGTCGCGATATTTGTGTGAAGATGTTGGAATAACTGGAATATGTAGTCGTTCTAACTTTTTGCAGTCCAACAAGTAAGAATAAGCGATACTAAGTTGCTTAACATCAGCCTTTTTAATCATACAGTGATCTGTCATGAAAATGTGAAACATTTCTAAAAATAGACGTTTTGAAAGGCGTTCTTCTTTGTCAAGAACCCTAATACTGCCATAACTCATAGAATGACCTGTAGAGTTAACATGTGATGCCAAAGCATGTCTCTCTGGGTGTAATCTGGCGTCACTTTTGTGTGATGTTATCCTGCCTTTCAATGATCTAGATGTTTGGCCTATGTAAACTAAGTTACAGTTGTTGCAATTAACGCAATAGACAGTCAAGCAGCGGAACCCTACCCTTTATTTTGAAAAACACACTGTTAACTGTGAGTGCTGATTTACAAGCAAATGATAATTTAAGGAGTTATACAACCTGATCAGTTTGGGAGTTAATGTTTTGATGTATGGCAAGACAACATAGATGAGATTAGAAGCATCATTCGTAATATTACCATTCTTATTAGTTAAAGAATTATTTGGGGTGGGACTGGGATTGACGGGGTTGTCTTTGCCATTATTATTATTAGGAATTGGCAAAATATTAGAAGGAGAGCTGAATAGGATTCTGTTAATCAAATACTTCGGATAACCTTTATTGATGAATACCGTTGAAAGCTTCCGTAAACAGGACAGATGGAAAGTGCTATCGGAGATTCTATTACCCTATTTTTCATTTGATTCACCAAATTTATCTTTATCTTAAGTTCATGGTAAGACCTGACGTTCAGGAACCTTCCAGAGGAAATTGGTTTCCTGTATCAGTCTACCAGTAACATATTGTCGTTAGTGCGTATCAATCTTGAGTTCAAAAAAGGAACTTATTGATTTTCATCTTTCTCGATGGTGAACTGAATGTAAGGGTCATAGCTGTTGAAATCTTCTACAATACTATCCACTTCCTCAGAAGGAAGGCAAGCAATAATATCTTCCTCATATTTTTTTATGAAGATTAGGTTAAAGCTCAATACATGAATAGCAATATCAAGCAGATCATCCTTCACGATTCTGCCAAAATCGGAGATAAAACTAAGCCCATCGGGCAGCCATGTGTTTGTGAGAAGACATTCTTATCAAACGTGAAATAATTGTTTTGGAAAAGAAACACTGAAATATTAATGAAAGATATATACAGGGTGCCCGGTAACTAGTACGACAAAAAAAATGAGATAAGCAAATGACCCTAGCTTCACCGTTTTTGAGGTATTAATTTTTTTTGTCTTTTTAGAAAAATTTACTTTGCAGTAGCAGTATAGTACATTTTTATTTCATTGCTGAATACCAAAGTTAAGTAAAATAGTTTTCTAAAATAAAAATTACGAAGAAGAAAATGGTTTGTCAAGTTTACCTACTTGTATTTATCGAAAATGGTACTTCAAATGGCAGACCAACTATCTGAGAATATTTTGCAAAAAAAACAAAAAGATATCCTGTTATTTCTGGGCACAGCAACAAAAGATAGATTAAAAGAAGAGAGCCAAAAAAATAATATTTTGAAAAGAGTGAAACTTTTACTAGGGTAATTGTTTGGTATTTTGTAGATCTGCCCATTGTCTGTCATCCCTTTCTTTTGTCGTACTATTTACCGAACACCCTGTATATCTAAGTCTAGTCTAGTATAAGATCTTAATTAGAAGCAACCCCCTACCGTCTGCTTAACGGATGGAAAGTATGTCATATCAAATTTATTATGTTAAAAAGTATGTCGCGAGTGGATTAAGATTTGAAAATGGCTCTTTACTAAACATTTCACTAATGAAGTATGAAGCCTTCGTAATATGCAAACGTTAGGCTCTCTATCTTTTTCCCAGCCTAACTACTAAGGTGGCAGGTATAAACAGGTATGTTGACACTAGTTATTTTCACCCATTTGTTTAACAAATAAACCTTATATCAAAAGAAACGCCGTTTTATTGCAATCGCGATGATATACGATTGTCTTAAAAAAACGCTGCTGAAATGATAGTTGGTGGCTTGTAACAAGTGAAATTTTGATGCGAATGGAAACTTGCAAGAAAGTTGTCCAAGCTACTCTTGCGATACACCAGTGAATACTGAGAAATATTTTGGAGTAACTAATATTGACAACACCGTGGCGCACCTCAAGTGCGACCAATACGTGCGCGATTCCTCGGCTGAAAATATTTTTCTGTTCTAAGGGAAAATGTACTGCAAAAGCAAGTACAAAGCATTTTTGTCCTTGGCATTGTAGTAATGTTGCGTAAAAATTTCATCCAAATCCAAGAAGTACTTTCCAAGTTATATAGGAAGACCAAGGATTAGCGAAAAGACTGACACACAGACCGACGGAAATGAGTGATATGGTTTTTGTGATGTACATGTCATGTATGATCAAACAAATATAATTTCTAATTTTCAAAAAGTGTCACCATTAAAATAATTCCTCGCCAGTGAACGTAGAGGATCAAACGAATTCGATTAGGTTAGAAGGAGCCTACATGTTTACAATGAATTGTCTGTCGCCGAATCTGCCTAGTTTTAGTGTACACTTTTGACTCATTTGTCTACCATTCCCTATCAAAGTGACAGAGCTACATCAACATAATAATACTTATAAGTGGAAACATCGACCTTCATTAGGTTTGTGCCGCGCTTTGCAAATTAAGTAAAGCCATATAACAGATACGTAACAACACCGCTAACCGAACCACTCGACGAACCGCAGCGCGCGCATTTTGACGAACAACATTGTAACGAACATCACCACATACCGAACGAAGTCGTGCAACCACATCGCGCAACAAAATGACGATCCAATTTTGATATTTGTCGTTCAGTGACAGACGAAGACTAGTGGAAATGGATATATAAGTAGCAGCAGCTCCCTATATTTATATTCAATACGCTACGAATTATCCAAAAACAAGCGACGACGACGTCCGAGACGATGGTGGCAAACGCAGTTATATAGCAATAGATCAGCAAACGGTTGAAACAATTTGATAGCTTAAGTGGACAGTACAACAAGCATGTCTCCGACAGACAAAAATACGACGACAAGATACAAAATTGGGAGCTACCATCACAGTACAAGAAAGAATTGCAGTCGCGGTGCGATTTTTAGCGACCGGTGATTTATACAGTAGTTTGCAATACATGTTTCGAATTTCAAAGCAATCGATCAGCTACATCATTCCAGAAGTTTGTGGGGCATTGATGGAAGTTTTAAATGAAAATATACAAATAAGAAAAATAATTATTTTACATTACAAAATGACATACTGGTGCTCGCCGCACCGGTACGTGTGACCAAACGTGTGCAACTTCGTCGCGAGCCATTCCCTTGATGTTGCGCTGAAAAACCGACAGAGCCTGGATCGGGCCGAACGGCGAGATGTAACGCTAACTAGGTTCGCGACGGCGTGCTTTTCTCCGTCTACACTAGCGTGGCGCGGTTCGTCCAGTGCTTCGGCTCGGGGTGTTGTTACATATCTGTACATGGCTTAAGAAGTATCATGTCTTGAAATCGTCTAACACCACAATTATCTGCAAATACTAGTATTTTTAAAAAATAACACTAAAAATTCAAATTCAGTGACAGAAGTGCCACAAGATTGATTCATGTCGTATGCACTCTGATGCTGACTACAGACTATGAGAATTAGGAGACAAACATAGAGAGCGTTTCAAACACGGAAACTGCACCAGTTTTATCAAAAGAAGACATTATTAAAGAACTTCATATCGGCACTGAATAATTTTCACAGCATTGTAACTGGTCAGATTTTGCAAGGTGATACACGACAAATGTTAAAACAAATAGATAGGCTCTGCATAATGGAGGTACAAAAATGGCCTCAAGTAGAATGATTCATCATTTTCCAGGCTTCCATGTGAACAGTTCATAAGAGGATTATGTTCGGCATGAATTCGCTCATCCGAAGAAAAAGATAGCTACGAAAATGTATAGTAAAAAAATAAATGGGAGTCAAACAGGCTCATACAAATGTTGCATATAATTTTGTAGCCTGTTCTGTCGACAGTACTGACCATCGCCCAAACTTCGCCGCTCGCCACTCCTTTAAATGTAACCGAGCGATCGAACACTAATTCTAGGACCCTATGTAAGTGTAACATTATATTTTAACATTCATTTCCCATTATGATACCCCATGGGCGACTATACGACTACATAATGTTTTGTAAACACTGATACTGGCTGAAGTAACTTAAGCCGGATGTCTCCAGATTTCCTGGATTTCCTCGACAACAGCCAGTGAAGGTGTAAATCGAATGCCTGGACATTAAACAGGCCAAATAAACCAAATTGTGGTACAAGAAATCCAACAAAGCTCACAATTTGCCGGACACAGCCACTCGCAGAGTTGTCCGGCTGCGCTCGACAAAAAAGCAGAGCAATAAAGCCATTACTGTATTGCGGAGCGCTTAAAATAGGAAATCTAGCATGCTATGTGCACAAAAAGGTTGTAAATTACTTATTGGCGACAAAGGAGGCTTGTCAGATGTATTTATGGGCAATGATCGTCCGATGTTTGGTGCTTTTGGTGACAGACGTTGGCCAGAAAATGGTTTTTAAATAAGGAAAAAATGGAGTCAAGTGAAGTGACTATTGCAAGACAGTCTAACTTTTAAATCTAGCTTGCTATGTGCAGAGGAGGCTTGTCGGATATATTTATGAGCAACGATCACTCAGTATTTGGTGCAATTGGTGAGTGGTTTTGACTCATGCGATAAAATAGGAAACGTTTGACCACCCTGAGAAATAATCATGTCATTGTACTTACAACGAGCAAGCAAAGAATAGTGCAGATTTGTTTCGGAATGCAATTATGGCTGCACTGTGAGAAATTTATTATATATCTATTTACGTCAGTATTAATTGCGGAGTCAAGCATGATCCTTACGCATATTACTATAAAGCTATTTCAGAGTTTAAAAGCTCCGAAAATCAAATTTTACATATTTTTTTTTTAGCATCGGAAATTAAGTAGATTGACTCAGTGTTTCTAGTGCATGAGTGTATATCTATCTATTCATCAAGTGTCTGTGAGGCTGCACTCCGGTGTAGCATAATGCGAGATTCGATCGATTTTAATTAAATAAAATTAAAAATACATTTTTTAAAATGACCTTATTTAGCTGTTAACATGAATTAAAAATTCCTAAACATTTTTTTTCCGATTGTAAATACGCCGTTTTATACTTCTTCACCTTTAAACGATATTGAAGCTCCTCCATCTCAAGCTTTCAAGTAAAAGTGTGTTACGTTTCAACATGGCTTTATTTCAAAATTTGAGATGAAGGTGCTTCACTGTTGTTTAAAGGTTAAAACGTATAAAAATGGTATATTTCCACTCGGAAAGATTATTTCTGAAATTTAGTTTGTTTTAACAGCGCCTGATACGCTGCTTATTTCAAGTTGAACCATACTTGAGCGAATCATGCCGTTTATTTCATATTTGATTTTGGAGCTTTGCTTCTCCTAGTTACGTTGTACATCAATGCTGACGGCGGCTATCTCACCGAGCCATGTATGTTACAGATATTTATTTGCGTCTCTTAGCTTATTGTGTAGCCAAACAAATCGACATTTTGAGTCTAACTGGATTTTAAATGATGCCACCTCCCTGATAGTGATGAAACCCTTTTATTTGATACACATATTTCAGGTGTTATTTCGAAAGTTGCAAATCGCCATTTTCCACAATTCAAAATGGTAGCATTCTATCTATGTTAAAAATACCCCATGCTTGTCTAGCTAATAAAACCACAAACATCTTCTTCACTGCAGTAAAAGTTTCAATCTCAAAGGTGATCTTCTTCAGTACAATGACATACGTATATTTGATTTATTGACCTGACAAACATGATGGATTATCGACATGTAGACCATAGGATATGAATGAATGAGTTATGAAATTAGAGGCATACATACACACCGTAAGGTGCCGGCGCATAGGACACTTAGACGGACCCTTATACACCCCTACATTCCCTAAACCTTAACGTAAACGTTTTGTGGGTCCAAAGCGATGGACCCCAGTATAGTCTGCCTGTAGTTACTTAGAGCCTCACAGCGACACAGAACATGTGCTGAGGCCTCTTCCTCTACCCCGCAGCGCTCACACAAGGGATCCTCAGCCCCCATCACGTGCAGGTGGCATGTTATTGCTAGACAACAGTCCCACCAGCAACCTTAGGTTGGCTCTATCCAAGGATAAGCAAAAGCGTCCATCCTTAATGGTACGTGTACACTGTAGAGAAAATCTACCTAGATTTTAGATTTAGATACGTTCTCTAGGTGAGACTTGTCTATGTTCTGTGTACACTATAACATATTTTGGCCCTCGCTAGACCTTCGTAGATATTTCCTAGATTAAATCTATACCAATTTCTCTATGTGGTGTGTACATAACATGGTAGATTTGATCTCGTAAAAACGTATAGGCATTATTGCACCGTAGTTTGTTGGAAGTAGTTTTAAATGTCGCGAATTAAGAAAACTGCAGCTGCCTCTGTTATTTTAATAACGAAGAAGAGAAAAAATGTTGAGCTAAAAAACAAGAAGAGAAGGATGTGGGTTAGGAGCTGGATTTCAAGAAGACAGGATAGTGGTTTTTTTGCTCAATTGGTGAAAGAATTACACAGCGAAGACATGAATTCATACGCTAACTTTTTACGCATGAGTAATAAGGACTATGAATACTTGCTTCAAAAAGTTGAACCATTGATTAGAAAACAAGATACTCATCTTAGGCTAGCTATTTCACCTTCAGAACGGCTCGGTTTTTAGCAACCGGTGAGTATTGAAAGACATGAGTTTGGTTTCTAGGATGTATTTAACTTAAAAAGCAAACAAAAACAACTTCTAATTAAATCATTTTTAGTTGTAGGAGATAGCTATCATTCCCTGCAATACCTTTTTCGGATTCCAGTCACGACCATTTCAAGGATTATACCTGAAGTTTGTGAAGCGGTATTTACTGTGCTGAAAACGGATTATCTCCAAGTAAGTAATTTTCGTAAAACTGCGTGATTGGAGGAAGGTTTGTAGTTGTATTTGTTATCGGTGCCTCTTCAAAACTTTCAACCGTATTTGAAGTTGATGGGTATGTACTCGAATGTGAATAAGTAGGCGACATTAAAGGTGTAAGTGTTCTTGATCCAGAAAACTCCACTTCATCTTCCTCGCTCATTGCAACTATAGCTTTCTGGATTATTCGTTTTAATCTTCTTTTTCGTTCATCAGAACGCAGCTGCCGTAATTCACTAGCAACATATTCACCAAATACGGTATACTCGTCAGTTGGTGTATTTAGTATGTTTTTAGCCTTTTCTAGCATTGCATCACCTTCCTACTCCGTTTTTTCCTTGGCTTTGGTTTTTGGTTTTTTCGAACCATGAGTTGTAGTATTTGATGTTGTTGGTTTTTCTATGCTTTGTAATTGAGACTCCTCCAGAAAATCTTCCTCTTGCGACGAAACCTGAAATAAAACAAAAGTAGCGAATAAGCTTATTTTTAGTTTTGTAATATTACTTTTTCTTTTAGATCCCAAACTCTCAGGAAGAATGGTATGAAGTTTAGGTGCTCTAGATGGCAAGCACGTGGTTATGAAAGCACCAAGGAATAAAGGCAGTCTTTATTTTAATTATAAAGGAACACATAGCATAGTCCTCTTGGCACTAGTTGATGCAAAATACAAATTTCTTTATGTGGATGTCGGATGCAATGGACGCATATCTGATGGTGGCGTGTATGCAATCTGTTCATTGTCAAGAGCATTAGAAAACAACATGTTAAACATGCCAAAACCAAGGCCATTACCGGGTGAATCTGAAGATGCACCTTTTGTTGTTATTGCCGATGATGCTTTTGCCTTGACTTCCTATTTATTAAAACCTTTTCCTTTCAAAAACCAACCCGGATTTAATCGGGTTTTTAACTACAGAATATCAAGAGCAAGGCGTGTAGTTGAAAATGCTTTCGGACTGATCTCGGCTCGATTTCGTGTTCTTAGACGACCAATAGACTTACCTCCAGAGAAGTTTAAAAAAATTGTACTTGCAATATGTTCTTTGCATAATTTCTTACTGACCCAAAAAAGTTCGGCATATTTATATGCCCAAAATGGAATATTTGATACTGAAAATGATGGGAACGTTATCAATGGGAGTTGGAGAAATGGAGGTAATCCTATAGCTAATATGGTTCCTTTACAGACTACAAATGTTAGAAACCCATCGAAAACAGCCAAAGAAGTACGAGAACAATTTAAAAATTATTTTGTATCCAAACATGGTGAAGTCGCCTGGCAGTATAAATATATATAAACATAATACCATTTTATCTGCTTAATGTAATATATGTTTCTAATGCTGAAAAAATGTTTACTCACCGTATCCATAAAGTTTGCAGTGCTTTTGGTGCTCCCACAGCAACCCATCATGAACTGTAACGCATCATAAAATTCCCACTTACTTTTCCACAGTCTATCATCAGTTCCATCTCCACTTTTGGTTTTTTTTTAATTTTCCTTATCTCCGAATTCATTTGACACCTTAAATTATGCCATTTTATTCCAACTTCGGCTTCAGTGGTTTTTAACTGATCTGCTATATATTTTATAGCTTGGGCCTTTTTATCCCGATCTCTGTACTCATTCAATATGCAATTCCAAAGTTCTGGATGTGCCTCGTACATCCCAATTAGCTTGAGAGTAATTTCTTTGTCCCATTTCATAGCTGTTTGCTCATTTACACTTGGTGGGGAAGCCATGCTTTCAACTAATCTATTTAACTCATCGAATAGAGCGAAACAATGCGAGAGTGATCTAGAGAACTAGTCTCAGTACTGTGTCCACTACAACCCTACCTAGACTAACGTCGCGCTACCGAG
This sequence comes from Acanthoscelides obtectus, assembly GCA_963669975.1. Classification (NCBI taxonomy): domain Eukaryota; kingdom Metazoa; phylum Arthropoda; class Insecta; order Coleoptera; family Chrysomelidae; genus Acanthoscelides; species Acanthoscelides obtectus. The sequence continues at coordinate 59,458,203 of CAVLJG010000004.1, forward strand.
AGTATTACGCCACACTCGCTAGATCAGTCTCAGTAATATGTACACTATAGACTTAGTCTAAAGCGACTCTAGCTAGCGCAAATCTCGGGGAAAAATCTATAGTGTACACGTACCATAACGCTAGGCCCTACGATGAGTACCCGTGCCTGACGGAGGTGTCTGGAGATACTTCTCCATTTCTGAGAATGCTGTCTTGCTATACCCTTCTCCATTTTCCTCCTAACTCTTTGCGCGGGTACCCCTAAGGCTGGCTCAGGACCAATGAGCTTGCTGGTTGAGCCTGCTTTCATAACACCCTTCCCCCCCAGCATGGACCGGTACCCACACCAACAATAGAGGGTGCCTCGTTGCTAGACAATCCCAAGCATCCCTGCATTACATTACAAGGCTCGAAGCTATTTTACAGGTACCTAGTCTGGCTGTCGGAGAAGATCGTTATTTTTCCCCAAAATGCGGGATGCAAGTCAGAACCCCAAAGGTTTCATCCTGGAAAATAGTGGTGTATTCCCCAAGAGGCAAAGATAGCCTAATTCTTGGCCCAAAGACGTCGGCACCAGAGCCCTCTTTAGTGTCCGAGCCGTCCGTGTATCAGACCTGTCCACCCGCTCCGGAGATCTTCCGACCACCGGAGTCCCACTCCGCCCTCGTTTGATCTCCACATTAAACTTGTGGTTGAAGCGACATTTATTGGTTATCATATCAGTCCTGCTCAGAAGGACAAGATCCTCCCTTTGCAGTTCAACTAGGATGGACCTTGACAGGATTGAAAGAGGCCTAGCTGCCCTGATTCGATGTGGGTCTACCCTCGCCTATCCCTGGGAGATCCAGCAGACCTTCCATTGCACTCAATGGCGTTGTCCGCACTGCGCTTGCAATACTGATACAAGTAAAAGGCTGAATTTTATTGCGTTTGGCCTTAGTTGTCTCGGTTTTACAGGACACGTTTCAGATGCTACATAAAATCATGTAACGTACTGTCACGCGAACTAAAACCGTATATAAAATTTCAGCTTTAATGTTATGTGGTTCAAAATTTAGTTTCAAGAATTGTCTCATACAAAGTTAAATAAAAACTTGAAATAATCAAAATAAGCGAAGTTCATCAAATTCTTTAACTATGCTCAACAGGATACAAAAAGTTAAAACTCACATGAAAGCTCAATCTAGGAACGATCCGGATTCTCATTTTCCGCTGATAATTCCGCTTCCTCCTGAACGCATTTTAAAGTCCATAAAACTTGTTTGTTGTTCCATAATTGTTTGTCAAAGTAGCATCAAAATCCCAGTGGTATTTTCCAGGTTGTAATGGGGCAAATATTTACAGTCAAATACCAAGAGACAGACCAACTAATGTGAGTCATAGCGTTCCATCATGATTTAAAGAAACATCGACAAGCAGCGAACAACAAAATCTCTTTTCTATTACCATTATTTAAAAAATCATGCCCAACTATGCAACAAAATATGGTTAGTGCCAGTAAGGCTTAATCATGTGACTAATGGTAATATAGAATTTTTTTACATCGCACCCTTACACGTGAGGAAGTATTGTAATCGCGAAAAACTTCGAAATGTGGTAATATGTTTTTTTGATGTTATAATATGACATGCACATCACGAAAAACCATGTCACTCATTTCCGTCGGACTGTCTGTCAGTCTGTCTGTCGGTCTGCCTAACGGTCGGCATGTCTGTCTGTCTGTCTGTCTGTCGGTCTGTCGGTCTGTCTGTCGGTCTGTCTGGTCTGTCTGTCAGTCTGTCTGTCGGTCTGTCTGTCGGTCTGTCTGTCGGTCTGTCGTCGGTCTGTCTGTCTGTCTGTCGGTCTGTCTGTCGGTCTGTCGGTCTGTCTGTCGGTCTGTCTGTCGGTCTGTCTGTCGGTCTGTCTGTCGGTCTGTCTGTCGGTCTGTCTGTCGGTCTGTCTGTCGGTCTGTCTGTCGGTCTGTCTGTCGGTCTGTCTGTCGGTCTGTCTGTCGGTCTGTCTGTCGGTCTGTCTGTCGGTCTGTCGTCGGTCTCTCTGTCGGTCTGTCTGTTTGTCTGTCCGTCTGTCTGTCGGTCTGTCTGTAGGTATGTCTGTCGGCCTGTTTGTCTGTTGATCTGTCAGAAAATCTTTCGCCCGTCTTTAATGGTACTGATCGGATTTGCATGAAATTTTTACACAAGGTAACCGCTATACCAAGAAAAAATATTTTATTCATACGCTTTTTATTCCGCTAACTCTAGGCATCAATTGGTACATATAGATTTCCACGTATATTTGTTCTTAAAACTTGGAGAAATATCAAACGGACGTGTCGCATCAAAGTCGCAATTGAATATGACTTGCTCCCACTGCCACACTGTTCAAGTTTAGCAGCAAAGCCTGGCTAACGTTGCCAGATAGTCGATACTTTCAGTAGGGGCAGGGAAAAGTTTATAGATCGCAGCGTTATTGAATCAATGTACTAAATGTATGGGCCTGTTTGGCTCACGTGATCCATGTCTTGTGTTATACATGTTGGTAGTTAAGTTTTCTTATTGATGGCACCTTTGCTTGGAAGTGCAGAGTCAACCTACTCGACGCCTGTTTTTTCTCTTCGCCAGGAATTACGCATTGAATTATCAACAAATCCAGAAATACCTGACAATCGAAGAACCATGTAGGAGTAAATCTAAAAGCAAAAGATGTATGGTTAACAACTGGTTAACAAGCGAAGTCGAAAGGCAGAAGAACAGCGTGATCTAGTTCGTAACTCCTAATCGACGGTTCATAATCTGCCTTCTAGTGTAAATAATGATCGTGCCTCTTTGTAGTCTAGTTTCCTGTACCACCCACCGTTCCTTGACATGATCGATGGTCTACTTAACGTCTTCATGAGACCGGCTAGGCTTAGGCTTGGTAGCTAGGCAGATCATACACTTCAGTAAAGGTAAGTTTGATATTTTAATGAATATTATAATAACAGAAACGTGAGGTGGTCGTAGTTGACAATGAAAAACATACTCTAGTGATCTAAAGTTCTGAAAACTGCAGTTGTCGTCTCAACAAGTTGACCAGTTATTTTTCTAAGTGAAATTTTCCAAGAAAGCCATAATGTCTGGAGCCGTTTATATTCCACTAAAGTCGCATAAGCCAAAGATAACATTCATTATTTATTTGTTGAAAGAATATGGCTCTATTTCATCTGATTTCTGCAGCTTACGGAAAGAAAACCATTTTTCGAAAATTGTGGGAAGAATCAGATCCTAAATATTTGAAAACGGTGTATTTTTCTTTTCACAGGAAGGCAAACATTTGAGCTAATTATTTCTTACTAGCACTGGAGACTCATACCTTTGTTACTACTATATCCAGTACGAAAGTAGGTATGAACATGTGTAATCTATGGACAGCTTTACCCCCCATTTACCGTCACTGACGGGATTTCACGGTAAATTTCTCCGGCACTGGCAGAAATCAGTTCTTTTCAGTTGCTCCAGAATACTAGTACTTAGTAGGACCGTATTTAGCGTACTGCGGAACTAATTTCGGTTTGAAAAAATGGTCAACCGCAGGGGTCAAAACTGATGGTCTGCTCAAGCCACATGCTATGGGCAACTTGCGGGAAATAGACCTTGAATGCGGATATACACAATATGTATTGCTATGGGTATTTAACAATTAGCAGATACTTAGAAGATACAAAGCGTAGTAATTGCTTCGGCTCACCTCTAAACTAATAATATATAGTTTGTAGAAAAAAAGAATCCAGAGAAATGTAAGAATTTACCTAAAAGTATGACAGCCATTACTATTTCATCGATAGAGGTCGATCTGATTTCATTTTGCTTTCGAAAGCAAGGGAAGTATTATGATTACGGAAAGGGCAACCGCTCGCTTTGTATGAAATCTTGCAGTGTTTCTGAATCTTTTATTAGTTGCGACCCAATGTAATCACCAATGTAATAATAAACTACAGTTTGAGTTTTAGGCATCTCCGTCGAGAAGTATTTCACCTCAGGGCTTTACGAAAACTAAAATCAAAGATTGCATAGACTTCTTAAGAGCTTATTATGTTATCTACCGAAAGCAGCTTCTTTGCTTTAACGTTTCCGAACGTGTAGGTAGAAAATGCGTCCCCTTGTACCGTGTACAATAATCCATAACCTGTTTTTTTTTGTTAACAAAAATCAATTAAAGATCCTATCTTACTCTATGATAGAAAATTGGCAGGTCATATGAAGCTTATATTTTGGAACAGTAAACTTTGCAGGAATAATATTAGTTCTCACATCATACAATGATCGTTATACTTGGAATTTGGTTCAGCTACAATGATTACAAAAGATGGAAAGAAGTTTCAAAATGTCTTTTGCACAGGCTTGTTATAGTATTTTATCACATTGCATCAAATAATGCTTTCATTGGTTCAAAAACGGTTCATGTACGGCCCAAATTATCCCTTTTTAGGAAAAAGTTAACTACGAACATGTATAATAGATAAAAAAAGGCATATTTTGCGGTTTTGAGATACCCTGCATAAATATAACGATATTTTAGGATTTCGTGCAGATGAGCTTAAAAATCGATGTTAATAAAAAAAATGCGAACTAAAATTAAAAAATTAAAAATAAGCATACGAAATGTTTCAGAAATTACGGATATACCTCGATCAATAGTAAGAAAAATTTATGAATACCTATTTGATAGTTATCCTAAAAATAATAATTTTAGATATGAAGAATGACAAGAATGCAAGGATTACATCCTTATCATCTTAAACGGGTGCAGCATTTAACGGAAGCAGATTTTTTACCACGAATTGAGTTTTGTCAGTGGATATTAGCAAATGAAAACACTATTCCTAGAATATTATGGTCAGATGAGTCAATATTTACTAGGAATGGTGCTTTTAATTTCCATAACATGCATCACTGGTCAGATCAAAATCCAAAAGTTGTTCGCCGTACAAATTTCCAACATAGATTTTCATTGAACTTATAGGCAGGAGTAATTGAGGATCAAGTAATTGTGCCTATTGTACTTCCCAATCGTCTTAATTCAGAGGTGTATCTGAACTTTCTTCAGAATGAGCTCATGGATATAATACCATTGGATGTGCGCCAGCAGTTTCAAGAAAATATGTTTTTTTAACATGATGGCGCCCCTGCACATTTTAGAAGCAATATTCGAAATTGGTTGAATGTCAATTTTGCAGACAGGTGGGTAGGCCGAGGAGGTCCTATAGCGTGGCCGCCACGTTCACCAGACCTAAATCCATTGGATTTCTATTTTTGGGGGTCATTAAAAGACCTAGTTGACTCGACTGAAGTAAATACTCAAGAAGATTTACTTGAAAGAATCCATCAGGCTGCAAATGATATAAGAAGAATAAGGTTTTCCACTTTTCGGGTTACGCAATCATTAGTTCGTCGAGTGAGACTCTGTATTCAACAAAATGGGAATTTATTTGAACACTTATTGTAAAGCTAGTTTTAAGTATATCCAACTGTATGTCTTCTTTTTAAAACAAATTTCAATTTCGTTCGTAGAAAAAATTTATTTCTTTTGTTTTTGCCTAAATGTTAGCTATGTTGCAATAGAAATATGTATTTATGTAATATTTACCAATTATTAAATTAGTTTTTTCGTTGCCATGGCTAATTATTCAACAATTCATTTGAACTCGTAGTACATTTCCTATCATTTGACAAATTTTTTAGATTGATTTTATTCAAAAATGGCACAATTTATCGATATTCAATAAGATTACCTTTTTTATGTAGAAAACCCTAAATTTTCAAATTCTAAAATTGAATTTCAAAAATAGAATCACACAAACACTTTGGGGCTAAAATAACCTGAGTCCGTCCCTGTTAAATACGCTTCCAAACAAAACTGTCTAAAATTGTTAATATTTTTAAATCCAGCATAAAAAACTAGGCTAGAATACCAAATTTTATGTCTTGATCTCAACACGTTTCGGAAATATTAAGGAACGTTTGTCGACCTATGTTTATATAAACTTTTCTTCCTATTTTAACCTCTAGAAACCGCTGGTAGAATATTGCACACTTTTTTCAGGACACCCTGTAGACAATGCCTATAAAATTCATTTTTAAGAAATAAAAAAAAGGTGTTGATATAGAGATAATTACTATTTATATAATCCATATTTCGAGATTGCGTAAGTGCTTTTTTAAAGAAATATTTGATTTCCGAAATTACAGGTAGTGAACAATATGAAGGCTTGATTCTGATTGAATTACAAAATGTCAGGTATAAATACAATGTTTATTTGAATTACAAAACAAATAAAAAACACTTCTCGTGGTTGTCAGGTGCTAAAATAAAATGAGTTCTGGAAGCAAAATCCACCCATTTGACTGATTTCATTTCAATATTTAGCAAGGCCATGATCAGTTATTTGTAAGAAGTGATACACGTGCAGGTAAGTAGTTCAGCAATAATAGACTCGTCTTAAATAATCAGAAATCTATTTTCCTTAGATTTAATCTTTCCACCTCACCGATGGAACACACTTTATTAATAAAATCGTTTGGCAAATCAATAAAACAAGTGGATGCCACTAAATTGTTAGGGTTATATATATATATATATATATATATATATATATATATATATATATATATCACAAAATTGTAGATGGGATACGCATATTGAAAAAAGTAGCCAAAAGATCGCCCCACTCTGTTACTGTCTGTACCAGTTAAGTTTTGTTGTGGAGAAGTGGATATTACTGATATTTTACCATGCACATATCCATTCAGTCCTAATTTATGGAATAGAAGCATGGAGAGCATCGTCCCAGCTGCAAGGACTTTTTGTGTTGCAAAAAAGGCTGTTCAAGTAATAGCTAAAATTGGAAGGCTCACTAGCTGCAAGGATTCATTTAGAACATTGAAGATTTTAACCTTACTATCTGTATATATACTCAATATACTTATCCTTGCTGAAATACAATTGAGCAAGTTCAATTCTGTAAGCACTGGTGCTTACTTTAGAAGGAACAGTCAAGTATTGGCGGTGCAGTCGCATAGACTGGCGAGAACGGAAGAGAGCCCTAGATTCATGCATGGCTATTAAGTTTTTCAAAAGATTCCCCAACAATTTGAAATCACAACCACTGAACACTTTTAAAAGAACAGTTAAACAGTTTTTACTGGAAAAAGCTTTTTACTCTATTGAGGAATTTTTAATGTGTGAATGTCTTGTTTGATTTTGATCATTGTTGTTTGAATGTCACTTAATGGTTTGTCCTTTATTTCGCTTTTTGATATATACATACATATATGTTTTATATTTATAATTTTTATCTATACGCTAATTTGATTTATCTGTATCAATATTTGGAATATGCCATAGCGGTACGAATATGTGTGCGTCCACACTAACATGTTTGTTATTAGCTTTTGTAGCGCTCTGACTGACTTATCCTATATCACACCTGTGATCATACAGGACTAATAAATTATTATTATTATCATTATTATTATTATTATTATTATTATTATTATTATTTCTTACTGCTTCTTCTTCTTCTACCTCCTGATTTGATGTGTGCCTCTAGTCGGCAAGCATCAATTATTGGTAAAATAGCGTTGTGATGGCTGGTAGTCTCTTATTACGATACGACAAAGGTCAACTTGTCTGTGCGATGTAATGCGGCATGTGGCTGAATTAGAGAGTTTTTTACAGATGCGGCACTCGACGGAATATTTTCTTCTATGTTTGGATAAAATAAACCCTAGATCATCTAGTTTCTTGGTTTTTGCGCACACAACCATACTGTTTTTATAGTTGCCGGTTCACTAATGTTTTACCTTACTTATGTTACTCTATACATTCTCTACCCAATTGTATACGGATTGTATACATTGTCTATGCATTGTCTACAGTCTACATCGAAACGCAGCCAACTAAAGGATACGCGTAAACGCCCATCACTGCGATGTACAAAACGAGTGTTTACTTATACCTGACTGTCCAATTTGAATGAAAATCGGTTATTGTATAGTTATAATAGTTAGGCTTAGATCAACTAATGACTTCTATGGGCCACTTTTTGACAGCTTGAGTTACAATTTTGATTTGTTTCAGCTAATTTACACACCTGAGCCTACCTCACGAATCACTGACCATTGGCATTGGTGAAAACCGTATGAAAATCAATGCGGTAGATTTAACGCGTTAAGGCAGACATGGTGGGGAACTCTATAATATGCAGAGAAAGTAAATTTCTATCATTTTAAGGGGACCCTATGTGTAAAATATGTCTACTAGATGCGTAGAGTTACCAGGGTTAGGAGCGCATAAATATAGTAACGCCAAAAAATTTAGATGTACCCCCCACCCATTGCAACTCTCCACCCCCAACTCTTGCCCCTCAAAAAAAAGTCCAAAAGTTAACAGGAGAATTAACGAAGTTTGAACAATTTCATTTTTTTTCCGTTTTCCTACTTGATATAGCAGCATGCTTGTTACAAAATTTCAACAAAGCAGCAGTACTTTTGGAGCTATAGGGAGGTCAAGGATTAACGGTCAGGCGGACAGACTCACAGAGCCATACATTTTATTAACTAGGTCCAAATAATTTTTAGTGAATGCAAAATTGTTACTTCTTCTGGTTCATTAGTCTGCATATTTTTGAAAAAGTTAAACTTCTCTTTTAGAATGTTAAGAAGTATGTAAAGACTGACAATCTCAGCCTACTAACCTGATTTTCTAATAAACGTCCCAAGGTGAGAACTCGTTTTTGTTTCAGCCATTGTGAATCATCTGGCTTAAAGTGCTTTATTTCTGATTCCAGAAACTGCTTGTTTCACTGCCATTACTTCCTATATTTAAAGTATCACATAATCCTGCGTGTAAGAGACCTCCCACGTGATGTTTGTTCTCGTGAAATCCCATGTTATTCTTTCCACTGTGAAAACCCATTTATAATATAGATTTTTGTGTGTGGTCAAGTACACGTGACAACTTATGCGGCCGACCTTCCTGCCTTTTGTCTTGTACTAATTAATTATAGAGATTTATGACAAGCTGACAATTTTGGGCTACCAGAAATATAAAAGGCAATTGTTGCGTTCGTTTTGCAAGTGAATTAAGGCCGTAAAACCATGAGGCTGTCATATCTGATGTCTGACTTACTTTCGAGCTTATCTGAGATTTTATGTAAGTCGACTGCGACTTATGTGGAATGATTTTTTGATGTTTCGTATTGTTTGATAACCAGTATGAAACAGAAAATGAAACGCAGTCAAAATCTCCACGTTGTCCACAAATGAAAGTTTGGGCATGGAGTGCGGAAATACTATTTCTCGTATTTCGGTTCCACGAACAATCCATGTAGTCTGAAAATTTATGATAGCCCTTGCTTTATTTCGGTCTTTCTACAGGAAACCATCACAGATACGTTTCTGAACTACCAGTGACCAATTGCAATGCGGCTTGAAAACAACGAGAACCAATTGCGCGTAATCAGGGTGGTTCTTTAATAGTTAGTGGTAGAACAAGAATGAGGCTCGCATCAATAGCAATTAAAAATAAATTCACCTGGTAAATGAAGAGGTACATTTAAAAAAAATACTGAGTGCAGTAACTGAAAAGTATGACGACCTATTTGTACTATCAAGAGGAATCTAGAGATGTATCATATGTCAAAATCCATCAAGTTTTTCAAGGACCGTGAAACAAAGACTACAAGGTCGATTTTTTATCGAAATTGTCATTTTGTTTTTACATAACTTCAGTATACCTAGTATCACTCGAACTGTTAAGACAAATCCAGATACACCTCATATGTCAAAATCCACTGAGCCGTTTAGGCTCTACCCCGTGAAATAGGAATTTCAAGGATGAGTTTTTCAATGCCTCATGTTTCTCTGGGCGGATCAAACCATATATGTTTAAAACTCCTCTTTGTTGTACGACGCGAGGTTTCAGTCACAACCGTGAACTTCTTTAACTTCTATTGATACCTTTTGAGAATACGTTTTGTTTATCTATCTTCCAGATGAAATTTCCTTTGATTTCTCCTTTCTTCTTTCATTTTCATGTTACTAACACAGCGTTGCTACAATAGTCTGGGAGGTCCTCTAACATACTGAGATTGCGCAAAGCCATCAATAGCAAATCGAAATGACATCGCGCAAAACCAACAAAGCCCAGAACACCTCGGGGTAGGCAATCCCGTTTCCAAAAGGGCGTCCAACATTCCAAGGTGTCAAACGAGCATGATGTTTACTGTTGTTCTTTAATGCACCAGATGCGTCATCCTCGCTCATCGTCCCGAAAATATCAAAAGTCCTCCGAGAAACGCAAAAACCGCCCCAGAAATGCTGCATGTGCATTTTTTATGGATCTGAAGAGCGAGAAATAGTTTTTCGACATCTAAAGGGTACCTTTCTGTATTTTGTATAGGAGGAAGGGCTATAACACAAGATCAGCCACTCCAGATTGATGAAAATGGTGGTGACGTGACTTAGACGCCAAAGTCAGTATTGCCAGACTGCTATCCATGCAGATGCTTATATTTTTGCTTGTAACATTACTGCGGCCAATTTTCTTAGAAGCTAAGGTAATGCAAGTTAATTCGATCTGCGTCACGCTAGAAATGTTATCCATAGACCACTTGTAATCCACGCGGTGGCTTCTGGAGTATACTCCAGAGCCATCTCCATCATGTTTGTTTATTTCCCATGCCTACTGGCGGGGAAGTACTGTAATCGCGAAAATTTTCGAAAATGTGCATCACATAAGACCATGTCACTCATTTCCGTCGATCTGTCTGTCAGTCTGTCAGACGGTCTGTCGGTCTTTCGGTGTGACCGCTAATGTTATAACCGCCTATAACTTGAAAAGTTCCGCTCGGCTACTTCTTTCTTTCTTTCATATCTTGACAGAGATAAACAGTACTGGGCTCTCTGCAACCAACAAGGCATGCTTGAGTGTGCATGTCGTTGAGTCATTCCTCCATAGTTGGATGCTCTTGATGACGCTCAAAGCGGTCGTAGTGAGCAAGCGTGGAATGAAACTATTTGCACACTAAAAACTACCTAGTCTGCAAGATAACATTTCGTCAATTTTTTACGTTTTTTAGGTTTTCTAGATAATACCCCTGCAGATTTCGATGACATATTTACACAGTGTTACTACTATGCAAAGGACGCTCAAGTTATTAAATTCAGTCTAGTGGTGACACACTGGGGGAAAAGCACGAAAAAAGTAAAAAGCACTCATTCATCGTTATTTGATGTTTCAGAGGCTCCTGATCATTTTCAGAAGAAAAATTGTAGGGGTTAAAAATTGGAAGTTGGGGGTTTAGGGGGTGGAAAAGGGTATATATCATTCCTTTAACAGCAGTATATCTTTTTATACACTTCCAGCCCCACTAATTTCACGCACCTAGCAGTACATATTTGGAAATAGTATAGAGTCGATCAAAGATGAACTTTGGAGGAGTTCTGTCTGTATCAGCATGCAGAAGTGGCAGATTATGTGTGATTAGCATGTACCACATGCAATTTCTGGCCGTGCCGCATCCTATACTCGGTTGTATCTCAACTGATTTAAAGCGTACCGTTGTTGCCAGAGAGACTTGTTCCAGATACATTTCTAGTGGTGGCAAGTTCAGCATCACTTCGATAAAGGGCACCACGTTTTTTGTCTTGTAAGGAAATGATATAAGACGCAACAGCTTGTCCTTGAGATGGCGGAGTAAAACATCTGCGTCTTTGAGATCCAATAACAAACCATGAGAAAATACTTGAATAAAAAACATATGGTCCATCAGTTGGGCTGGAGAATATCAATTAGATATTACCGTCAAGGATACTAAACTTAACCAAATCAGGTAGAATGGGAAAAAGTCTCAGTAATATAATAACAATTACAAAATGAAGGTAAAGGAATTATATCAAATTAAAGAACAATTGTCTTTCTAGGTCTTCTGTGGACTGTGACCCAATTTGGTCGAGTATCTCTGGAGGAGAGACCTACTTGATATACTCCAGCTTAATGGACCATGACTTTTCTTCCGGTTTTTTCTTGTAATTTCCGGTTTTTTCTTGTAATTTATTATTGCTCAGACTTTTACGTCGCCATCTTATGTGTTGTATCACATACTATTTCCTCACATGATAAGCAGCATGGTCCCCTTGGATTTCGAAGTACTATTTCTTGCATTTCGGAACCATAAACAATGCACATGCAGCAGTTCAGTCGAATATTGCATAACAGTTAACCGGCGTGTTACGACAATAATTCTGGGTAGGTTATCTCGTTTTGGAAGACTTTTGGCGTTTTCGAGACGGTGGTCGAGGGTGAGGTGCTTGACTCTACAGACAACAGTTTGTGGCTAACGGCCCTGGAATTTGCTGCCTTTGCGCGGTGCCATCTTAAAATTGGGATGAAGGTTTCGGGTAATCTTAGCATGTTATCTGAAGTTTCCGACTATTGGAGTAACACTGTATAGGAATGTGAAGGTGAACGAAAAAAAAACAAACGATGTGTTATCTAGAAAACATAAATGTACATCGTTTATCCCCAGAATGGAATAAAAACGATTATTTCAACTCTTGCCTAGGCTTGACCCCTAATGAGATTACACTCGCGATCTTGTCCCATAAATCGGGTCAAGCCTAGGCAAGAGCTGAAATAATCGAAACGAATTGAAACGATGTATATTTCAGATCTGTGCCGTCAGCTTGACCCTTAATGAGAAGTGTTTGTATACCTCACGACGTAAAAAAAGCGTACTGTGAGTACCAAAAAAAAATTAATGTACGCATTTTGTGCGATCTGTAACTAAATCCTTTATTCTGGCACGTATAACAAAACTTAAAAGTGATACTCTGATTCATAACAAGAATATGTAATAGAAAAATAAATGTAATTCTATCTGCCTTATCATTTACAGCATAAGCCTATCACGCAACTGAGAAGAAACTTTGTATTAAGACAGTCTGTGCTTCTTGTACTGAAAGTTTTTGAATTTCCTTATATACCTAGTAAAACTTGTAGAAGTTTTGGCTTCCTTGCCAGTTGCCCTTCTTCAGAGTGATGTCCAATGGCACGTTGTTTTCAAATCTTGCCGATGCTACTGCTGACCTGATGCTGCCTGGTGGAAATGAGATACCCGCTTCGCTAAATGCAGTTTTAATCCATTCCGCTATCGCAGTGCGGGATGTGGGTTTCACTTGACCTCTGGTCGTTATGAATAAGTTGGTAAGCCCATTTTTGGACTTACGGCGAGTGGATGTAACTGCGAACCATCTGATGTATCCGGATCATGTTGTATCTTGCAACACCGTTTCAGGAACCATCGTGATTGGCGATACAGGCTGTTGTCTGTCTTTGAGCCGAATTCTGGACGGAGAATAACGGTGGCATCCTTAAACTCCATGTTGTATTCGAAGCTAGTACGAGAATTACAGACAAGTGACGAGATACTTGAAATATGCTACCTCTATCGACATTATCGGCTTCCAACCATGATAAAAGTTTGTTGACGTTCCACCTCTGTTTCCTGTTAGTGGCGGGAGGCCTTGACAGATCGTCGTTTTAAGCATGTGCCTTACTATGGGATTTCCAGCAAGGCTTTCCGAGCTCATAGGGTTGGCAAACATGGATTTATTTTTTATTTATTGTTTAGCGGGCGAGTTCTTCTCGATGTGTAAAAATCCCAGGTATTGTGCTAGATGGTCTGAAGAGGGGTCTCCTGAATGATGTTGTTTCTAGAACACCATGCTAGCCATTCCTTCCATGGTGGTGAATATGTTTTCAATTATGACTTTTTCCAGGAGCTAATAAACAGTTGGACATCTTCTTCTTTACAGTGAGTTAGGGCCCTAGCCCACCCCGTATTTTCCAAGCTTCCAATCTTAGTGAGCGGATTTGAGAGTGGTTGATTCGTCGGCAAGTCTATTTGATGATGATGCAGATACCGTATATGAAGGCTAACGTTCGCGCTTTTAGATCTGCTCTCCAGAAAACTTTTTCCGATCTCGGCGCTATGACAATGTACGTTCCTGAAGCCTGATTTAGATATCGTAGCACTCGTGGGATCAAGCATGGAGGAGGAAATATCCACGCTAACTGGAAATTCCACTGCCTGATGAAGGCATTCGTGAAGGTTGCTTGCTGATCTTTGGCATTCCTTGCAGCATAGGCTGGCACAACCCGCGATCGATTTGTCTCAAACAAATCTATCGTGGGCGTGCCCCATTTCTTGAAAATCATGAGTGTGACTTTCTGTGATAAGTGCCAGTCTGGAAGAAGTTTTTGACGAGAAAGCCGGTCTGCTGTGGTGTTGAGTACGCTCGGAATGTATTGAACCTGAATATCCATTTCTAATTGGTTGGCCAAGGTTAGCATCTGATGTGTGAGCTCCAGCATCTGAAGGGATTTGGTTCCACCTTGATTCCGAATATACGAAACCACCGTTCTGATGTCTGACTGTATCATGATTGATGGGTTCTTTAGCTTGCTCTGAGAGAATCGGAGAGTCGCCCATACCGCATATAATTCCTTCCTGTTGATGTGCCAGGGTTTTTGGTGATTCATCCACGTTTTCCTGATTAGCGTACGATTTATCTGCGCCCCCCAGCATGTGTTGGATGCATCCGTTGTGATAAAAGCTGTGGGGGCTTTCCAAAACATCGCCCTTTCGCATTTCAGGTTCCTCAGCCACCAGCAGCATTCCGTCAGAGCAGATGCTGGAACTGGAAATTTTTTCGTTAGCGCGCACTTGGACAGGAGCAGGGTGGCCCTCTCAAGTGTCTAGTGTGCAGCCATCCTAGTGGTATCGCACTGCAGGCAAAATTTAGTTTTCCCAAGAGTCTTTTTGCCTTTATCTAATTCCACTGACGATTTTTCAAGATGGCCCTGATGTCTTGCCCTAGAAGCCTGCGTTTTCGTAGAGGAAGCGAGGTGGCGCCCTTTTTGGTGTCCCATATGATTCCTAGATATTCCATCCGCTGCTTTGGGCTTGCCGAACACTTGTCCAGGTTTAGGCACCACCCCAAGCTTCGTAAAAATTGCTTTGCCTCTTGCACTTGCCTGGTTAGTGTTTCCTGACATTGGTTTGATAATAGAAAATCGTACAAGTAAACGATGACTCTTATTCCCATATTTCGCAGTAGGTTCGCTAACCAGTTTGATATTTTTGCGAAAGTAAGTGGTGCCGAAGCCAGACCGAATGGAAGGCATGTCATCTGATAGTCAGTTTCCTTGTGCACTACTGAGAGAAAGCGACGATGATAGGAGTAAATGGGAAGGCGGAAATACGCCTGATGCAGATCTAGCTTTACCATTAAATCCTTTTCTTGCAAGAAATCCGGTACCCTCAGGTGGCTGATTAGGTGGAATTTCGAAATTTGCAGGTAGTGATTAAAACGTTTTAAATTGAGAATCGGTCGGATCTTCCCATATGGTTTCTGCCGCCCATTTTTGAAACTTGTTAATGGTGGATGTTTGACGAAGGGTAGCTTGTACCTCTTGATGGTATTTAGTATGTGTTGTGGTGCTTTCATCTCTTCCCAGAATTCGACGCAATCTGACAAGCATCCCCCTTGAAAAGGATTGTCATTGCCGTCTCGTACGGTTTAATGAAGCAGTTTTCTTAGATGAGTTATTATGTTCTGCCGTTTGAAGGCGCTTTCTGTAAGTTTTGGGGGTGGTTTTCGTGGAACTGCGGGAATTTGTTCGTTGCTGTGTGTTTCTTTCACGAGATCCAGTTTGTCTAGAATCTGATGGCTGTCCACTGTAACGGGCGTTCCTGTTGTATCCCGTGGTAATATGAGTACGGCCTTGCGCGCTGGGACGAAAAAACCGACCATGTATTTTGTAAAAATCCTCAAACTGTGCTTCATCGAAAATGAAAGCCTCTGATGGGGGGATGTTCCCTAGTTGAGAAGCAACTGCATTTTGGCTTAAGAGATTTTCGCCTTTGTTCAATGGTCTCAGCTCGTCGACCGCGGGTATATTGGAGTATGCCATCAGAAATTTCGCGGAACTCGTCCTTGAGCAACAGTTTCTGGATGTCATCCCTAGGGTGATTGGCCATTATGGTTTTAATAGAGTTCGTAAGGGCATCTCTTTGCAGCAGTAATCCGTGTGAGATAGTTCCTAGGCACGCATCCATTTTAGCATGGAAATCCTGCAACGCGTTAGCTTGATGGAGAAGTTGTGGGTTAACTCACAAAGTTGAGAAAACCGGTGCGACTTGAGTTTTTTCTGTACCTCTGAGTATCTGATTTTGTTGAAGGTGGCGAGTCCAAGTCCTTGCCCTGTAACAGTATATATGTTTTGGGGGTGGAATAGCTGGTTCTTGTTCTTTGGTAATGGGAGTATACTCAACGCACATGTCAATCTCCTGGAGCCGACCAAGGGACTTCATCTTCTGGGTCTGGATGTTTCGAATATATATGGGAGTCTACTGGCGTTGCATCTCTCAGTATGGATATTTCTGAGGCTGTTTCTGGTGGTTTCAGTCTTTTTATTATTGAATTTAGCATGTCCTTCAGATCTTCGTGACTTTTTTCCAATTTTTTATTGATTGATGGTAATAATAATAATAATCATAGAAAGGTAAATCACAGCAGATGTTCAAAATGTTACTTTTTAGACAAAGCCTACTCTTCTCTGTACGTTGTTAACTCATTCATTCTTCTTCTCAATCTTCCAAATTTCGTTGGTGACTGATTCGTCGTATTTTTAGATAAGAATAGTATTAGTTTGCTCTATGTTGCTTCTTTTGGGCTTAAAGGCCATGGGCTGGAGTTTACATTACCAAAGCTACTCGGCTATAACTGCGATAGCCAACTTCAGTAGACTGCAATCGAGGTCTAACGTGTTGGCGACGAATAAGTCGGTTAAATTTGGATTGCAGCGCAACTGAAGATGGTTACCGCAGCTGAAGCCGAAATCTCTGGAAATGTAAACTCTAGCTCACGGCCTTTAAGCCTGAAAGAAGCAACAGGGAGCATTGACACCGGCCGTGAAAGCATACGTTTACTTACTAGTCATAATTTTGCTCGAAAGAATTAAATCACACAGCTACATATTATTGTTAATTTGGCATATGTTTACCAAGCTAATTTAACTAAACGTTATGAAAAATCATCCAGTTATATACAGGGTAGTTCATAAAACAGTGGTAATGTTTCTAGTGCAGAAAGTACGTTTAAAAACAAAACGGAAAGTTCTTGATAAACATCGATCGAACAGGATATAAAATCACAAGTTATGCTCACGAAATCGGAAAGAATTGTATCTCTCGAGCAGATAAAGATAGCGATTTAAAATTCTGTACATATAATACAAATGAAGATACCAGTAGGTACATAAAAAGTTAATCGCTAAAATGACATCAGTGACCTGGAGAAAGGGATGTTTTGGTAAATACAAAAGGAAAAAGTAGTTTTGCTTGTTAAGCGGAATGGGTGGCCTAATGAAGTCTAGGATCTTCTTACTTTTTTTTACCTCCCAGCTAACGTATAAGATTAATCATCTTAGTGGACCTAAGACTGATGTTACCCTTTAAACTTTATTTACCAGAACTGCCACACGTGAAACACGGTGTAAATCATGCCTTTTCGCTTTATATAGACGACAGAGTATAACTGTCAGATTAGTATCTCCGGAAAAGGGCCACGAATTAAAAGGGTATAATAAAAAAGGAAACGAGCAACCGAACAAGGTCCTGGTTTAGATAAAAAAGGGTGGTGCGATATTATATTTTGCTGAAAGGCCAGATAACTGTGGGCACTGCTCCGCCGGATAAAAACTTGATCCTTTTAAGGGTCGAGTTTCATACATTTTTTAATAATAGGGTTGAAAAAATCTATTCGAGCCATACGCCCACGCCTGTGGTGAATGCTTTTTTGATGAAGTGTAACTTTGAAAAGGGTTTATTGGGCCAACGTTGTGTGTGAATGGCATTGCAAAGCTTGCAAAAACCTGAGTGGCAGATATTCATTTTGTGGGGAGACGGACGTGAGGTGATCAAGGATTCACGTTACATTTTTACTTCCTACGCCAGTGGGCGAGAAAGTATTGTAATCGCAAAAATATTGAAAATAAGATGTTTTTTAAATGTTATATGACATGTACATCACGAAAAACCATGTCACTCACTTCCGTCAGTCTGCCTGTCCGCTAATCCTTGATCCCTCTGTAACTTGAGCACCGCTTGGATTTTGATGAAATTTTCACACAAAGATAATACTATGCCAAGGACGAAAAAGCTTTCTAGTTTTTTTAAAATCGGTACAGTCATGGCAGAGTGGACGGTCAAAAACGAAAACAATAGATATCGCTCCGTCTTTTGACGTTTCAGAATTCAGAATTGTATATTCCTGCTTGACTGACTTAATCCAGTTAATTTGCCTATCATACATGTTTGTAACTGACATACTTCTCACGCCTATTGTAACAGCGAAAACTTTCGAAAATAAGTTATCACGTTTTTTAGGGCATATCATCATGAAGAAACATATCACCCATTGCCGTCAGCCTGTCTGTTTGTTTGTGCGCCAATAAGCCTCTATAACTTGATTTTTTATTTAGCTTAGAAAATAACAGCCTTATAGCTTTTGATGGCTATCTTGGACAATATAATAGTTCTAGACGATTTATTGGTTTTTGATATTCTCTAATTTATACAGTTGATAACTTCAGATCCCATAACCCTTTCTTTACTACGAGCCCCTTCCCACTTCAGTTGGCCCACTTCAAGATTTGTACCAAAATATGCCTTTATAAACTAAACATGACGAATCTATTCACTTCTAAAACAATTTATTTTATTTTGGCAAAAACATTTTAGATACACTCTAGTCGTAAAAATTACATGTTTGAAATAGACCTATAACTAATAGAACATCTGAATAAATAAACAATATGCGAATAAATGCGCGAAGTTAACAAAGCAAAAATTGAAAGATTACCATTGGGTAACATCACCTTTGTTTCTTATTACGGCTGAAATTCTTTGGGGCATAGTGTTAACACGTTCAGTGCGAACAGCGTCAAAAGACGCCCTCCGCTCCTGTGGTGGGAGGCGAACGGCGTCTTTCGACGCTCTCTGCCGGCTTCCAAAAAAAGTATTTCAGTTTCTGAGGTGGGTATCCTCATCCCAGTTCGCAGTCAATGTGTTAACCAAGTTTTGGCTAAAAGTTGGTGTAAAACAATCCCATATTTCTTGAAGCTTTTGTCTCAGTTCGGTGATTGTACGAGCAGGATGTTGTCGTAGAACCTTTTTCATCTCGTGCCACAAAGTTTCAATAGGTGACAGATCTAGACTGCTAGAAACCCAGTTCAAAAGTGGTACATTATCTTCTTCCATCCATTTTATAGCCTTTTTTGAGGTATGGCACGCTGCACCGTCTTGCTGAAACACAAAATCTTGGCTGGATGTCAAACATTCTTTCATCACTGTTAAAAGCGATTCTTCTAAAATTGCCAAATATTTGTTTTTATCCACATTTCCATCAATAAAATGAAGTTTTTCTACTTCTTTTGATCACATACTGCCCCAGACCATAGTGGATGGTGGAAATTTCACTTTTCTCTTCAGACAGTCAACATGGAATGCTTCATTTTTTTGCGAATAACTCTACTGCGACTGTCACCAACACAAACTTCGAATCGGGCCTCATCACTCCATTGTATTGCACACCATTGTTGAGGTGTCCATTGTCTATGCTCTTTAACCCATCTAAGCCGACTTTTCTTTTGCCGTGGAGTTGATAGTGGCTTTTCTTTGGCCTATAAACAAGTTGTGCAACAACAAGCGCTAAATGCCAGCTTGTGGGCCTCTCTATGAGTTGTGGACCTCGAAATTCTACTTCCAACAGAGTCACGCCACAGAGCTTAATTGTAAATAATTGGCACGCCTGTTTTTCACGATTATTCTTCTCAATGCTCTTCGGTCGGCATTTGTGATATTACTTTTTTTCACATATCGTGGCTTAATATTAACTGAACCAGTTACGTTATATCTTCTAACAATATTTCTCACACTATACCGCGATAAGTCTAACAAAGTTGCAATTTTTGAGTTTGATTTCCCAGAATTAAAAAAATTAATTATCAGTAACTGAATTTTCTCACTAATAACCTTTCCTCTACCCATTTTGAAAACCTTAACTACCCAAAACTATTTTAAACGTATTCTGAGAGCTGTGATTATTAAAAAAAATTGTCGTGGCTTTTATTTTTCACAGCCACCTATGCGTTATAGACTTATTTTGCATTGAAATGAAAATAGGTTGATATGCTGTAATTGCAACATGTGTTATTTTCATGCTGCAAATTTAATTAGGGAGTGATAAAGTTGGTGTTTTCTACTATATATTATCAAAATATTTATGGTTAATATTTTAAACCTATAACACCCTGCTATATTTTTATTATTTGTGTTTGATATGAAAAAAACTAAGATTTCAATAGTTGGGCCAACTGAAGTGGGAAAGGGCTCGTATACCAAATGTGGTTCAAATGAAATTCATATCTGTATTTGAGAAAGGCGTTTCACAAATTGCATATCGGAAATGTATTGTCTCCAAAAAGTACTTGTTGAAAATGATAAGGCACATTGTTGTCGACATCATATTGGCCATAATATATAATATAAAGTACTAGTAGTGGCGGGGAGGCAAAGCTTAGCAACTAGTCCATCTTTGACCCCTTTTGCCGACCCCGTAGCACAAACACTGTACTACTCAATAAGCTAAGTACTGGTAACTGACTATTGAATAAACAATAACATCAATGCCTCGAAATCAACTGTCGAGGCGCAGACTCGAAGTCAAAAACAAGCCTTCGGGTGATACCAAGAAGAGCCAAGCATACGTATAAAGGAGTTCCTTACTGAACCGTTAGTCGTCTTGGTTGTAACATGGTCAACTTAATACCGAAAATGCGACAATAGCATAATGGCCATTTTTGGTAAATACTTTTTCAATATAATCAGCTCATGATTACAACATTGAGACGATACTTGACACGATAAAAATCTACTGCAACATAAAAAATGGGGTGAAATGCTCTCATCGGTTCATACCGGATTATATTTGGCACAAGTTACCACCTCTCAGGAAAGATTAGCTACATGTATAACAGGAAAATTAAATGGATCATGTCTGTCAAGCAAGTCCATACAATTAGTCCATAGTCGCCGTCTGAAAATTTCTCCCGTCTTCCGATAGTAGACATCGCCATCGGTGAGCTGTCATACGCGGATATAGTTTTGTGCATATAGGCATTACAAATTGGAAATAAGAGTCAAGGTTCCAGTGGGTTCTTTTTGGTGCTATATGTGATGCAACTTTCTAACTCGGGGACCTTTAGATCATTTTAAGTATGTTTCTCAGAGGTAACATCCTGTATGATGAATCCAGAAATAATTTTCTCAATAGCTAGCGCGGCGAGACCATACGCTTGATGCATTCAGACCACGGACTTTCCGGGGGAAAGATTTTAAAATTTTATTTTCCGTACTCTCGCCGACCGAGTGCTCTATTATTAAGGGCAAAGGAAAAGTGCCAATTTATTGAAGTGGTGGAAATTTTATTCTATTCGGGTTTTCCATTTTCCACTTGCATGATGGAGATATCCGCGATTGCGCTCAAGTGATATCTTTGAATAATAGCCGCACTGCCTTACCACGGTAATCTAATAACGTCACTAGATCCATACGATATACAAGGCGTCCAGTGGGAAAGTTCACTTTTTGATTTAAAAAAAATACAAACTGAATGAAAAGATAATATTCATTACTATCAACATATTCGTAAAATTGGCGGGCTTTATTTCGCAAATATCATTCCGTCCAAATGTTTGCCATTCCTTCGAACACACTCTTCTAATCGCGCGCGCAAATTCTGAAACACTCTCTTGCAGAGTTCCGGGGTGATGTTGTTTATTTCTCGTCGAATGTTGACTTCATGCTCCTCCAGTGTTCGTGGGCTATTGGAATACACCTTTGACTTTAGATAACCCCACAAAAAATAATCTCATGGAGTGAGGTCGGGTGACCTAGAAGGCCAGTGAATGTCTCCAAACTTCGATATAGGTAACTTTTTAAGGAAAAAGTGCTTTCACCGTGTCCATCGATTCTCTGGAAGAAGAAAGGAGCAACAAAAGTGTCGATCATGTCCTTGTATCGCTCGGAATTGTGCATGACCGTTTTCATCTTCAAAGAAATAGGGCCCAACAATACCGCTAGAGGATATGGCGCACCAATCGGTCACCTTTGGACTACGTAGCTGTTGTTGATGTTTCTCTTTTGGGTTCGTTTCACGGAACCTCTGAATCCACTTTTTCAATAGGTAATAGCTGCGTATGAATCACCACTCTCAAAGTAAGCCTCGATAGCAAAAGCACGTTGCGCTCCGGTCCAATGTTCCATTGTGACTATTTAACCCGCACGCCGAACGCGTCGATCAAGACCTCTCCCCACTTCCTCGCGTATACAGTTGTCGTGTAACTTTCCCACTGGACACCTCTATATAACTTCTGCTATATAAAGTAACTTTGTAACATGCTATTTTGATCAGAGCAATTCAACGCATCTCGGACTAACAGCCACATGACATTCTTTAGCATTTTATGGTATTCCGATGGAAAACGGCGTCAGGTAGGTTGAACCTACACTTCTCGCGCAACGCCGACATCAGTCCATAAAAAATTATGTTTAGCACAAGTTAAACTCTATCGAAATAAGACAGCGCCATCGACCGAATATTCTGAATAGAGGGTTGTTGCTATGCTTTCGTTATTTGCCCCAGAGACCAAGTTTAGGCCAAGTTGATGAGTTATCAAAAAAGCACGAAACTGTATGTGATTGGCGCCGTCTGAACCCTCTAAGAAAAAAGCTAGTTATGGACACGTACAACAGACATTCCTTCCCTACCTGCACGTAGTACCATTAGTCTGGCAACGTCACGTCACCTCTCCCCAATACCTAAACGCACGATGCGTCAGACGCGGTCAGGGATGCCAGATGAAACGTAATTATCGAATTGTGACATAATTTTACCTTAAAACTCGTTTGCTCGAAAATGTTAACCATAATCGACAATTGTAACATAATTTCACTAAAACCTTAATTTTTCGATAATGTGTCTCATATTTTTCAGCGGGTCATAATTTTATTGTAATAAATTTCCAGGGAAGAAAACATGGCCGCGTAGCCAATTTACTCCAACACCGATTCACTAATAGAAATATTAGGTAACTAACAAGTCAACAGATGGCTCCACTGCTCTGGGGTTCCCTTGACTAAATGAAAACAATGCGCTCAACCACCGACGCGCAACAAGTTCAGTGGGCAGCACGTGATTTTGCGTTCGGGGCATTTCCTGCGTAGACTTGTTTCTGCGATTCCATGGTGGTGTTTCCCTGCAAACCAACTTAACTATTAAGTAAATGTGTTAGTATGGCAGATTGTGCAACCACATCAAGAAATTTGTTTGAATCGGATTCAGAATTTGAGGAAAATGAGGCAAGAAAAAACGTTTTAAAAATCTTCAAAGGCCTGAAACTAGACAGAGAGCACTACAGACTTGAATGGGATATAGAGGGTGGTTAAAATTTTTGAAAGATAAATTTTGCATTTTTGTGTACTCATAGTGATTGCTTAATAGTGTAGTTATTGTTATTTGGGTCTTTACTTTTTAGATAATTCCTTACGAGCCAGATGTATCGCATGTAAAACTGCGTTTCAAGCAGACATCACCATTGTAAAAAACCACAACAAGAGCGCGAAATATGCGAAGTTAGCTTAGGCCCTTACATCAAATCTAAAAATTGACGCTTCGTTTTAAAAAAGGAATGAAACCCAGGAGCAAGTGACGCGAGCGGAAATCAAAATAGCAGCAATATCCTAATGAATCTAACCAATCACTTGGTGCCTCTCCTGAAAGACATATTTCCAGACTCTCGCATCGCTAAATATAGTAGATCCAAGTGACGAGAATAAAATGTACTTGTTTTATCAAAAATGTTTTGGGGCAATACTGTTTCAACGAAATGGGAGATGAATTAAAAGACAGAAAATTCAGTGTTCTAATTGACGAATCTACCGACATAGGTACAGTAAAAAACCTTTGTGTTTGTGTTAGATTTTTGTCTGGGACATCAAAGAGTGCACGATTTTTGTCAATGTTTCCAAAACGCAGATGAAGCGAACTTTGGAGCAAGGGCGGAGGTTATTTATAATAAAGTGATCAATAAATCTTTTCACCTCGGAGAGGGTACCGCACCGAAATATTATAGACTCTGGCTCAGATGGATGCAATGCCATGTTTGGCTTCAAAAAATCCATGGTATGTCGGTTAGAATTAAGTATGACTAGCATCTTTATCCAAAAATACATATGTCCTTTGCATTTGTGTGCGAGACAGGCGTGCAAAGTTCTTCCGTGACATAGCGAGGATTTAGCCAGGGATATTCATAATTTTTTTAGAAACGGTTGTAAAAGGCAAGCTCAGCTATCTGAGTTTCAGGAGTAAATAGAATAGTAGAGCGATTGTACTTTACACAACAGTGGACCGAACATAGATTGATAGCATCTGAAACCATTGCCAATAGTTTAAATAGCATTGGAACCGACCTGTATTATCTTCTCAATGGGTTCTTCCCAAATTTGTGGAACATAACGCATATTTCCAAATCCAACGAGTTGTCGTCACAACAGTGTACAACAAAATGTAAGAAACCTTTATGTTAATCTTACTGACCTATTTAAAGAATAATTATATTAATCAAACTGGACTAGCCGATGTAGATCCGAATGACACAAGCTATTTTTTAAATTTAATGGAAATTCATATGTAGGTATATACAGGCTGACTTTGAAGTTGAGTCATTAATTTTCAGATAATGATTGTAGAAGGAAGATAAATCAAAATATGTGTGTAAAAATAAAAAAAAATAAAAAAAAATTTTTTACCTTGTTTTATAAAGTATCCTCCCAACAAGTATTTCAGTGCGGATCTGTATTTGCTCGTGAGGTCTTGGAGCACCGGCATGCCCTCCCCTGCGAGGTCTTAAGTCACCTGATTCACGAGCCCGTTGTACTACATTAACAAAGGCACGAGGGGTTGGTTGCACTCGATTGGGAAACCGATCCGCATAAACATGTGCCATTTTTTATTTCGTTTGAGCCACGCAGCAAACACCACTATTCACTAACGCGTACCGACTGACACATTGACTGAATAAAAACATCGTGATCAGCGTTTCAAATTCTTTCGCTTTTTTGTTTCCGATGCGATGAACCGATAAGGCGGATTATATCCGTTGTTGCCAAACACGAGCACATAATATTATTATTGAGACAGGGCGGTACTCAAACTTCTAAAGGGCTATAACTTTGTTACTTTAATTTTACCACAAAAATGTTAAAGGAAAAAACATTTCTTTTGATCAGATCTACTCACTGTTAAAATAAATGACTCAACTTCGAAGTCACCCTGTATACTGAGTGACAAAAAAAGTTAAACACCTACGTATGTTTATTAGAATTCAAGAATTTTTTACATATCGATTTATCTTGCTATGAACAACAAGTGACAAAATGTTCAGGTTTTTCTGTTAAGTTTTTGTGGTAGCTGCGTGTATTGTTTGGTGATAAAGAAACATTCTGTTTTCATACATTTACGGTGTCAGTTAAATGTTATATTTCGTGTAGCTTATTCAGAAGCCTTTTTGTGATTCCTCGCCGGGTGTCTCAGCTAAGTGACTTTGAGAGAGTTCGAATTGTCGGGTTGCGTGAAGCCGGACTATTGATAAGATCCTATGCAGTATACTGCAGTGTGAACGAGCGTGGACTCAGGAAGGCCGAGGACAGCGAGCGAGGGGTTCTGGATGTCCCAGAAGGACCATAGAGCGACAAGACCGCCGGTTAAGACGTCTGGCTCTGAGAGACAGATTCAGTAGTACTCGAGCCATCGCTAATCAGTGGTTTGAAGAAAATGGAAGGATGATTGGTATGCGCCGAAAACGACAGTTTGGACTTTTTTATCGCTCATATTGGGTGCTACCTCTCACAGCTGGACATCGGCGTAATCGTTTGCTCTGGTGTAGAGAAAGAATTCTATAGGACCGGGAATGGAATTAGGTGGTCTTTAGTGGCGAACCTCGCTTCTGTCTGGTGATGCACGATGGTCGGGTAAGAGTGAGAAGGCGACGTGGTGAAAGACGTGACACACAATTTGACGGAGAGCGTCGCGTTCACCGTGGGAGTTACGGTATGGGGTGCTATTGCTTATGGTAGTAGATCAGCACTAATTTTTATCAGAGGTAATTCGACAGCCCGAAACTATATTCAGGAAGTAGTGTAGCCTCATCTTATTCCATACATAAACACCATCCGAAATCCGATTTTTCATCAAGACAATGCCAGACCGGATGTTGCCAGAGCATCGTTAGCCTTTATGGATCAACATCGCATCAACCGTTTACCTTGGCCACCACGATCACCTGACTCGTCTCCAATATAATATGTCTGGGACATGATAGGTCGCAGGCTCTTGAATTTTCAACACCCTCCACAGACTTTAGCAGCTCGTACTCACGAAGTTGCAGTAGCTTGGAATAAGATACCTCAACAGGATATCGACGACCTTATCAGCACCATGCCCAGGCGTCAATGAGTGTATAAGGAATCGTGGATCCTCAACACATTATTGAACCAGCTTCTGCAGTCAGTTAAATAATCAAGCTAAAATTTAATCATTTTACTAGTGAGGGACACTGAACATATATGCCAAAAATTATTAAAATCGGATACACATACGTAGGTGTTCAACTTTTTTTGTCACTCAGTATAGCTTGGAATTCATGTTATGGAAAATATAGATAGACTAGACCAGGAAAAACAAGGATTTTTATATTCGGTGTCGGCAATTTTTAATAGTTTCTGCAAAAGAAATAAAAAGATCTGATTTCAGGGATAATAATATACTCGGTGACATTTAAAGTGTTACACCCAAAAAAAATATTTTTTCTAACTTGGTTGTTTGGCAAATGATTGACAAGTAATAAGAAAATTAATGGTGAGCGACTCCGCAGCTGAATACACTCTTGTATACGGCTAGGCATCAACAAAATGAGATGATCGATGTTTGTGGCACCTCATTCCAAGCAGCTCGAATTTCGGGATTTGCTGTGGCAGAGTCTGTGGCGGATTGTGCTAAGTGGATAGTCTCCTCCACATCATATCTCATATATGTTCGATGGAATTTAAATCCGGTGAATGGGGCGGCCGCGGCAAAATGTTAACGCCTGCTTCTTGAAGAAAGTCCGTAGTACAACGATCAATATGGGGACGTGCGTTGTCTTGCTGAAAAAGGACCCGTGGACGGCCCTCTAGTTACGACAGTAAAGTGGTTTGTAGCACATCATCAACATAACGCGCAGCAGTCATATTACCTTGAACAAAGAGAAGAGGTGATCGGCTACCGTAGGCAATAGCCCTCCAAACAATTACTCCAACAGTCCTGTGTACATGCCTCTCAACAGCAAATATAACATCACAGCGTTCCACGGCGGCGTCTTACCCTTCTATGACCATCGTGAGTACCTAGACAGAATCGCGATTCGTCCCTGAAAATGACGTAATGCCATTCTGCCTCCCAATGTTGCCGTTCTCTGCTCCAGTTCACACATTGACGACAGTGGCCCGCAGTCAGAGGAAGCAATATCCGTGGACTGTATGAAAAAAGTGCAAAGGCTCAGGTAACAGGTCTACCTTCGCGTAGTAGCAAAACGGTATCGTAGGGCCAGTTGTCGGAGGCACCTATCTTGACGCTCTGTGGTACGCCTCGGTGGACCAGTTTGGCCTTCTTCGTGTTCCTCTACCTTCTTCTATCCACACACGACACACACGCATTACAGTACAATTAGCACGGCGATAGGACAAACTATCAACTCGATGGGCAATAATTCTACCCCTGTCAAAGTCGCTAACATGGTGATAATTTGGACGTCTTCGAACTCGAGGTATTTTGTTATACTTAACACGAGTAAATGAAAGGGCAATAGCTAAAAATATCTGTACCACTCAGCTCTCAGAAACTGCTTTTTCCACAAAAACTAACTGATAACATTTTAACAAGGGTAAACAAAAACAAAGATAAAACGTTGACATGGTAGCCACAGCATACTTTAAATATAGTCATATGTTTCCAAAAAACAAGTTGAAGAAATTATTTTTTCTGGGTGTAGCACTTCTAATGTACCTATTTATTATCAAAAATGGCAATATTTAATAAGAATTATAGTAAATAAAGATCCCAGCTGCTTCTCGAAATTATGCGTCTCTTAGTAAGGTTTATTGACCCGAAACTCATTGAGACAAAACAAAAAATCAACAATCAGTGGAGATTTTATTGCCAAAATTTAAACGATTTCGAAAACGACTTAAAAATTGAATGTCGCATTGATAAATATTGGTATAAAGTATCAATACTGACAGACCTATTAGACGTAAGGCCGTACAAGGAATTAGGTGAATTTGTTCTGGATATATACATTTTAACTCATTCAAACGCGGACTGCGAACGAGTTTTCTCAAAGGTAAATTTAATTAAAACAGATATCCGAAATAGTCTACATATGTACCAAAATTGTCAATGAACCGCTATTGTCATCGTCGCAATGTTGTCACGACGATTCTACAAAATATCTGAAGTAACAAGTTGGATGAGAAAAGCAATGACATCTCGTAATTTGTACAAGTCGGATGCTGAGGAGGAAGTTTTGTTCCAGCAGTAGAAAAATAAGATTTGCATTTTTTATTAGTTTTGTTAGCGTACTATTGTACTTAATTAATATTAATGTTGTGTTATTTAATGATCTTTATAACATTAAATATAAAATAGTTGGATACAGCTTTAATTGCTTTAAAAAAAAGATTTCCCCCTCCTCACACAGCATCACTGTTTTCTTAGTGGATCTGTCAACTACACATTATGGTGCCAGTGGTTCAAAGGTCTGACAATACCATAGGTTCCTTAGTATAAGGAATTGAAAAAAGTTAAATTATAAATAAAGTTTTTTTGATATACAGGGTATCCCAAAAGTTAAAGCAGACCAATCATTTTTCAACGGAAAATCCTTTTTATTTTTGTATTTTAGGTTTCTTCTTAAGATTTTAACCATTTTTTATGCGTTAGCGTCCATGCCTGAATCAACTTTTTTTTGAGATATTGAGGCTAGAAATGAGTCTTTCGTCATATGCCACACCCTGTAAAATCTAAGGGTTGATTAACCAGCAGAATGCCTATCTTAGGTTTTACCGTCTGTTCTAATATGAGAACAACCTTAACAGAAAATTTATTACATAGGGCCTAGAACATGAGAAAAATGTGATTTTCTAACTTCCATAGCTCAAACACAGAATTATTTCTAAGTACTTTTTTAATTGGGACAAGAAAAGAATAATGAACCAAAAAAAGATTTATCCAACAGAATATAGAACAAACAAAACAAAACTAATGGTAACATGACTACCTAACGTTTATCTTTTTCGTCGCACATTGGTGTATGGTAAATTTTTGTAGGAGATACTAGTTTTGGTGACGATCAGTGGACGTCGATCTTTTTTTCATACAACGCCTGTGACATTCATCTTGTTAAGCTTGTTCATCTTGTGGCTGTGTTTCCGATACCTCATGAGATTGTACTTCGTTAAGACTACATGTTGCTGGTTCTAACTACAAAATATCAAATTTGTGTCATTCGTCTTTTTTCCCCTGTATCCTCCAATTGTTAGTAAAACACTTATGATTTGGAATGGAGTAGGAAGAATCAGGTCCATCCCGTTTCAGAGATATTATGCTAAATGCCAAAGTTTGGTGTCACGGACTTACAAAAACTTCAAGTTATACAGGGTGCGGCAGAGAGGACGGACGTTTTTGGGATGGGTAGTACTCTCCGCCTCTGTCTACGAGAGAGGTGGGGAGGGTGCCGTTTGACTCGTGAGATCCTAGCATTATTTTACCAGTTGTCGTTATGGAGCCTTGGACGGTGGAGCACCGCGTTTTCGCCTATGATTGTTTCGTCCGAAATAATGACTCAGTCATCGTCGTACAGCGTGAGTTTCGTCGCCACTTCAACATTCATCGGAATAGAGCTGTTCCCTCTCGAAACACCATCCTTTGTTGGGTTGAATCACTTCGCAGGCGTGGTGAATTGATCAACAGAAGACCAAGTATAGCGAACAGTTCGAACTCCTGAAAAATTGAACGCGTTCGACAGGTCTTTCTTCGCAGTCCGACCCGATCTGCCCGGAAACATGCTGCTGCACTTCTCCTTAGTGATCGTTCGGTAAGGCGAATTTTGCATATGGATCCAGCAGGATGGGGCGACTGCCCACACAGCCCGAGCATCCATGGACGTGATTCACCGTCTCTTCCCTGGTCGCCTTATTTCCAGGTTTGGCGACGTTCATTGGTCTCCTCGGTCCCCAGATTTATCCATATACGATTTTTTTTTATGGGGACACCTCAAGGCTAGAGTATACGTGAACAAGCCCCGAACTCTGGACGAATTGAAGGGTGAAATTCGCGTGGAAGTCGCCCAAGTTGAGAGAGCGATGTTGGAGAGAGTCTTCGCGAACTTCCAATAACGCCTCCAGCACTGCATCAACGATTTCGGCCACCACATGCCTGATGTGATTTTCCACACTTGACTGTCTGGAATGCTATTTCCTTGTGAACCTGATTCCATCAATAAATTTGTTTTCGAGTAAAAATTAACTACCTTATGGTTTTTTTAAAACCGTCCATCCTCTCTGCTGCACCCTGTATAAAACATGTAAGTTATAAGAAATTTGCTTTGCAAACCCTATGTGATTCGAGTTTTCTAGTTCAGTACAAGCCAAGTTATCAAATTCTGTCTTTGAGGCTCCTTGGACAGAGACACCTGGATGGCGAGATGTGTTGCTCACAAAGACAAAGTTATTCAGTCCAAACAGAGTAAGATCACCAGAAACAGTCAAGTACGCCAAGCTTCAACCTTATCTCACCGTAAAAGTGCTCATGACTTCAAATATGATCCTGTTTTAGAATAATGAGTAAATGAAAGTTCCGTACATAAATGATGTTCAAAGTTGCGTAGCAACCAATCACTCTCCAAAACGGAGGTGGTAGCAGGCCATATGTGGATATTGCACTTCATGCTATTTTCTTAGACATTGAAATACACTTTAATTTACGTTGTATAAGCCTACTAGGCATTATATAGCCACAAAAATGTGGTATTAAGATATTCCCACATAAAATGCAAAGTTCAGCAAGGATTTTCTGATCATTTCAGTTCATTGGGAATAGTTTTAATTTAATTATGATACATAATTAGGTGAGCCTCTTTTATTTTGGCAGCTGTCCAAGTCCAACTGGGTCTGACTATTTGAAATTGTATTCTAAATGATGCCTTAAACTATACCTGATGATCTATGAGACAAATGTTAAAAATTATAAGCAATATTTCGATAAAAAAGAGGCCGAGATACATGGCTGATATGCATTCAAAATATCGTTGGACGACTGGTGTTTACGTCACGAGAACTGAGGTAACTAGGCGGTATCAATAATTCCAAATTCTAGGTATTCAATCTTAGACACTCTCAGTTGATAAATTCAGAAATTTGTCAACAAAATGTCAGTTTGCTGTTTAACTTTTCATTACCACAATAGACATTTTTTAGACAGCCGAGACCTGTACTCAACTACCTAAATTCTATTTTTACCTGATTATTGAAGGTACTCCAGCCTGCAGTCAGAAAATATCAGTAAATATCCTGAGGGAGACAAGGTAATGAACAGGAGGATTGCCCGTCCATTAATCTGAGTTAATAGTCCATAACGTAGGCAGAAGGCTGACTATACACGAAGTATTACATGTCGGATAAGTGCCTCATACAGCTCCCTAATAGACACCTCGGGCACCACCGGACAAGGGGTTCGAATGGCTCATTGGCCCTCCTTGATTGAGACTTTGGGGTGGATTTGTACTCCTACCTTGCTTTTCAACTTTATATGTAATCTGCCATTGACGTGCCGAGGATATCCATGATTTTACGTAATAATTGTATATTTATTGATGTCTATCTCTTTTAGATTTAGCTTCTAGCAGATGCGATCTATTTTTTTAATTTTTCATTTCGATGTAGCAAAAAAAACATATAGGAATCGTAAATAAAACTTAAAACTAGGGACAAAATGACAATAAAACACGATCAAAACATTAAAAATGCCTACAAGAACTCTTCAATACTATAAAAACATTGATCGATCAGAAACCTTCTAAAATTTCGTTTGAAGGACCTAACGCTCGTTTCTGATTTTACCTTATCTGGTAGATTGTTGAAAGTTTTTAATCCAAGGTAGTTGGTGAGCCTTGGCTGCATTTGAATTTAAACATAGTTGAACGTAATTGGCTTTTTATTCTGGTATTGTGCGTGTGAATAACACATCTGCTACAAATGTTGTACCAAACAAATGACGAAAACAAAATATTAGAAATTTTTTGTTTTTTCATACTGATAAGAGCGTGTAAGAAAGGTTCAATCTGTATTGTGGGTGATCTGAATGAAGTTAAATAAGAAAGTATTTTGCTAGTTTAAGTTTTTAGTTATTTATTAATAAAAATGACACATGTTTACACTAAATTATTGATGCGTGTTCTAATATCACAATGATGAACACAAAATACAGATATTTATTTTTCAATTTATTATTGAAACTCAGGTTTATAACTTAATTTCTGTAGGAGTTTTATTACATCTTTCTTTTTTTGAGAAATCAACCTCTTTCGGAACAGTGCATATGTGGTTAAAGTTTGTCGGATAAGATACCTTTATGAAAGGCTTTCTGAATTTGTCGATCTTCCTTGCTGGAAACCATGTTGTCTATTGGTAATTATCTTGAAGTTGCTCAAAAAATTCGTCACACGATCTAATCTATTCAAATGCCTTAGACAAACTGTCTTGCATAGTTACTGCTCTGTAATTCTTCATCAACGTTCGCTCTTTTTCTCATACAGTGGAATCACTTTACCGGTTTTTATTTTGCTAGGAAATTTCCTAGACAGAGAAGACATATTTATGAGGTATGTAAGTGGTTCTATTATCTGAGGCAGATTTTTTTTTATTGAGAAAACCGGTATGTTATCTGCACCAGCTGATGTTTTATTTTTGAGCCTACCGGATAATAAAACTAGTAACTCATACTCCGTGAATGGTCTCAAAAATAACGAAAATGGATTAAACGTATTTTTAGAGTATGTTTGTATGTTTGATTTTTTATTACTATTTATTTCTTGCATGCTATCAACCTTCCTTCGTTGATGAAATATTCATTGAAGGCTGATGCAATCTGACACGGATCTTATACTAGTGTACCGTCAATATTAATTGAAATATTGAGTTTTTTGTCATCTCAGATATAACACTCCACATTGTTTTCGACTTATTCTCGTATTTATTTATCTTTTCATGGTAATAATTCCTTTTTGTTTCATTTACCAAGATGATATGATGTTTTTTTGCCTGAACGTAAACAGGTTTTATCTGAGGATAACATTTAGATAAGTGAAAAAGTTCCTTCAGTGATGTACTTGATCTTTTAACATCAGCATTCACTCAATGGGTCATATGAATTTTTCTTACAGGAAAGTTTAACTGGAAGTAGTGCAAAATCACCAAATAAAAATATTCGAATGAACACAGAACAAACATTTTTATACAGGAGTTATATACAGCAAGGGTTTTCAAACCCATATCCTCTAATTTTGCTTGAACAATGTCAAAACAGTTGTAAATAAAATTTAATGTAGCAAGACCCAGGGCAGCCCGTGCCGATTTGCGTTGGAGCATGTCAACACTTGCATATTAGACGCGCGCTAGCTAACCTATTACCGGTTCAAAACTTGTCTCTAATGCACAAGTACTGGAAGTTGTATTATATAATATCCGGGAAGTGAAATTAAGTGTGCATGAGAGCGCCAATCTTACTATTCGTGATTGGATTATAGGGAAAATGCATGTAAACCAACTAACGCTAAACCTCTACGTAACTGTGTTAAGAAACTAGTTACCTTATACCAAGTTTGGAGAGATTTGCAAAAAATACAAGCATAACACAAGAAGTATTTGAGCACCGCCGACAACAGTTTGTTACGAACTGTTTGATATTGCGCTTGTCGATGCCCTTCAATTGATGTAAATAAAGGAAGATAGGATTTTCTTGCAGCGGCAGAGAGGGCCAGGTCGACCTGGTTATTTAGCTAGGGTGGATAAGAAATTGGCCATAAAAGAAGAAAAGGAGCATCTTAGAAACACCGAGAATGTCTACCGATTGGTATAACGTACGAAAGTAAAGATCAACTTATCGCTGTGCCCAAATTGGATAACTCTTCAGGCAGCGAACAGGGTCTGGCAGTCTGGGATGCTATTCTTGACTGGAATCTTGAAGATAAAGTTCAGATTCTCTATTGTGATATTACTGCTTCAAATAGAGGTACCTGCGTGTTTCTCGAACAGAAACTTAATAAAGAAATGCTTATTTTTATTTGCCGCCATCACGTCTACGAATTGGTGTTAAAAGGCGTGTTTGAATCAAAGATCGACCAAGTGACTACGAGCCCTGACATTCCAATGTTTAAAAAGTTTCGCGAGTGCTGGAAAAGTGAGGATCCCGAGAAAAGCTATCTCGCCTGAATATTTCAGAGACTGACTAGCTGCTAGAATTTTATCGACACGTATTGACCAAAGAAGCTGCTAGAGACAACTATCGAGAATTAATAGAACTTTCAATAATATTCCTTGGCGGAGATACAGTGAAAACACTTAAGATTCGACCGCCAGGCGCCATGCATCAAGCTCGATGGATGGTGAGAGCAATCTATTTATTAAAAATAGCGTTTCTAAGTTCCCAGCTCAAACTTTCCAATAACTATAGGGCAGCTCTGTTAGATATCTGTCTGTTCATCGTGACAACATACGTGAAACCGTGGCTGCAATGTTTGTTAGCGGTAGGAGCACCTGACCAGGATTTATGCTTGTTAAAGGAAATTACGGCTTACGGAAGAATTGACAAAACCATTTCAAAAGCAGCTTTACAATAGTTCTGCCAACATTATTCGATAGACGAGGACCTTGTCTTATCTCTGACGACGACGTAGTTAAGGAAACTAAAGTAAAAATTGTTGCTTATTTAGTCGAAGAAAGTCCATCAGCCCTCGGTAAACGCTACATCCCATCGAAAGAAAAGCTTTCTGTCCCACTTTATGGTAAGTCAGAGGAATGAATTTTCCTGTCTCTTCTTTTACTGATTCGATATAATATTCTATAATATTCTAACTGTTAAAACAAGCCAGCGTAAACAACGATTCTGGCATTACATGGCACCTTATACTGTCGTGTTTCGATAGATCTTATACCTCAGATAGAGGTTAGTTGCTATGCTTTCGTTCGTTGTCCTGCTCTGAAGCAAAGTCTAGACGATGCTGATGAGTTGCCAAAAAGCACAAAACATCTGTTTATGGTTTGCTGTCTGTGGTCGGTCGGACAAAACCAGTATGTTTAGGTGGTAGCTATTTTTTGTTTTTCCATTTCTGAGAAAAATATCGATTGTTTCAATCAAAAGCATGTCCTTATTCAGTTGACTTAACGTTGATGTCAGCTTTCTCGACGAGTGTCTAGCTTCATGGCCGCATGATGATTTTTTTCACCATGCTAAGAGGTGGTCTACAGTTGTAATCTTTTTTGTTTATTGAATGTAGATTTTACTGTTTACATACTATTTACAAAGGATTTACTAACGCGGTTGGAATGCCTTCAAATGAAACTTTGTGAAAATATACCATCTTACTCATTTCTTAGCCTTAATCGGAACCTTTTATAGACTCAGAGCACATTCAGTCTTTACGCCTCACACATAAGGGCACAAGGTGGGAAATAAGTGTTTCCCCCAGTGTTTGTATATGCGAGTGTTCTTTATCGGCACAATGCGCACGAAATGTGGTCAAGAGGTCAAAAGTGGTCCGGTCAGTAGTATGATCTGCTGTATCGTCTGAAAAATACGCCCAGAAAACTTTTAAAAGAACGGTCACAGAAAAGTTTAGGAATACAAAAAAACAATTTGTCGGTGAACTCAGATATGACATATAGCAAAATGACACCACTACTTTGTCACCAGATTCATGTAACATAGATATGAAGAAACTTTTGAATCAGAGTGCATATTTATACTCTTGTCAAAAATGGTGGTTGATATTTGGATTCACAATCTTGACCTCCGAGTTGCC
This sequence comes from Acanthoscelides obtectus, assembly GCA_963669975.1. NCBI lineage: Eukaryota > Metazoa > Arthropoda > Insecta > Coleoptera > Chrysomelidae > Acanthoscelides > Acanthoscelides obtectus. Next base: position 59,494,501 of record CAVLJG010000004.1, read on the forward strand.
ACTGCGGTAATTATTTGTCATATTTGAAAATATAGGTAAATCGCTATTTTGGAATCCTAAATCGCTTGTTAGATTCTTAACTTCCGTTTAACCTCATGTATGAAAATTTACTCTTTCATGTAAATTTTTTAGCTCTACACGAGTCTTCTGCTGATAATGATGGCTGCTACTTCAATTTACAAGCTTGATCTTCAAGTGACATCTAAGGTAAATATCCAGGTCAGATATTTATCATCGACAAATTGCTTACTGATATACTAAAACTCAAAAAATGCTAGTTCAGTTTGTTTTGTTGTTTCCAGGTAAGATATTTATCATCGACAAATTGCTTACTGATATACTAAAACATAAAAAATGCTAGTTCAGTTTGAAAACTATAAAGTTAGCAAAACTTCAGAAATAGTCATAGATTTACTGGCGATTTTACTTCCCTGTCGTCTGCTGGCGAGCAAGTGTTGTAATCACAAACATCTCGAAAATGAGATATTCTTTGGATGTTATACGAGTATAACATGAACATCACGAATTAAACCATGTCACTCGTTTCTAACGGTCTGTCGGTGTGTCACTTTGCGGTTTGTCCGTCTGTCGGTCTGCAGTATGTCGGTATCTCCGTCTGTGGGTCTGTCTGTTGATCTGTCGGTCTATCGGTCTGCCGATCTGTCGATCTATCGGTCTGTCGATTTCTCGATCTTTCTGTTTGTCGGTCTGGTGATCTGTCGGTGTGTCACTTTGCGGTGTGTCCATCTGTCTGTCTGTCTCTCCAACTGTCGGTCTGCGGTATGTCGGTATCTCCGTCTGTGGGACTCTCTGTTGATCTGTCGGTCTATCGGTCTGTCGATCTGTCCGTCTGTCGATCTGTCGGTCTATCGGTGTGTCGATCTATAGGTCTGCCGGTCTGTCTGTCTATCGGTCTGTTGATCTGTCGATCTATCGGACTGACGATCTGTCGGTTTGATCATTTTTGAAAAATTTTTCAAGGGTGGGTGATTGTAGGGAGTGGGAGAGGATGCATTGCAATTTTTTGATGTTACTACAATGATACATATCCAACCCGGTAATCTTACGCGCATATTTCACACGTCATAGATTTTCGATACATTTGACGGATTGCGTACCTATCGGTCGCACTTTTCGTGCGCCACGTACTTGTAAATATTGTCTATCTATAGTAGTGGATCCGGGGTACTAGACGACGACGCGGTGACGGTATATGAACATTTATGAGGTAGGCGCGATGTTATCTAGATAACAAGCATTATGCTTGGGGTTTAGTTTAATGAGGTTTACTTGATTTCGTGAGATACTATTATACAGTATAGTTAGTATATGATAACGTAGTCAAAAGCTATTATAATCAGTTGTGTTGGCAAATAGTTTTTTACCAGAGCTCCAAAGAAATGAGACTGCCGTGTACGGACACGTTCATTGCTGTAATATGAGCATCTTTTTTCATGAAAAGCCCAAATAGCGTACCTATATTTCTGAAAAACGCTTTTTGATGCCCTGGAAAATTATACTAGGAGTTGTTTCGAAGGCGTGGGAAGCATAGAGTCAATCTACTTGACGCCATTTTTTACAAGTCACCGACTAAAGATTATCTTTAAATCGTTCAGTAGAGTGGAAGATTTGCAGCTATATACAGGTTGATGAAGTATCAATCAAAAAGAACATCTAGGTGATATGGAAGGTTCTTATAAACATCGGACCTAAAATAATTTCTGACCAAGACATAGGGCGATGAAGTTAAAATTACCTCAAACTCCACTAGTAGCGTAGAAACACATACATATATTAAAATCCACAGGAGAGAAGAAATATATGTTCTACTTTTTTAAACATCTGTGACATTTATGAATAACTATTTAATTCTGTAAGTAGAGAACTTTTTGGTAGCTCATTCTCTTCTTATTCCAAACTTGACTTGACTAACACTTTATGAACCTTGGGACTCATTCGTTCATTAATTTGTAAAAACGGGAGACAAAAATGAAAATTGAACGTAGCATAACTTTATAATACGTGGAGATCAAAATCTGTAGAGGAAGTATATTTTATTAGTATTATCACGCAAACTGGGTTTTGTCTACCAATGTACTACTGCAGGTATGCCTATATGTCGACTGATCAGCAATCATCAGTGGAAAAGCAGCAATAGTAGCAGCGCGTATTCCGGTCACGGCGTGTGCGTAATTTGCTGTGAAGCAGAAAGGAAATTGCCGCCTGCCGTCGCCAGCCAGTTTCCGCGACTTAATGACTGCCCGGACTGCCACTGGGCCTCCGGGGCTTCGGGCGGGATCCGGGTAGCCCCGTTGCAGGCCGCCCGCGCTCGTTTTTGGGGCCGACGACAAACTCGCCGCCCACCCACGCACGTTTCCGTCCCCCTTTCGATATTACCAGCGAAATTGGGCTAATTCCTGTTTGAATAATTGGGCGAGATTGACCTATTGAAAGAACTAGGCGATCACCGGCGGCACCGTTGACCATTAGAAAAATTCTTTGAGTGTTGCCTTTAATTTTCAAGATAGGAAACAATGCATTTTAGAAAGATCGGTGCATGTTGGCCCATCCAAAGCGGCGCTGGCAGGAAGCGAAAATTTTCCAGACATGGATGGATTAGACGGCATTCATACAACATTTGCGTTGTATACATATATCTGCGAGGACAACAGCGTAATTCACCATAGAGGTACGTATAGAATTATTTCAATGCTAACTGTGATATACCATATTTCCCTATTAACTTGTTTACACCTTGAAATATATAATACCTGATAACCTCCTTACGACCAGCCAAACCATCAGATGAAGCTGATGCAATACCTGCATCTCAGGAGCACAGCAGAGGGACGCTGCCGCTACATGTAGTGACGGATAAAGACATGCAATTGTATGTACGACGAAACTCATCTGCTTCTCACTCATTTTTAAACATTCCAACTTATCTAAAAACATATGACTTTAAAGCTTTCAAAATAATGATATAAATGAACAACAGTAACTTCAGTTATAAAGTAGGCTCTGGATGTACTCCAAGCAAACAAAAATGATTAGTAATATTCAAAAATGAATGGGCAGCTTGCTAGCAATGGCAGTTCCATTCCCAACGAGCCAAATAAGCTTACAATTTATTCAATGTACATCTATCAGAGCCTTGTTGAGATTCATAAGAACAAGCATAAATTCTCAATGCACTCGGATGTTCATGGATATAACACCGGGCATTCCAATCTACTTCAACCTAGCGCTCACAGGCTAAAGATCTCAGATAAAAACTCACTTGATGTTAGGGTATATAACAAGCTAAAAAACACTACTAAGAATCTTACTTTAAAACATTTTAAAGCTACACTTTGGCAAGAATTAGTTAAACATCCTTTTTATTCCTTGAATGAGTTTATCGCGACACCCCTATGTGTGTTATCTGGCCTACTACACCTTTATATTATATGTATTTTATTTTATTTTTACCAATTATAGTTTTATATGTATTGTATACGTCATCAATAGTTTTCAAGAAGCTATTTTTATGTGTTATGCATACCAATAATTTTTATGACAAGTGTAAAAACAAATGTTTTGTTAATTGGCACGTAATATATATTCTATTCTATTCTATATTCTATTCTATTCTATTCTACACAACTGCACATAGGATTTATTTACCTGGGAGGAGAAATATAATTGCTTCTCGAGGAATGCCATAAATGATGACGATTTTTCAGGTTGTAGGAGGAAAGACATTTATAGGTTTTGAGAATCGTATGCCAACTTAAAAAAAAATAGACAGTTTCATGAGAGAAAATAGACTATCAAATGAAGAAACTATCGTATAAGACTTGAAAAAATTAAGACTATTCAAAAGATTATAATAATATTCAAAAATTGCTAAAGCGCTCGATAGCAATGGCAATGATTGTCTAACAAACCAAAGAATCTGCACAGATCATTATTCACCTACGGGAGAAGTATAGGTTCTCTTTAGAGAAATTAGGAAATTTTTCAGACATGGATGGACTAGACGGCATTCATACAATATTTGCATTGTATATCTGCGAGGTCAAAAACGTCCTTCACCATCGAGGTACGTACAGAATTTTTTCACTGCTAGCAGTGATATATCATACTTCCCTATTAACTTGTTTAGACTTTGAAATATGTAATACCTAATAACATCCTTACGATCAGCCAAACCATCAGATGAAACTGATGCAATACCTGCATCTCAGGAGCACAGCAAAGGGACGTTGCCGCTACATGTAGTGTTCGGATAAAGACATGCAATGCTATATACGGCGAAACTCATCTGCTTCTCACACGTTTTTAAACATTCAAATTTATCTAGAAGCATATGTCTTTAAAGCTCTCAAAATAATGAGATAAATGAACAACAGTAATTTCAGTTATAAAGTAGGCTCTGGATATACTCCAAGCAAACAAAAATTATTAGTAATATTCAAAAATGAGTGGGCGGCTTGCTAGCAATGTCAGTTCCATTCCCAACAAGCCAAATGAGCTCTACATAACTGCACACATGATTTATTTACCTGGGAGGAGAAATATAATTACTTCTCGTGGAATGCCATAAATGGTGACGATTTTTCAGGTTGTAGGAGGAAAGACATTTATAGGTTTTGGGAATCGTATGCCGACTTAAAAAAGTTAACAGTTTCATGAGAGAAAATAGACTCTCAAATGAAGAAAATATCGTATAAGATTCGAAGAAAATGTATGATAATAAACTATTAAGACTATTCAAAAGAATATATTAATATTCAAAAATAGCTAAAGCGCTCAATAGCAATGGCAATTTTTGTACAAGAAACCAAAGAAACTGCACAGAATCATCATTCACCTACCGGGAGAGGTATAACTTCTCTTTAGAGAAATACGGTAAATAATAACTTAAGTGTTCAGGTTATTAGAAAGAAAAAATATATCGTTTTTGGGAACCATACGCCGATGCGTCAAAAAAAAAAATAATAAGAATATACAGTTTCAAGTAAACCAGAGGAAATAGACATTCAAATGAAAAAAATATTGAAGTGCGTAGAAAATGTTTATCAATCAGTTTTTAGCTCATTAGAAACATTACTGCAAACAGGTTGCCAAACTGATATTTTTCTAAAGAAGAACCCTTAAGAATCATTATGACCAATATATCAAAGGAGAGGACAACGCAATGTAGTACAACCTACCACAAAGAGTCGAGGCGGATATGTACCAAGAATTTTTCCCGCTTTAGCACCGCTCTTCCACCCATGAAGCAGGCTCTAAAAAGTCACGCTGGCAAGGCAGATTTAATAGTCTTATGTCACATCCACAAAAAAACCTAAGTCACGAGTATCCATCACGCTTTGAAGTCTACTAAGGTGAACAGCCGATCAGAAAGTGTTGATGATGTATTAGTCTATAACGTTGGCAATAGTGGATCTGGTGTAAATCTAGTAAAACTGCTTGTAGCGTTTTTTTGCATGCAAGGGAACTTGTCTAAATAAGAGAGCTGTTAGCAAGTACAAAATGAATCTGTAGCGTTCAAAAAATCAAAACAAAATACGGCTCTGTCAACTTCGCTTTGACGAATCCGTCAGAATTATATCATTTGTCGATATGGGAAATTTTGAAATATTACTAGATAGTCAGCTCTTATTCTACCGTAATGGTTACTTGTGGTAAAGACAATTTTGGATCCAATGTTGGCGCCAACATGGTATATTATTCTATGTTGGAGCGAGAAAAAATAACGGAGCCTCCTCACATTTGTCGACACTTGGTCAACTTGTAGGATATAATAAATAATGCCATGTGGCGCGTCGGAAAGTTATCAGTTGCTTTATACAGGGTTATCCAAATTAAGTGTCCACCATTAGTAACTTTGTTATTAGTGAAAATACAAAGTTGTTTGAATTAGCAAACTAGTAGCATTTTTAACGCTGGTAAAAATGAGAAATAAAAAAAAAACAATTGAGAGTCGTTATTTTGATTTTTTTCAGTAAAATAACATTTTTTTAAATGGAAACCCCTGTATATTATATTTTTTTCTGTTAAAGCATCAAATTTTAAACAAAAAAGCGTACAATAACTTTTCTCCTAGGTTACAAATTGTTGAAGTTATGGCCTCCAATCTGAAACAATTAAATTGTATCGACAAACTTTATTTTCAACATCAACTTATAATCTTACAAAATACAATAACAATTTTTTTTAAAGAAGATGCTCGAAAACACCACCATGTTCTTCAATACATTTTTGGGCACGTTTTTCAACTGCTCGAACTGTCTTAAGTATGGTCCTACCATCTATCTGGGTTATCTTTTCCCTAACTGCAGTCTTTAACGCGTCAAGGTTATCGTACCTTCGCTTGTAAATTTGGTTCTTTAAGTAACCCCACAAGAAGTAATCAAGTGGGTTTAGATCTGGTGATCTGGGAGGCCACTGTATTGGGCCATTTGTTCCTATCCACTGATCATTAAAAGTAGTACTTAGAAAATGATAAGTACCTCTGGAGTTGTGGGCAGGTGCGCCATCTTGCTGAAAATGCAGATGATGTCTACTTATAAGATCCAATTCGTCTAAGAAATTAGTCAGAATTTCTGACATAAATTCCACATATCTTTCACCAGTTAGGGTTCCCTCATAAAAGAACGGGCCAACAATTTTTGAACCAATTATACCGCACCAAACGTTGAAACTGAAACGGACTTGTGGGCCTCTTGGATGTACTAACAAAAGATTTTCTCTTGACCAATAATAGTGGTTTTTTCTATTAAACATTCCAGAATTTGAAAAATTTGATTCATCTGTCCATAAAAGGTAACGAAAGTTATTTACATTTTGGCGACAGAAGCTAAGATACCAATGGCAAAAAACAAGTCTTCTCTCTGGATCCCCTGCCAAAAGCGTTTGAACTGGTCGGTACTTATACGGAATAAATTTGTATTTTTTTAAAATCCTTTGAACAGTACCATAACTGAAATTAGAGTCCTTGAGAATATCTGCTATTGAATTCTCACGATAAGCTTCAAAATATCCAATAACTGCAATTTCCGTGGCCTCGCTTATTATGAATTCTTTTTTTGCCCTTGTTTTAGCAAAAACATTTTCGTTGCCCCTAAATTTTCGATAAAGTCTCAGAAAATATCGTTCATACGGTTGAATGCGAGCGGGATATAATTCACTGTCTGCTCTCAAGGAGGATTTTCTGCACACTAAATAGCATTCTAACATATCACACTTTTCTTCATGGGAGAACATTTTTCTTTAAATTAATGACACAATAAAGCTTATAAACAAGTATTTACACTAATGTTTGACATTATTTGATTTTATCATTGTTTTCCAAAGCCTTCTAGTTGCGAGTATGTCCAGTTTAACAATTTGTCGCTTATCTTAATGCTGTCAAATCGCGAACGCCATGTTGTTTTCATAGCCGTCTTAATATTATAATACTGCAAATAATTAAAACTATTTATCGTTATTTTGACTTTATTTTTGACTCTAGCGGAAAAGTCATTATGAACTTTTTTGTTTAAAATTTGATACTTTAACAGAAAAAAATATAATATACAGGGGTTTCCATTTAAAAAAATGTTATTTTACTGAAAAAATCAAAATAACGACTCTCAATTGTTTTTTTTTATTTCTCATTTTTACCAGCGTTAAAAATGCTACTAGTTTGCTAATTCAAACAACTTTGTATTTTCACTAATAACAAAGTTACTAATGGCGGACACTTAATTTGGATAACCCTGTATATCACACAAACAATTGACACCAGCAAAGATATTAGTTTTCAGTGATAAAATTATGGATTCAGTCTTGCAGGTTATGTAGATATAGACTTGTAAAATCTGTCTGTAATAAACAGGTTTTACAAGCCTGTCGTACCTCGTTTTTGTTTTTATCTTGGACGGTGCTAGCTTTATAGTTTATATAATAAATACGTAAATAATTCATTTTTCCAAGATACTTTGATGAAGCATAGGAACAGTCAACAACACATTAAAAACATCATAAACATACTACTACTAAACAAGCAAACACATTATTGAGAACATGATGAGAAACACATTTAAAAACGAATCAAGAAATTCATTATTGGTCTGGAAATTTATTGCTGCTGTAATAAGCTTTATCCACAAAAAAATCACAGCTTCAATATCTCTACTAGTTCTGCTCAATTCATAATATTATTTTATAGCCATACAGTTGGGATTTCGAGGTAAATTTACAATATCATTAGGAAAAAACAAATGCATGTTTGTTTGTTATTCCATTATCATGTAGATCAGAGTTCTTAATAGAATTCTGCATGGATTTACATCCAGAACATACGAGGTCTGTAAATTAAGTGATGAGACTCATTTTTTTTTAAATTTTTCAATCAAATATAATTACAATTTTATATTGTCACCCTCAAAATAACTTCCTTCTGAAGCTTCACGGCGCTGGAACTCCGACACTGGAATGCTTAGCCTTCAGCTGGTCGGTTACAGCCGTTTTAATATTTTCGACTGTCTGAAAATGAGGTCTCTCGAGATGACTTTTCAACTTCGGGAAGAGAAAAAGTCACAATGACTCAAGTCAGGCGAATAAGGAGGCTGAGGAGCCACAGGATGTTTTTACTGACCAAGAACCATTTATCGACATTGCTGAGACAAGGAGCATTATCGTGGCTGCACACCCAGGTTTTGTGAGTCAAATTTAGCTCTTCCCTGATCATTCTGGTTATCAACCGACGATATGAGCGCCCAAGATTCCGGATTCAGTCGAAATTTTCATCGATTCTTGAAGATGAATGCCTTTAGCTGTATGGTTTGTAAATCCTCTCCCTTCTGAAATGCCTTAAACCACCGAAAGGCCTGGGATCTTGACAGTCCTAGGACGGCTGAGTGATCCAAGGGTTGACGTTGCACCGTACCCAAGTTTAAAGCAAAACCCGATAGAACACTGTTGCTCGAATTGGATGTCACTATATTTTTAGAACACGATTGAAAAAACTATTTCACAAAAAACGCTAGGGAAATCAAATGACTCGAGCGAGTTCAAACTTCTATTGAAGGCAGATCTTCGCCTGTCTTCCCCCCTAGCCCGGCACCTCCAATGTTGCCAGATCGGACGTTGCGTTGACAGTCTTATTACTTAATTTACAGACCTCGTATCTATACATTCTCGTATTGCAGATCAGTGCTTACCGTACTCTCGTTTGACATTAATTTTTTGTCACTGTATATGGTTATGATATATTACTTATCTGTATAGCATTGGTCCAGTATCATTCGTTATCTGCGGAAGATCATTCACAGCCAGCGCTGGCCAGCCCCGGCCAATGCGCATTGGCCTAGCGTCCAGATATTGGTGTGGGCCTATGTTGGCCCTATATGTGGATGCGACATTAGATTTATCGGATGCGGGCACAACAGGTGTTTTTGGACGTTCTGGGAACTTTTTGCTCAATTAAGAGACGAGGAGGAGGTAGTCTGATGTTACTATATTTTTATCAAAAAATGATGCCCTGTGTTCCACAAACAATAATTTACCCATAAGGACATAAAAGATTGATTTAACTCATTGGCATGCTTTGAGAATTGGATTTCTGTTTATCTGCTACATAAAGATTTCTCTATTGAATGCATTATTCTTATTTCTCATTTCAGTTGTCATATTATCCAATGGAACAAGAAACTGATATGATGTTGGCATGGTTTAACATATTCTATCTAAATATAGCCAACCTTCAGTTATATTCCCGCGTCCTTAAAATTATCCGAGATAACATGTATCAGCGATTCTTCTATTTACTATATATATATATTTTCAAAAGGTTAGTGTCTCATAGATGGTGCTGTAGCCAACTATATTAGCATATACGAGCGTATAGGCAGCACCATCTATGAAACACTAACCTTTTCAAAGTATATATAGTAAATAGAGAAACAACTGTATCAAGTTCTCATAGATGGCGCCACGGTATCTCCTTCTATCTGGAGTAATTTTTTGGACGCGGGAATATAGCATTAGGTGGATTACGTCAATGAATGGCACGTCTTAATATCATTAGATCAGATTAACTGACAGCTATATTAAAAGGCGAAAAAAATCGCATTTTTACAATGACCATGAAATTGAAATTCACGCAATGGGTCGATTCATATGTAAGGCTGATTTTTCCCAGGAGCCGTGTTGGCTCTTTTGAGTGCTTAAAGTGCTGCTATGTCCTGAATAGCTCCTTTCACGCAGCATTTAACGATTCCTTTCACACGTTTGTCCGCTTCCGGTTGATTATAAGAAGCAGAGTGTGTGCGCGCATAGAAGCAACGGAGGTGAAAGGGACCCGCAATGTGTGTTTATTTACGACTGTAGGGTTCACCCTTAATAGGTTTTTGATACATTGTAAGACGTCCCGGCGCGTCTCGTCGAGATATGCCCCATCCTCGCACGACATCGCTTCTTTCAAATCCAAGACGGAATTAGTCCTTGATAGGACTTTTGTTCGCGACGGCGATTATAAGAGAACTGCGGGACGTCTAGTGGTGCCTTCATAGTTCCCTATAGTGGGAGGGACCGGATTTTTGTGCTCCACTTTACAGTTGCTGGAATTATATTTGGAAAACAGTATTCAATTTACTGTAAAGTCTGTTGATTACAAGTTCTGGTTATATTGGAAGCGCTCTCTCCGACTTTGCACAGTAAAATTCACGGTGCTCTGGAAGTGTAGCTTTAGTGTTTTTTTTTGAGCAGTTCTCAAAAGGTCTCAGAATTTTCAAGAAATGTAAAAACTACCAACATTGCACTACTGCTAGTCATCTTCGCAAGTCTAAACGATTTAACTGTACTCATAGGAGGCGACTGATTACTATACTGTCAAATGTTCGTGTGATTCGGAAGTTAGGTAAAAAGTGAAATAACTTTCCTTTATACTAGCTTGAATTTCAGGCTTTTCAGCCAACGCAAGGCAGTTCACCGGTGCAGTGTTTTATGCTCAATAGCAGTAGCTGTGGAATAGTTCTGACAGGTTGTAACAATAACCAACATGCTATCAAATCTCACAGCCAACTGAAAACTACTGTCAAAGTGACAAAGCTATCCCGTTACTACTGTTATTCAGCACTGATTGATCGATCCCATTATTATCGCTAAACTTTCAGATGACAAGGTGTTTGGTTACTGGCGGAATTTGGAGACGATATAGTATAGGGTAACAGTATTTAGTTAGTGCCGCTTTGTTATAAAAAATCTCTGCAGTTGCAGCACAGTTATGAACAAAACAATGGCGTCAAACATATTGACTGGGTACTTCCTATGCAATTCTGGACAAATGGGCTTTAATTAGAGTATACACTCAGTCATATTTATCAGAGTGACAACTTACTTGACATCGGCGTGCAATTTGAGTTGTTCTTTTATCAATCTTCAATATAAAATCGTACAATACCCGAAAATACGAGCAGTGGAGAAGGCCGACAGCTCGTGGTAAATTTATTAGAGTATTTCCAGGAAGAGAATGAAAACAGCGATCACCTGATACCCACTGCATGCGTATTGGAGAGAGTAGCAGATGAAGATCCCCCCATGATACGGAGACTCGATCTGTTTAGTTATTTCATATGACGTTGACGACGTAACCGCCAAGAACGGTGAATATAGCTGTATCATTATTTTTCGACGGGCTATGAAAATCATTCTACCTTGACTTAGACCATAGAGTAGAATTATAGTGTCAGTGAAAAACAGTATTGTTAATATAAGAAAATGGACAAAATGGAATTTGAATCTGTATAGTATCTGAGTCAACTTCCGCATATTCTGGTATCTTACTCATACATCTTGTAATTATATAGATTACAAAATGAATATAATTAAATTGTTAATTATTTTTTTTTCAAATAATCGGCCTCGACATAATATCTAGAAAACTTTTGTGCGCCTTGGTAGCATTTGTATGGTTATCGACGCGCGTCGTCGTTGACCTCGATGACGCTTTGTCTGGGGCACCGTTGGTGCTGCTGAACTAGTATCGAATACTCGGCGGGTAAAGAATATCGCGTTTTCCTGGGTTGTTGGTAGTCACATTCGCAAATATCATGCGAAATATGTGTGATATTGGGTTTAACAGGTGGGTAATACTACCGGGATCAAACATTTCTAAATAACAAAACGTCTTACGCTAATACCAAGGAAGCAACGTTAGCAACCCTTAACCTCCAACTTTCAACCCCTACGAACATTTTTTGAAAAATCATCAGGAGTCTTTGCAACGCCAAAAAACGAGGCATGAGCAATTTTTCTATCTTAGACATCCGCCCCTTGCTCCGCCGCCTCAGTACCGATTTTAAAACACAATATAATTTTCTCGTCCCTGGTAGGATAGTTACCTTGTGTAAAATTAGGATTGGCGGACAGACCGACAAACGGACAGATAGACAGACCGACGGTAGTATGCAGTACATATAGTCACCTGCCGTATTTCTTCCTGCAACAGAAGGCCTAAAACGCAAAAAACTTCACCCTATATATGCAGGGTGTCCCAGAAGTCCACATCAACCAGGAAATGAGGAATAGTCGAAGTTATAGGTCGTATACCATGCAAAAAATTGATTGCTGTATCTTACGTTCATCAATCCCCACCGTTTATCTACGACCAACTAAATACAAAAATTCATAGTAGCCTTTAGCCAGCGCTATTTTATTCCTGATAGTTGCCCCCCTCCTATCAACGAATTAAAGACAATTCTTGTCGTTGCCTTATTATTTTCAATATTGCTTTATAATGGGCAAAAAACCCGTAGGTAGAAAAGTGCAACTTAACGGCCGGGAAACCTATTCATAAAGTACACCTTTGCACGTTTTGTAGACAGTAGTCCTTTAGATTAATTTCGATTTCATTTCACAGAGACTTGAGATATCTAGTTATCCATTGGAAAACTGACAGGCTGCGATTTATGAATGCAACAAACAGTAGATTTGGAGTGGTTGATTTTAAAAATGTTAAGTGTGTTTTTCCAATAATATTCTTATTGTTGAACTACGCAAAGCAATCTTCCACACGTTTCCAAATATATATATATATACATATATATATATATATATATATATATATATATATATATATATATATAAATGTGAAATTTAGATATCAAACTGAGATAATGGAATCAGCAGAATTAACTTGTTAATGAAATTTGTTACCTCCTTGTATTAAAATTTACCCGAGGAAAAAGGCCACGAGTACTTGTCGCTTGAAAAATACGGCCAACAATGATGTTATTTATACAAATATCCGCCCAACAGGAAGCACATACAGGTATATCGCCTGAATTTGAACGTCGCCAGTGAACTCCGTAAAAAAATGCTTTTACTACGGCTTAGCGAGCAGTTCCGTCGGATTACTGGTCATTATTTCTGCCTCACTTTCCTGCATGAATTTCTCTAAATCTCGTATGAAATTTCACATATGAATGCATAAAGCTGTTAATCGGACAAAGTCTTTCATCAGGTAAAAAAAAATCTGCAAATCGAGAACGCTTAACAATAGACAGGATTTCATGGACGGTTCTATTTTTGAAACTGTCAAAAAAACGAGAAATCTGCTATGAGCGTCTTGCGAAATGAATATGGGTAACAAAGGTGAGCGGCAAGCGGCTTTCTTTGAATTACAATTGACGAGGGAGAGCGTTCTTTGATGCTGTGTCAACGGCACACTTCAAATGTGCAACATTCAACACGTACGCTACGGAAAATATCTCATCCTCACTTGCATAGAAACAGTTTGGCTACTCAGAATTGAAACAATGGAATTCAAAAGGAGTGTCTTGCCACGCTACGCCATAAGGCCGTGAGTATACTTTAATGACGATCCATTTAAACTTTTTTGAGTAATTGGTGTCGGCTGCGAAAAGCAGACCAAAAAGAAAGCAAATCTGAATATCCCTCTCAAATGGGTCAGATGGAATCAAAACTTATTACTTTACACCCTATTCAAATAGTGTTTACGCAATCCTCGCGCGCTTATATTGCTTATAATACAATCCCGCACCCGGAACACTAATCAATAACAGCTCGACCAACTTGGTTTATTTAAATTTATCTGTTTGTTACTTTTGATGAATGTTTGCACAAATCTTGGAACTGAATTTTGAAACAGTTAGCCCTAACCAATTGAGCTAAAATTTTCTACACACGTTTGGTTTGCGTGAGCTAACTGCCGCCATTTTGAATCCAATATGGCAGATGCTACAAAATGGCGATTCATAATTTTTTTTATAGTAACCCCCAAAATAGTGAGTTTCATTTTAATAAGCTTTTAATTTAACAGTCACACCTATGATATGGGTATCTAATAAAAGGACTTGAAACGAGACACGAAATAAGCAAAGTGACGTCATTCTCAATATAATAATGCAAACGCCCCAAGCTGGAATTAATATTTCATCATAGGCCCTCTATGGTATAGGTGTCAAATTGAAGGGAGCTACATGAGAGAAACATAACAAAGCAACGCGATAACATTCTAAATCTAATATGGTGGCACCGCAAAATGGCGATTAATAATTTCCGTAGTCACGCCTTTATTATGGATATCAAATGAAGGGGTTTGATAAGGGAGACATAATAAGCAAAGTGACGTCATTCTAGATATGAATTGCCGGCCGTCACTGAATAGCGATTTATAGTTTCCATGGTTACCACTATGAAATAGGTATCAAGTAAAAGGACGATAAGCATGGCGATCACGGCAAAATATCGATTTACGAGTATAGCTACCAAAATTGTATCATATAAATTAAGAAGTTTTATGGAGTCCTATATATAAAATATATGAAAACTGTATAAAAATTGTCAAACCGTCATTATCGTTTAAATATTTCATCAAAAAAAAAAATTATATTTTTAGTTCATTTTATAAACAGCTGAATAAAAGCTTGTTTTTAAAAAAATATCTTTTCATTTATTTTTGTGTTGTCAAGGTATAAATGATATTTGAATAGGGTATATAAAGCTATAAAAGTTGAAATTGTTGTTTAGCATTGGCTAGTTTCACACGGTTAAAAATTAAATAAAATGGCCTCAAAAATACAAAATGCTTTTTTCACAAAAATGGTCTCCTGAAAATGATGCCTCTAAAAGATTCTCTGAAATGTATGGGAATCTCCTCAAACGGTGGGAAAATTCACCAAATATGGCATCGCCGCTGTAGTTGCGTCGCCGGGTTTCATCGTCCTTATCTGTCCAAGGGGTATCACGTAACACACATTTTGTTTGCTTTTTTGCATTTTATAGGTGTTTTGTGACATAACGTCGGTTTTTCTACATAATGTCAACTTAGTACTAGCTGTTGTACACTTTTGAACTCCTTTTGTAACTGTACGTGTTGCCTAAACGTTGCTTGAAGTGTATTTAACGCTAGAGATTAGTTGCGCATCCACTTTTTCTTATTCATTCTGGAAATTACATATTGAAATTTGCTGATTTCAAAAATGAGAGAGATGAGAAAAGAACATCGCTGGTTGGTGAAGTAATTAACTTTATGTGTAATCCTACATTTTATACTGCTTACATACTGCAGTGCGACACTTATGATTTACCTAGTTCAGTATTGTTTACCTGGGGGAAGAAATGCAACTTCTTAGAGGAACGCAGTAAATTTTAAAGATTTCTCAGATGAGTACTGAAAAAGGTTTCACACTTAAGAATATGATAATAATTTAGCTATGAAGTTTCATTTTGAATTTTTTTGTATTTGGAAAACAGTGCCAACGGTTTTTTGGTCACACTTTTTCCCGCTTACCCTGTATTCCATATCGAGTGGCCACTCTATATCCCGTTGCAATCACAATTTTTCCCGCATTGACAGAATCGGTGGATGGCGGTGACAAAATTCAACACCCAAATCAATATTTTATGCAAATAGGTGTATAGATGGCTGTCAAGGGGTGAGGAGAGAAGGGAATGTTGTGTGCCGTTATAATGTCCTCAAACGGGTTAACCTACTTTTGCAAATTTCCTGTTAAAAGGGCCAATATAGCCAATAACTGACCTGCACTGAATTTCAGACAGGGTTGGAGTTGGAATTATTATGAGTAGAGATTTTATATGTTGCTTCTATTTTCTAAACGATCATTGCTTCGTTGTAATTGTACTGCTCAAATTAATCTGTCATCAAATTTTGTTTCATGCTAAAATTCTATTCACCCAAGTATAAGCAATAAAGGTGAAACACTTGAAATAGTATCAAGTATTCTATGATAAATTCTATTATCGGTGATCAAGCTACCAATACTTGATAAAAAATAACAGACACCTGTAAGGAGTTCATGCTTAGAAACGTCCAAAATCTTGAAATGATATCTTCTATTTGGCGCTTTATCGACTACGACTTAGAAAATCGAGTGTCAGAAGAAACCTTTTTCCTGTTCTATTCCTCTTCTATTAGCGTAGAATGCATGTGATCCGACCCTGTTCTTGCAGGAACGGGTTTCGCAGCAAGCATCAGCGCTGAGGATTACGGTACTATAACGCCCAGTAAAAATACAAAAGGCCCATTGTGGAGTGGCGATAACAGGGACAACTTCTATATTCAGACCCGTTGAAAGGGTTTAATCCAATTTCGCTCAATAGGGGGTCATAATAAATTGACAAAATATTGAGACCGAAGGGTTTCTCGCTTCAATAGTTTTCATCTATAAGGACAGTTGGGCTTGATACAGAATATTTGGGTTATGTGATAGTGAACATGGATCGATGGCTGATCCTAACAACTATAAGGCCTATAGCTGTACCGTGCTGGAGTGGAGCACAGCGAGGAAATATATTAGTGGACTGCCGTTTGATGTAAGAACGGGATCATATATGAAACATTTGTAAAGTCCAAGTCAAACTCGGGCAAAAGTCACGTATAATCCTTTTAATAAATTGTATTTGATCTCTCTTCCTTCAAAATCTTTATTGAATGTAATTGCTACATACAGCTTCTCCAAGTTCTGTAGTACAAACCTAATGCACTTCATTATAAGTAAGTTGTATCCGTTTTGAGTCACAAGAAGCGTGCCGACGCAGGTTCAAAAGCATCTGCAAAGTTCCGTGCACTGTGCCACCACGCCTATTAACATTTGACTGACATTTCCAAAAAGTCGCGAGGAAAAGAAGTTCTAAAAATCGAGTTTCTAGTCTACAAATAGCCAAAAATTCTTATGCATATTCTTGTAGAATGAGAGGAACAACACGTTAATGTTAGAAATATACTTATAAATTGAAACACAACAAAATCGGTACAAAGACGTGAGCTAATCGCTGAGCCAACTGAGTACATACTCAATTCATTGAGGCCATTGTATTCACTCTGTCCATAGCTCAGAACCCGAATTTTCATCTTGAACGTTTGTATGCGCTTGCTTTCACAGTTCTATGTCGCACTTCTTACTGTAGCTTGGCCAAAAGCTACCAAGGATAGAAGATGATATCTTATATGTCACTGTCCGTTAAAGCTTATAGTCGACGGAAATTAGTTTTTCAGCTGCATTTTAGCATTTGTATCCTTGTGCCACTTTGGCACGGTGCACGTTAAAAATGCAGCTTTAGTAACAATGTGAGGGTTAGATGCATGGCTTAGGCTAAACTATTTTGAGCATTACCGCTGGATTAGCTATAGGCTATAGCTTCATACATCAGAGTACAACTACTGACGCCTTCTTAGCTCGCGTTACAAGGTCGTTTGCACCAGTAATTTTATGGTTTTACTTCCCATATCACTGGCGAGGCAGTGTTGTAATCGTAGCAAATTTCAAAAATGGGATATTATGTTTTTGGGATGTAATATGACATTAGTCTAATCATGGGCTTGATTCTAAATGAGTTTCGACCGTTGAATTTGATTTCGATGGCGCCTTGTGACGATATATTTAATTAGTTATGATAATTTTGACACTGCCATGATAATTTGAATATAGAAGATCAATTTAATCAGATATCAAAATCATCATAGTGAATCAAGTATATCGTCACAAGCAGGCTCGTAGCCATGGAGGGGCTCAGGGGGCTTAACCCCCCCCGAAATTCCGAAAGATTTAAACATAAATGACAAACTGAGAAAATTCAGGTGATCTCAATCATATTATGTAAATATATGAAACAAATAATTGAACATTTTTAGCCTATGTCCGTTCTTGAGGTCTAGTCTATATCTGTGCTAAAATTTAGACAAATCGGTTCAGCCGTTTTGGCGTGAAAGAGGAATACACAAACATACACACTTTCACATTTATAATATTACTAGGGATATTTATTTACCACTATAAAAAGACGTCTTTCGTACCTATGGTATTTTCTTTTACCGCTACAATATTGGACATTTATTTGTTGTTTACTTTCATTATTCTTTTATTATTAATCCAACTTCTCCTCCCAGGATTTGCTAATGTGAGTAAAGCCGATGAGTTAGACAACTTAGCGCCATACTTCGACGATAAGATATCATCAACGGCAGTGAAGGCAGAATATAGGTTGTGCTGTGCGAAGATATCGTCCATTGATCAATCAACCGGGGTTTCAAAACTGTTGGATTATTGCAATGGAAATTATTTTCACGGTACCTATCAGAATACTTCTAGCTAGCCTAGCCACTTTGCCAGTGACAACAGCTAGCGTAGAAAGATCATTTTCCACTATGAAAAGAATTGAAACTCTACCGCGAAGTGTTATGGGCCATGAAAGATTGAGTTCACTCGCTATGATCTATATTCACTGGGATATTGCTCTCGATCCTGATTACGTCCTAGACATTTTATCGGAAAAAAAAATCTAGAAGATTACTTTTTTGATAGTACAGGTCAAAGTTTTCGAGTTAAAGGTGTTATTCTCAGGTTTTTACACCATTATATTTACACATATACATAGATGAATAAATCTATAGCTCTACAATAATTTCATACATTTTTTCTATTACATTGATTTATAAAATCTTAAGCCTATGTTGACTCCTTTCCTTACAGTAATTCGTGCTTAACTCCTACCCACCCCCACCCCGTTCCTTAACTTTAACCTTCCTTCGCACCGCTGACTATGAGCCTTGTGCATTGTGCAATTGGTAAGAAGACTCTGCAAATTATACTAGTTTACCTTGCCGATATGAATCGCAAACCATTCCGGAAGATAAATGTTAGTTTTATGCAAAAAAGGATGGGTGACATTTTTTGTTCTAAACAAATTAGTAATTCGCAAGAAAAGATGATAGACAAATCCGATTTGTTTCAAAATGTGTATAGAAACGTATATTTTTCAAATATCGTAGCGCATTTGTTCAATTACTCACAAATACGAAAGGTTTGAATTTGTTTAGGAGAAAAAAAAAACGTAACCTTTGTTTTTCGCATAAAAATAACATTTATCTTTCGGAATGGTTTATGATTCAAATCGGCAAGGTAAACACGTGCATTTTGCTATTAAATGATCTTTGAACGAGCCCTGTATATTGCTCAATAAACTAGTAGTGATGGCGGGGAAAGAGGGGTTTTGGGATAAACAATTAGAAATTCTCAAAAAACTACTTGACCAATATACTCCAATTTTGTTGTTGTTATTCAGAAGTATGAATCCTACGGAATTGATGAATTTCACATAGTGGCGTGAAATTATCTTCGCATTACCAACAAGTGCCCAAACCTGCATTTTGCCACGTTTTTCGGACATAACATTTTTACTATCAGTCGGATCTTTTTACGTGTGGTCTCATTTTGTAGGTCTCATAAATACCTAAAAATATCATATGGAAAGTTGTTTCGTTCCTGTCAAGACTTTGGATTGAATCCCAAAAGACACGTTTTCTCATTCTTTGTTGTCAAAAAAAAGTTTTCCTACAAAAATTGGTGTACCCATTTGATGGGTCCATGTTCTAAATACCCCCTTGAACAACTTGCACCAACAAAAACAGAATTTACAATTATTTCGGGGAAATTTGCTAATATGATCAGACTAATGTACATCATGAAAAACAATGTCGCTCATTTTCGGTATGTCTGTCTGTCGGTCTGTATGCCCTCCCTAGCTTGAAAAGTGTCTGTCTGATTCTAATTAATTTCTCACGTAAGTAGTTAAGCCAAGGACGAGAAAGCTTCGTAGTCTTTAAAAATCGGTTCAGTGGTGACGGAGCTACATGTGCCGGGACGTGATCCAGGAATGGATACCAGTAAGCGCCTGTGCGACGAACATTTCTGCAGCATGTAAAGGCTCGAGCTTTATATGTACAAAATATTGCAAATATTGAAACAAATGTTCTGCAGGGCTTTTACGTATCTTGAAAAGTGACACTATGTCGGTTTTTTGACATTTTGACTCGTAAGCGTAAGCAACTTGATGCTTGAGCTATTTATTGTAGCTTGGCTCTGATGTGATGCAACATCTGCTTCAGAGATGGCATTATTGGAGGTCTAAGCGTAAGATGTATAATATAGCTGAGCAGAAACGGGCGAAAGGGCACTATACAGGGTTATCCAAATTAAGTGTCCACCATTAGTAACTTTGTTATTAGTGAAAATACAAAGTTGTTTGAATTAGCAAACTAGTAGCATTTTTAACGCTGGTAAAAATGAGAAATAAAAAAAAAACAATTGAGAGTCGTTATTTTGATTTTTTTCAGTAAAATAACATTTTTTTAAATGGAAACCCCTGTATATTATATTTTTTTCTGTTAAAGCATCAAATTTTAAACAAAAAAGCTTACAATAACTTTTCTCCTAGGTTACAAATTGTTGAAGTTATGGCCTCCAATCTGAAACAATTAAATTGTATCGACAAACTTTATTTTCAACATCAACTTATAATCTTACAAAATACAATAACAATTTTTTTTAAAGAAGATGCTCGAAAACATCACCTTGTTCTTCAATACATTTTTGGGCACGTTTTTCAACTGCTCGAACTGTCTTAAGTATGGTCCTACCATCTATCTGGGTTATCTTTTCCCTAACTGCAGTCTTTAACGCGTCAAGGTTATCGTACCTTCGCTTGTAAATTTGGTTCTTTAAGTAACCCCACAAGAAGTAATCAAGTGGGTTTAGATCTGGTGATCTGGGAGGCCACTGCATTGGGCCATTTGTTCCTATCCACTGATCATTAAAAGTAGTACTTAGAAAATGATAAGTACCTCTGGAGTTGTGGGCAGGTGCGCCATCTTGCTGAAAATGCAGATGATGTCTACTTATAAGATCCAATTCGTCTAAGAAATTAGTCAGAATTTCTGACATAAATTCCACATATCTTTCACCAGTTAGGGTTCCCTCATAAAAGAACGGGCCAACAATTTTTGAACCAATTATACCGCACCAAACGTTGAAACTGAAACGGACTTGTGGGCCTCTTGGATGTACTAACAAAAGATTTTCTCTTGACCAATAATGGTGGTTTTTTCTATTAAACATTCCAGAATTTGAAAAATTTGATTCATCTGTCCATAAAAGGTAACGAAAGTTATTTACATTTTGGCGACAGAAGCTAAGATACCAATGGCAAAAAACAAGTCTTCTCTCTGGATCCCCTGCCAAAAGCGTTTGAACTGGTCGGTACTTATACGGAATAAATTTGTATTTTTTTGAAATCCTTTGAACAGTACCATAACTGAAATTAGAGTCCTTGAGAATATCTGCTATTGAATTCTCACGATAAGCTTCAAAATATCCAATAACTGCAATTTCCATGGCCTCGCTTATTATGAATTCTTTTTTTGCCCTTGTTTTAGCAAAAACATTTTCGTTGCCCCTAAATTTTCGATAAAGTCTCAGAAAATATCGTTCATACGGTTGAATGCGAGCGGGATATAATTCACTGTCTGCTCTCAAGGAGGATTTTCTGCACACTAAATAGCATTCTAACATATCACACTTTTCTTCATGGGAGAACATTTTTCTTTAAATTAATGACACAATAAAGCTTATAAACAAGTATTTACACTAATGTTTGACATTATTTGATTTTATCATTGTTTTCCAAAGCCTTCTAGTTGCGAGTATGTCCAGTTTAACAATTTGTCGCTTATCTTAATGCTGTCAAATCGCGAACGCCATGTTGTTTTCATAGCCGTCTTAATATTATAATACTGCAAATAATTAAAAATATTTATCGTTATTTTGACTTTATTTTTGACTTTAGCGGAAAAGTCATTATGAACTTTTTTGTTTAAAATTTGATGCTTTAACAGAAAAAAATATAATATACAGGGGTTTCCATTTAAAAAAATGTTATTTTACTGAAAAAAATCAAAATAACGACTCTCAATTGTTTTTTTTTATTTCTCATTTTTACCAGCGTTAAAAATGCTACTAGTTTGCTAATTTAAACAACTTTGTATTTTTACTAATAACAAAGTTACCAATGGTGGACACTTAATTTGGATAACCCTGTATATATTTGAATGATACAACATTTACATATTGTCACAATATTAACAATAATACGAGTATATTACAATATACAGGGTAAACATAAAGGTACGTTCAGAGATCACAGTCGCGAAGCCATTCCCTAACCTCAGAGATAAGTTGGTGGATTTTTTGCAGTTTGCCTGTAAATCTTGTGGCTGGACATTCTAGGACAATGTTGCCAATTGTTTGTTCAGCGGCGTGGCACTTGTCGCAAGTGGGATGTCTCTAATACCCGAGTGACTTACTGCAATTTCCGGCCTACTCGTATGCGGTTTAAATTGCAACACTCTCGGCAAGGAAGGAAGACACCCTCGGGTTTGATTGTGGAGTCTCTGACGTCATGGCTCCACGCTCACATTTAATGCCCACTAGTTGAAAAATTGTCCAAGTTAATCCTGGGTGGTGGATTTCTGGATTTTAGTAGCAGTTGGCCTTGGTTTAGTGGGTTTAACTGCACAATATGTGCGTTGATTGATAGTGCAGGATTTTGTGAGATTTACGTACAGCTAGGTGCCTAGTTTTCGATGGAGCGATGTTGCGTAAAGCTGGAAGGCATTGAGTTGGCGTAGATTTTATCGTCCCAGATATTTGCCTCATTGTTTGGCTGAGTTGAGAGTCTAGTACGTTAGTGGGGTGGCTGTTCAGCCAAATTGGGGCACAATACTCGGCCGGAGTGTAAACCAAAGACAAAGCGCTTGTTCTGATTGTTTTTCCGGCACGACTATTTCATATCCTGGAAAGTGACATTTTGTCGATTTTTTTGACATATTGTAGGTTCTTATAACACTAGCCTTTGCACACTTGTTGTAAACTCGTTTTGTAGCTGTACGTGTTGTATGAACGTCGTGATGCTTTATTTATCAATGCTTGGTCTGATGTGATGTGACATCTGCTTCAGAGATTGCATTATTGCAGGTCTAAGCTGTACGTTGTATACTATAGCTGGAAGGAAACGGCAGTGCATAGGTGCAAAGTGAGAATTTGTATGCTAATCTTGTGTGTTGATGATAATTCCATTGGCTTCTTGTCTAAATACACATTCTTGAGATTAGATTAAAAGCTAGTTGCGGTTCCACTTTTTCTTATTCATCCTGAAAATAACATATGTACCTAAATTTGCTGAATTTAAAAAATGAGTGAGATAAGAAAAGAAAAACCCTGGTTGGTAAAATATATGTGTATTACAACAGGTGAGAAAATATGCTGCAGACAGGAATATCTATGAAACGTAAAAAAGTTACCTCTCTCCAGAAATGACAACATATATATATATATATACAGGGTGACTTTGAAGTTGAGTCATTAATTTTCAGATAATGATTGTAGAAGGAAGATAAACCAAAATGTGTGTAAAAATTAAAAAAAAATGTTACCTTGTTTTATAAAGTATCCTCCCGACAAGTACTTCAGTGCGGACCTGTATTTGATCGTGCGGTCTTGGAGCACCGGCATGCCCTCCCCTGTGAGGTCTTAAGTCACCTGATTTACAAGCCATTTGTACTACATTAACAAAGGCACGAGGGGTTGGTTGCACTCGATTGGGAAACCGATCCGCATAAATCCGTGATGCCGCGTAAATAAGTATCATGTCCACAAATTCAGCATTTTCGTAAACATGTGCCATTTTTTATTTCGTTTGAGCCACGCAACAGACACCACTATTCACTCAAGGGTTACCGACTGACACTGACTGTATACAACTGAATAAAATAATTGTAAAAACATCGTTCCAAATTCTTTCGCTTTTTTGTTTCCGATGCGATGAACCGATAAGGCGGATTATATCCGTTGTTGCCAAACTCGAGCACATAATATTATTATTGAGACAGAACGGTACTCAAACTTCCAAAGGGCTATAACTTTGTTACTTTAATTTTACCAGAAAAATGGTAAAGGAAAAAAACATTTCTTTTGATCAGATCTACTCACTGTTAAAATAAATGACTTCGAAACTTTGAAGTTGAGTCATTAATTTTCAGATAATGATTGTAGAAGGAAGATAAACCAAAATATGTGTGTAAAAATAAAAAAAAATTAAAAAAAAAATTTTACCTTGTTTTATAAAATATCCTCCCGACAAGTATTTCAGTGCGGACCTGTATTTGATCGTGAGGTCCCCTGTAAGGTCTTAAGTCACCTGATTCACGAGCCCGTTGTACTACATTAACAAAGGCACGAGGGGTTGGTTGCACTCGATTGGGAAACCGATCCGCATAAACATGTGCCATTTTATATTTCGTTTGAGCCACGCAACAGTTACCACTATTCACTGACACTGACTGTATACAAATGAATGAAACAATGGAAAAACATCGTTCCAAATTCTTTCGCTTTTTTGTTTCCGATGCGATGAACCGATACGGCGGATTATATCCGTTGTCGCCAAACACGAGCACATTGAGACAGGGCGGTACTCAAACTTCCAAAGGGCTATAACTTTGTTAATTTAATTTTACCAGAAAAATGGTAAAGGAAAAAACATTTCTTTTGATCAGATCTACTCACTGTTAAAATAAATGACTCAACTTCGAAGTCACCCTGTATATACTTCATTGGTCGCATATTCAGTCAATTTTCTCATATACCAAATATCACTGATTTTAATACACATGCAGACCAATACACGTAATCATCCACATGAGATCTTGGTACTCAACCAACCTTCTTTCTTGCTCTTCTTCTCAGGGATAAATACTACAGACTATACTAGGCTTTCTGCAACTAACAACCAACCAACAATCCATGTGGTGTTCCTGAGTCATTCCTCCATAAATGGACGCTTTTGACGGCGCTCACAGCGATCATGGCGAGCAAACGTGGAATGAACTATTTGCGCACTATAAACTACCTAGTCTGCACGATGACATTTTGTCAGTTATTTAGGTTTTTTTCATAATACCCCTGCCGATTTTGATTTTCGCTGTTGTCTTGTGCAAATGTTATTTGAATGTAGAAGTACGGTCAAGAGTTGTTCCGAGGTATTTTTGGGTTTGGATTGTGCTTCAAAGTAATTCCTTCGAATTCTATGTGGAGTTTGAGACTTGCTTCACGGTACTTTAAATTGAACGCCATGACCTCTGTTATGGTTGGATTTGGTTGTAAGCACGGCAGTGTATAGGTAAAAGAACAACACATCAATAACCCGTCTGGAGTAGCTAATGGATATACTTAATGGGCATCAATTTTCTTTCTGTTACATCTTCTCAGAAATACGTATATTCTACAGACTCACCATTTTGCAACCAACAAATCATGCTGGAGAACTAGTTTGCAGCATGGTCGGGGACAAGGTCACCTCTCCCGCAGTGATCAAAAGCAAAATGAACTATTTGTCTAATCAACAAGTTGACATTTTGTCGGTTTTTTGATATTAGTTTTCTTATGCAGGCATGACGCAAGTTACGCAACATACGCTAGACGTTATAAAGGTCTACACTAAGCTGCATTTAGAATATGATCTGTGGTGATGTTGCTGTAACTACACTGTTAATGGGTACTAGGTACTGTTCTGATAAGGGTGGTCTGACTGATCGGTGATACTTCCCTAACTTCAGGGATGTATCCTTTATACTCAACTTTATACCCGTGTCTAGGGCGCCATCTAAAAAAACGATCCTCACTAACTGTTTTAAGATGCATAGTAGAAATTGTTTCAAGATGTCAAATGCATTAATGTTAATTGTAAAGAACTAGATGTGAGAATAATACCCGAGTAACTGTTGTATTCAAAAATTAATGTAGTGGTTTTGTATCTTTTTTGCGTTTCCCTTTTTTTGTTATTTTAATCCGGAATAAAATCTGCCTAATTAGGTCTCCTACTATAACAAATACATTACACAACAAAGGCAAATATATAAGAAAAAATTTGTTATACATATGATAATAATAATAATAGACGTCTTTATTTATCCACAATTACATTGTAGTATAGCCAAATGTCAGACTTACATGCCGAAGTTTAGCATGCTGCTACTCTTACACTTAACCATATAGTCTCTAGCAGATGTTCAAAAGAATACACTATCCACGAACAGATTTGGTTCATTACATCTGGTACGATGCTGACAATTGTTTCTGAATTTCCTCCTTTAACTGGGCATGATTACTTTACGTTAATTTCCACACCACCGTTTCTAAAATTCTTCACGTTGTCAACTTTGATTTGAAGTTTAGACAAGCTTAAGTTTTTGTCTAGATCTTTACGCGTCTTGAGGCTTGTTTGTTGCTGGCTTGGTATAATCACTACGCTTTTCGATGGGATTTCCTTGCTTTTTATAGCATAGGTCTTTTTTACAATTTGCGAATACGAAGTGCTTGTCATACTTGATTTTTCAATTATGTCAATCCTTGTACTCAGTTTCTTGAGCGCGTCAAGTACAGTTTCTTCTTCAGTAATATTTGTCGACAATAAATTCAGCTGACCTTGAAATCTAGTGTTCTCGTTCACAAGTTACTCAATCCATCTATCTTTTTCTATTAATAACTGACTGTGTGAATTAACTTTGTCATATAATATTTTTATTTCCTGTTTTAGCTCCTCATTTGTTGTTCTAAGGCACTTACTGTTTTTAGGTGTTTCCGTTGGTGCATCACTTGGTTTGGTTACCACCATTTTAGCACTCTCAGACGTAGCTGAAGCAATCTCAGCAGTTTTCTTTTGTTTCTTAGTCATGGAGTACCCAGTATGGTCGTATCACTCTCTTCTAGTCTAGATGATTGATGTCAAATATTTTGTCAAAATTCTTCGCTGTATTGGCCGAAAAAATGTTTGCCACTGGAAAATCTGTTATCCTCCAAGAATATCAACGGAGCTGCACCCCAACAATAGTTGCAGTAGGGAGTAATAAAATATTTCAGCAGTTTTCTCGAGGTATACGCGGATTTAGTGCAATAAGGCAAGTCAAAATGAAGTGACAGTGACAAAATATGATCTTCTTCAACGGGCATTTGGCATTTTTAGACCAAATTTGAGATACGCCAAAAACGGTTTGATTTAGGATGATAAACATGAAATATATTTAGAATCTCGCTCAGAATCAAATAATCAGATGTGAGAATAATATCCGAGCAAGTGTTGTTTCCGAACATTGAATTGTAGTGTTTTTTTACGATTTGTTATTTAAATCCAGAATGAAATCTAATGAGTTAGCTCTCCTACTATAACAAACGTTACAGTTCACATGGCAAATGCAAGTATATGAGAAAAAACATTGTTATACTCGTAGTTCACTGGACCGAATTGCTCCCATTAGGTCTACTGCAATCCCAAATTTTCATAACCGTCTCACGTCAACTTTTCGAGTATTCGAGAGCTGCCGTTCTGCGCACCTATATGAGAATACCTCATAATTATTTCGAAAAGATGATACTTTTTGCCCAGTTCGCAAGACGTTGGCTTTCTGTGCAGCGAAATCTCCCACGCTTGACTGAATGGGGAAAAGGGAAGCCAGAAAGAAGGCCAAAAACACGCCACCAAG
The DNA here is from genome assembly GCA_963669975.1 of Acanthoscelides obtectus. Taxonomy (NCBI): domain Eukaryota; kingdom Metazoa; phylum Arthropoda; class Insecta; order Coleoptera; family Chrysomelidae; genus Acanthoscelides; species Acanthoscelides obtectus. The sequence continues at coordinate 59,522,387 of CAVLJG010000004.1, forward strand.
CCCTCGATGTGTTGTACAACGGAACAAAAACGTTAATAAATCAAAAATGTAGTAGTGTTGAAGGTGAGAAAGCCGGAGGGACTATTACGCGCAAAGAATTCCATGCACAATGGCAGGGAAGGAATGGTGAAAGAAATAGGGAGGCGATGTATAGAGATGTTATATCCGAGACAGCACAATTGTGTACGGTGTTTAAGTACACAATAACAGTTACCGATTTCACAGCCATTGAATATCATATGAAAATTTCTTATAGAAGTTACACCTTTGTTGTACCAAAACTCACTAGTACACGATATATTACATCCTTAATCATATCATACCTTGTTTATTTTTTGATAGAAGCAGGCAATTTGGAGATATGGAAGTGAAGAATAAAATTTATTTAATAGAAAAATAAGTGTTTGCAAAATTTTCTATAATTATATGGAAATTGCTTCCTGCAATGGGGCTCCATTCATTCATTGTCATATATATATATACAGGGTGGCCAAACACGTGACGTCATAAAAAAAAATTAGATTCCCCACATCGAGAGGAACCCAAATCATCCCCATATATATGGTCCGATTTTGTTTAGTTTAGGAGTTATGATTTTTTTTCGGATTTTTCGAGAATTTTTGAGTTCTGTGTTTATTTTTACCATAACTTCGTTAATAATTGTGATAAATGCCTGCTTTTTTCACGATTATGTAGCTAAGACCTAAGGCTTAACTATCATATAATCATTCAAGTCATGTAACTAATACTACTTTTTAATTTTTTTCAAAATCTTCGAACATAACAAAAAAGTAAAAAAGTGCAACAACTTTGAACGTTTATAAAAAATTGAAAAAACATGTTCTTACTATTCGTAAGTATCTTAAAAACTTCCTTACGGTATCAGCTATTTACCGTAAAAATTTCATCAACCTAGCTTTACTACATGCTACCGTAATTGTGGCTCAAATAGAACCGAACCCAAAATTGGATAACCCTCTGGTCAATAGAAATTGTTAGTTTCGGAAAAAAAATTTGCAAAAACCACAAAAACACGTTTGATTTTTACTGAACAGCAGATTATTATTCATTTATGTTATTTACAAGAGGTTTTCAAAATGTCTGCCTCTAACAGAAATGCACAGTGTACACCTACGTATGAAATTTTGTTTTAAATCTCTAAATGCTTGTGTGTTGTTTTTCAACACATGTGTCGCTTCTTGAATTTTGTTCCTCAATGAATTTTCATTTGCACATTCTTGGGCGAATGTTATGTCTTTAAAATATCCCCAAACAAAAAAATCAATGGGGTTGAGGTCAGGGGAGCGTGGAGGCCATCGTATCGGTCCGTTTCGTCCGATCCATCTGTCTGGGAACCTTTCGTTTAAGTAGTTTCGCACGATCGTTGCGTTGTGGCATGGTGCACCATCATTCTGGAGCACCATGTTCCGTCTGGCTTCCAGGCTTGAATCTTCCAGCAATAATGGTAGGCTATTTTCAAGGAAGCTTTTGTAGGCTACCGAATCCTTAGAATACCACGAACATCGATACAAAATATTCTTCATGAAGAAGGTTATCATGCCTATCATGTTCAAAGAGTTCAAGCGTTGATGCCTTCAGATTACCAGTTAAGAGTGGATTTCTGCGAGACAATGCTGCGAAGACAACGAGAGGATCCCGATTTTTTTGATAAAATTTTATGGACTGACGAGTCACGTTTTGAAAGAACAGGGATATTCAATATCCATAATTTACATACTTGGGCTGTTGAAAACCCCCACCAGTCAAGGCCGTCGACATTTCAACACCGTTTTAGTGTGAACATGTGGTCAGGAATATTCAATATGGAATTTATCGGTCCATTTGAACTGCCGTCAAGGTTGGATTCGGTAGCCTACAAAAGCTTCCTTGAAAATAGCCTACCATTATTGCTGGAAGATTCAAGCCTGGAAGCCAGACGGAACATGGTGTTCCAGAATGATGGTGCACCATGCCACAACGCAACGATCGTGCGAAACTACTTAAACGAAAGGTTCCCAGACAGATGGATCGGACGAAACGGACCGATACGATGGCCTCCACGCTCCCCTGACCTCAACCCCATTGATTTCTTTGTTTGGGGATATTTTAAAGACATAACATTCGCCCAAGAATGTGCAAATGAAAATTCATTGAGGAACAAAATTCAAGAAGCGACACATGTGTTGAAAAACAACACACAAGCATTTAGAGATTTAAAACAAAATTTCATACGTAGGTGTACACTGTGCATTTCTGTTAGAGGCAGACATTTTGAAAACCTCTTGTAAATAACATAAATGAATAATAATCTGCTGTTCAGTAAAAATCAAACGTGTTTTTGTGGTTTTTGCAAATTTTTTTTCCGAAACTAACAATTTCTATTGACCAGAGGGTTATCCAATTTTGGGTTCGGTTCTATTTGAGCCACAATTACGGTAGGATGTAGTAAAGCTAGGTTGATGAAATTTTTACGGTAAATAGCTGATACCGTAAGGAAGTTTTTAAGATACTTACGAATAGTAAGAACATGTTTTTTCAATTTTTTATAAACGTTCAAAGTTGTTGCACTTTTTTACTTTTTTGTTATGTTCGAAGATTTTGAAAAAAATTAAAAAGTAGTATTAGTTACATGACTTGAATGATTATATGATAGTTAAGCCTTAGGTCTTAGCTACATAATCGTGAAAAAAGCAGGCATTTATCACAATTATTAACGAAGTTATGGTAAAAATAAACACAGAACTCAAAAATTCTCGAAAAATCCGAAAAAAAATCATAACTCCTAAACTAAACAAAATCGGACCATATATATGGGGGTGATTTGGGTTCCTCTCGATGTGGGGAATCTAATTTTTTTTTATGACGTCACGTGTTTGGCCACCCTGTATATATATATATATATATATATATATATATCCTACAAATTCCACGAGTTATGCAAGAACTGCAACATTTTTTTACACAAGCCATATATTACATAAAAGAATTGATAATTTAATCATTGAATTAAATTGAAAGAATCATGCAGTGAAAAAATAATGGCCAATTCTGCAAAAGGAAGAAAAGTGGACTCATACAGAAAAAAGAGATAGGTAACCGAAGAAATACATATTGTTGGCTTCATCAGGCCCGAAATTAATACACATATGTATGGACATATGTGTCTACCTCTGTAGTTACATACTCGTATGTGCATTCACTTCGGACCTGATGAAACCAACAAGCAGAAATACGTTTTGCTCGGGTTACCTATTCTATTTCTCTACTACTTAATAAACGACAAAAAATACGGACAGGTCAATAAACATAAGTTAATTTGTAGGTAGCCGAGGCTCAGGTTAGTTTATCACCCCAAAGGCATAAAGGTTCCCGTGAGCTGGAAAGTGAGCTTAACGCCCAGTTATAGATGAAAGTTCTTGCTGACATTAGTAACATTGTTGTATATCTATCTATACTCCTCATTGTTTCTGCAGAATTTCCCATTATTTTTTTTCTATTCGTTATTAAGTTAAATTAATTATTGCTTAATAAACAGGTGATCCAAGACAAATAAGTACAGGCCGTTTTCGTTGCCAATAAACATAAGTCAATTTGTAGACAGCAAACGTTCCAGTTAGTTTATCACCATAAAGACAAAGTAGCCCGTGAGCTGGAAAGTGAGCGTAACGCCCTGAAAATGCATTCGTAAAGTAGGTACACTTGATCGTTCTGTTGTAGATTAAAGTGCTTGCTGACGTTAGTAACATTGCTGTATATCAATATTCACAGCTCCCAGTAAAAGTTAGAGGTCGATTAAAAAATTGCACATAACCTATTCTCTTAGGTTTCATATTTCGTGATCATAAAATTTTAATTCAGTTTGTATATATAGTAAACTTACATAATATCTATTTGAAATGCACTTACATTAGCTTGTAATAGGAATTATGTTACCGAATTTCACGCACAATTGCAGCTTGTTTCCAAATTACTTTCGGAATGCCCGACATCTGATATACCTTTTTTGACCGAAAAGGTGAAATATCCCATTACAAAGCAAATCCAACTGAAAAAAAGAATGAATAAGTTAAGAGCATTTTGAGGGTAGTATTGTGTACTTTTTTCGATTCCGGGTATTTTACAGGAAACGAGATAACATCTTTTTACAAATCTTTTGTGCATGCTTCGATGCAACAATACCTACTATATGTTTATAGTTTTTGCGTGAGGGTAGACGGCGTGATATTTTTTGTCCCCAGTTGAGAACAGCTAACATGAATCATGAATACATATATCTGCGGATCTGTAGGATGAACATATGGATGGAGGAAAATGGCATGAACCTAGATCTCGAAAAAACTGAGCTGGTATTACTTTCTGGTAACCAGAAGCTGACCTGACTGACAGTAAATGTTGGCAATGCCCAGATACAAAGTCAGCGTACAATGAAATACCTGAGCAAGTAGCTGAGCAATGATACAAATATGTCAGACCACAAAAGCGCATCGTAGCAAATAGGGTCGTTGCTTCTCTAACTCGACTGATGCCAACTGATGGTGGGCCGAGTAGTGAGAAACGACGGATCTGGCTGGGATGTCATCTCGGTTATGTTGTATGGGGCTCCAATCTATGAAAAGGCATAGAAAAAGAAGAAATATACGCAACTGATGCCCATGTGCCAGCGAAAGCTGGTCCTGCGCGTGATATGCGCCTATAGAACGGTGGGGACGGAGGCGCTGCTGGTAGTGGCTGGAATTCTATCAAGTAATTTGCCGGCTGAGAAAAGATGCGCCCTCTATGCGTAGAAGCTAAACATGATGAAAAAGAGGCGCTACACATTAAGTGGCAGCGAAAAATGATACACGACTAGCCATGAAGCATGCACTAGGAAACTGATTCCCGACATTAAGCTCTGGATTGAGAGGGAAGCGGTGCAGGTATGCTTACGGGATTTAATGCTTTGGAAAATTCCTAAGGAGGATAGGAAAAAGAGACATCACAAACTGCATGTATTTTTGTGATGAAAATGATACCCCTGTGCATCTACTTGAATATAGTAGATAGGTTGACTGCCAGAGACACCTGGAAGCAACTCTCGGCGAGAAGCTCACTGCGGACAAGCTTGCCAAGCATGTAAGCGAAGGGCAAATTGGTTGAAATTCAACTAATAGTGAGGCGAAAGATGCTGAAAAATATACAGGGAAACCAACAATAGGTTTCTCTTTCTGCTGGCTATGCACATACATACATGTGTATTTATGGAGGGAGGAAATGCGATGAGATAAATACTTTTGGTATGAATCCTGGCACACCGCTACCCACCACGACGGACTGCTGCCATGGTGGGATGCGTGGCGAACTAAGGGATTTTAGTGAGTATGCTGTATTATGGAGAATCTTACACGAGCAGGAAAGGCTGACACAAGGCATCTGTCGAGGTTTTCTGCACTAGAGTGGCTATACAAGCTTTCGCTTGTCCAAAAAAGAAAACTCTGTATGGTACGTTACTTGGAGTGAAATCCTGCATGTTCTACCTCCACAAAAGTGTTGAAACCTTCCAAAAATTTCCACTTCTCTGTCTGAACGTCGTTTTTACTTGGCTTGATATTTGGTAAGACGTAAGTTGTAGTACTGTGATAAATAATCAATGGTGTCACATTTTTAAAACTTATATATGGAGGCGCTGCTCAGTTACCAACAAATAGCAAAAATAATAAAATGTTCAGAAATTTTCTTAATGTTTGTATACTGTGTATTGTTGAGGCAATGAAACTACTAGATACTATTTGACTGTTTTAAGATGTGGACATCAAGAAAGATTCTGAGAATGTCGTGGCTGGATAAAACTAGAGACATTAATCTTTTAAGAAGAATAAGTAAAGGGTTAACGCTGAAGTTGGTGAAAAAGATAGCCATCACGAGCTGTAATATTAGAAAAAATAAAGGCAAAAGTAGTATAAGAAGAAGACGTCTGGAAATCCAGCTCGAAATAGTTTTTCAGTTAGATGACTTAAAAGTAAAAGGAGCCCCCTGCCTCCACCGATGAGATGGAACCTAGAGCAAAAGAAGGTGAATACCATATATTGCATAAATGCTCTTGGCGAAACTCTTCTGCCACGAGATTAAATACAAATTGTAGTCGAATAAAGCGAATTATGTCATACCTCATCATCATTCGTGAAACTTCGCGGATTTCCCTTGGTACTAAATTTTATTATTTGTATTTTTGGAACATATATTCTCGAAACTTATGTACGTAACTCAAGTTTCTGATCATTCTAGGCCGCAGTATGAAACTTTTTTAGGGGTCAAACTTTTTATAAATTCGTAGATTAGCTAATTTTGTATTTAAATTTAGCATTTATATCATATGCGATCATAAAAGTCTACATCGTGTCTGTCTGTCTATATGTTGGCGTTCTCTAAATGCGTTATTTGGAAACAGCTGCAAAGACTTTGATAACACTTTGAGAATAAAACTTTGTGAAGGGTTTTTGTATATGATCTTTGAAAATCAGTACAGTGGCCGAGGAGCTATGAGCAAAAAATTGCGTCAAGTTGGTTGACTCTGGATTTCCCACGCAACGCCATTTTCAGTTCATAAAGGATTATGTTCAACACAAACTAGAGCCCCTGAGGAACAAGCCAGTCAAACAGGTCTAATCAATTAGTCTATAGACATTATTTCCCTGCTCTATTGGTAGTGCATCTGGAAATGTCGCCTGTCCCCGATACTTGATTCGGTTGGCGCGGTCAGGGCATAGCAAACACTATGCTGTGACGCGGCAGAAATACATGTGATACCATACCAGAACAAGAGAACACTCCGCAGCCGCTTCCGGTAGGTACGCCATCCATCTGGCAAGAATACTATAAGTGTCAAGAGCTGATTTACAGAGAAATCTATGATGTGTTAAAATATCTCTAATAGGTGCATAGAATTACCAAGGTTGGGAGCATATATGGTTTTCGTGGGGTGTCTCTGTGCTTTTTTAGATCATATCTGACTGGAAGATCTCAGAACTTTCTGATAATTTTCAGTATAGTCAAAAAACGTTGTCAATGATCATCTTTCAGCTGAGCATACCAATTCGAATGTTTAAAGGACATTTGTGGACAAAACTTTTTCAATTTATACTCACGAAAATAAAGAAATACACATTTGAAAATTACATGTAAATACGTGCGACGACTGAGTCAAAGATCTTGACTCCATTGCTTGTTCTTAGAACTCATAGGTGCGTGATTGGTGCAAGGTCAATCTCACCGAACATTTTCTTTAAATTGCTATGTAAAGCTGATTTTCCTCACAAATCGCTATTGAAACCGCAAGTGCAGCCAGACGATTTATTACCCCGACTGTCCCAAATATTTATCAGAGAGTTGACATTTCGGACAATCCACACAGGTGCGATTTAGCCCAGAGTATAAAGACATCGTGAATTTTTGTTTATTCACGGTGCGTTTAAGTTAGCGGCCTCAAAGGCGTTACCGCCTCCTTTTTCTTCTTTCTGGCCATTCTACTACGTGGTTGAATGAAATGCACCAGAGGTGTGAATGGAAAATTTATGTGTCCTTTGACGTTCCCTATAGCGCGATGAAGATGCTAGCTCTGCTTTTATGTGATTGAGGTGGGGCAGAGTACCATTAATTTTGCAGTTCTTTGAAAACATTGTGACTCGAATATCACCAACAAAATGTTGGATTTGAATTATTCATCAGAAAGGTATTTTCTGTTAATTCTCCGGGTCACAAAATCTTTTTATTTCTGTAAGCTGGCCTCTCAATAACTTGTTTTGATAACGCGGTTATTTCAAAAAATGACAAAAACATACAGAAATGAAGATTTGGATGAAGAAATTTCAAACTTTCATCAGATGCGGTACAACCGTTTTTGAAGTTAGGCAGTTACAATAACGGCAATGATGGTATCAAAACATTAAGTACATTTTTTTCAAAGCAAGTATTTCTTTACAAATGCCAAATTTCAAAAAAATATAAGCCACAATTGCGAAGATTTTTGGATTTGACGCTCCAAGATTTTTTGACTTTCCTGTTTTGTCACTGGCACTGATTTTGGTCGGTCTGTTTGTTAGCATTTTTCTATTTTCCTAATCTGGGAAAAGGCTTGAACGGTTTTAATGAGACTTGAGGGCGATATAGGTAAGGCGATAGAGGATAATGTTGCTTTATTTTGAGAATGGCAGCGGATAGAAACAAGTTTCAAATTATCGCCAGTGATGTTTCTAAGAAATTTATATTTATTTATATCTTTCTCTGAAATAAAAAAAGAAAATGGCTACCACATAAACATACTGGCTTTGTCCGTCCGACCACAGACAGTCAGCAATGGACAGATGTTTTGCGCTTATTGGCAGTTCATCATCATCGTCTCGGCTTGGCCTCAGGTTAGGACAACGAACGAAAACAACTACCTCTATCTGAGGTATAAGATCTGTCGAAACCCGACAGTATAAGGTGCCATCTATAGCCAGAATCGTAGCTTATGCTGGCTTATTTTAACAGTTAGTATATTATATCGTAACAGTAGAAGGAGACAAAGCAAAATCTATTCGTCAGATTTACCATAAAGTGGGCTAGAAAGTTCTTCTTTTGATGGGGTGTAGCGTTTACCGTGGGCTGATGGACTTTCTTTGGCTAAATTAGCAAAAATTTTTACTTTAGTTTCCTCATCTACTTCGTCGTCAAACGAATTAAACAGAGACCTAATCTGTCAAATATAATAATGTAAAGCTACTCTAGCAACTTCTTTGGTCAATTCATGTCGATAAAACTCTAGCAGGTTGTCAATTTCTGAAATATTCAAGCATGATAGCTTTCCAGTATACTATAAATCTGTACTTTCGTGGGATCAACCTTTTTCCACCTCTCGCGAAACTTTAATCAAATTCAAGCGGATAACCAAATGAAACTGGTATTTTACCATTTTGGGTTGGTATTTACCAATCCTTTCAAGCGAGTGTGGTTATCAGTTTGGTAATAAGATCCGTGACGTCATGAATCAGCTGTTATATGTCATAGTTATCACCGTAAATTGTGGTATTTACCCAACTCAGGAGTAGTTTTATGTTTCTGGTTATTATTTATTGTACTTCAGCTTCATTTTTGGGAAACAGGCTGACTTCAGTGTTAGCATAAAGTGGATCACCTTATTAGTTATGCTCATTACTGTTGTTGGGAGCACTTTAAATCTAGTTCCTATGCTTAAAACAGGATCCTGTGTAGCCATATACCACAAGAATATTAAAATATGGCCTCATAAACTCACTGGATGATGTCCACCTGTATACGGTTTTGCTAATATCACTTTTCATCGCTTTTTCATCATTTCTGCTAAATCAATTAATGTTTTCTTTGACATGCGGAAAACTTTAGAGAATTGGAAGTTATCATAGCTACAAAACCATGGTTCCATCATTAAAAATTTTTTTCTGAAGAAAAACATTTCTCCCATGAATATTATGAAAGGTTTCTTATTTAAACTTTCCATACACCGTTTTAAACGAAAAAGCACCTATTATTAAGTGATAATAAAAATAATCAGATATTATATACGCGCTTTTCTAAAATAAACAACTTGCACCAAAACCACGGTTAAAACGAACGCGTTCAAGCGATTCGTGTAACTGACGTCATCAACCCGTGTGTCATCTTGAACCATATTATAACCGCGGCACATAACACAGAAATTTTGGTTATTCGCTTGGATTTGATTTTTGTCGATCTTTGGTTGAAACACCCCTTTTAACACTAATTGGCAGACGTGATGGCGGCAAGCAAAAATAAGCATTTCTTTATCAAGTTTCTGCTCAAGAGGCACGCAGGCACCGTTAATGGAACCCTAATATTTATTTTTTGAGTTGTTAGAGTTAAATGGAAAAAATAGATGATATGCATTTGAAAAAAGAACTTTCATCACAACTGTGGCATTCAATAAATAACACATTCCATGAAAGATATTGACGGATCAAGGTAAATACTGATCCTGAGACGTTCACTTAAACGATACGGAGTACTTTATGAGGTCAAACTTGCATAGGCCAATAAAGAACTGGCACAGAAGCCTAAATGCCAGGAACCGCACTATCCAGATTTTTATTTAGAGAGGAGCGGTGGCATTAACTCTAAAGTAGGTATATACAATTCCTTTGTAAAATCGGTCTATATAATTTCTTATACAGGGTGACTTTAAAGTTGAGTCATTAATTTTCAGATAATGATTGTAGAAGGAAGATAAACCAAAATATGTGTGTAAAAATTAAAATAAAAATAAAAAAAATTTTACCTTGCTTTATAAAGTATCCTCCCGACAAGTATTTGAGTGCGGACCTGTATTTGATCGTGAGGTCTTGGAGCACCGGCATGCCGTCCCCTGTGAGGTCTTAAGTCACCTGATTCACGAGCCCGTTGTACTACATTAACAAAGACACGAGGGGTTGGTTGCACTCGATTGGGAAACCGATCCGCATAAACATGTGACATTTTTTATTTCGGTTATTCGCTTGGATTTGATTTTTGTCGATCTTTGGTTGAAACACCCCTTTTAACACTAATTGGCAGACGTGATGGCGGCAAGCAAAAATAAGCATTTCTTTATCAAGTTTCTGCTCAAGAGGCACGCAGGCACCGTTAATGGAACCCTAATATTTATTTTTTGAGTTGTTAGAGTTAAATGGAAAAAATAGATGATATGCATTTGAAAAAAGAACTTTCATCACAACTGTGGCATTCAATAAATAACACATTCCATGAAAGATATTGACGGATCAAGGTAAATACTGATCCTGAGACGTTCACTTAAACGATACGGAGTACTTTATGAGGTCAAACTTGCATAGGCCAATAAAGAACTGGCACAGAAGCCTAAATGCCAGGAACCGCGCTATCCAGATTTTTATTTAGAGAGGAGCGGTGGCATTAACTCTAAAGTAGGTATATACAATTCCTTTGTAAAATCGGTCTATATAATTTCTTATACAGGGTGACTTTAAAGTTGAGTCATTAATTTTCAGATAATGATTGTAGAAGGAAGATAAACCAAAATATGTGTGTAAAAATTAAAAAAAAAATAAAAAAAAATTTTACCTTGTTTTATAAAGTATCCTCCCGACAAATATTTCAGTGCGGACCTGTATTTGATCGTGAGGTCTTGGAGCACCGGCATGCCGTCCCCTGTGAGGTCTTAAGTCACCTGATTCACGAGCCCGTTGTACTACATTAACAAAGGCACGAGGGGTTGGTTGCACTCGATTGGGAAACCGATCCGCATAAACATGTGACATTTTTTATTTCGTTTGAGCCACGCAACAGACACCACTATTCACTCACGCGTTACCGACTGACACTGACTATATACAACACAACTGAATAAAATAATTGTAAAAACATCGTTCCAGATTCTTTCGCTTTTTTGTTTCCGATGCGATGAACCGATAAGGCGGATTATATCCGTTGTTGCTAAACACGAGCACATAATATTATTATTGAGACAGGGCGGTACTCAAACTTCCAAGGGGCTATAACTTTGTTACTTTAATTTTACCAGAAAAATGATAAAGGAAAAAACATTTCTTTTGATCAGATCTACTCACTGTTAAAATAAATGACTCAACTTCGAAGTCACCCTGTATAATACGGTACATTATTGGATAGTTGTACTGTACGTCTCTTGATAACATATTGAAACAGCGCTTTTCCATTTTTTTTACGCACATTCTTAAATTGCAGTATCCTTGTTGGCCTTGAAGATAGACAAAAGTGACTAGATGATTATGATTTAGAAACTGATATTGCCTGGATAGCAAAATCTTTGAACCACTCAAATAAACTCAACTACGTCTTAAAATAGATTAAAAAACCAATGCTGAATTTTGTGGGATTTCGACTGGGTAAAAGAATTTTTGCGTTCTAAATCGCCAGAAATGAAAATAAAGGATGTGAAGTTAATGATTTTATGGTCATAATCTTGGTACCAGATGAAGTTTACAAAATTTCTTCAAAATCCGATTACTCTGTGGCAACAGGATCGATCAGCAAAAAGTATAAATATATATTTTTCTCTCTGTAATGCAGATTCAAGAAATACCTGACAGACGCCACAAAAGGTGTACCTACTATGTTATATTTGAAAATTAGTCTTTCGTTTGAAGTTTTCTTCGCGATTGCAGTAATTCCCTGGCCCACTGGCTTGGATGGAAAATGAGCACCCTGAGTGAATTTTGGTAGATATTTAGGTACGGAAAAAATGAGAAAAATCGTATAGCTCAGAAACGGCGTATTTTAGAACTAGGCATATAACATTTGTAGTATAGCGAAAATTCGTCACATATCTCAAGTGTTTCTTCAAATTATTGTGACAAAGCATCTCGCTCAACATTTGCATGGAACTTTTAAAAAAGTATTTTCATATGAATTCTCAAATCATCGTGGAAGAATGGATAAGCATAAGGTAGATATAATTTGTGAAACTTCTACAAAAAAAAAAAAAAATTGAGCTGACCTCTTCTGTTGGGTACGTGCTTGTAGTCAGAACATATTTTACGGCTTTCCGAATTTCTTTAGACGACTAAGCTAGAAAATTATAGTTATTAGAGAAGAGGAAGCACCGGGTCTGTGTACGAGTCTTCATTTTCAGTGTCCATTGATCGCTGCATTATTACAGGCAGAACGCTCACCTAATACAGACGCAGTGAAATAAAACAACAGAATATCATTGATATAAATTAATTTATTTTTACTATATTTTTCTCGTCAGAGAATTCAGGGCGCGGCGCGTGTACAAAAATACCTAGAAATCTATTACATCTGCTATCACATCGGCAGTACACTGTAAAATTCATTAAAATCTCTCTCCTTAGACATTATCTAACATATATTTACACATCATATATATACAAATAAATAAATCAATATTGCAACAACAGAAACAAAAACAATACCGTTATGGTCTCAAAACCCATCATTTGGTAATCGATAGAATCTCGTGAACCATGGAATGTCAACAGATAGTCAAAACATAACTTGATGTTGAGTGACTACCACAATTATACAGTGTTTCCGCAAAGTTATGGTTTTCCTTTACACGACGTTTATTTTTATATTCACTTGGTCGCTCACGTTTCACCACACATAAGCTTTGTTATATCAAGCGTAGTTGTCTCTGAAAAGGAAAACCCCAACTTTGCGGAAACTCTGAATATAAGCATGCATATATGGCTCACGAGTCTTACATCGCAAAGGCATATGTAGCCTTATGTTCAAGATCTTTAGATCTGACTTTGTTCAATATACGCTGGGTCTTAGTTCTTCATTTTATATATTCAAGTCTTCCATCAGAATGTTTGACTTTTATGCAGTTTGGTGGGCATCAGCGCAGAAGTTGTAACACCGTAAAAAACCTTAGGAACAGGTAAGAAATTCGAGTTCCAGCTGAATTCCCTTCTGTCAGTCTTCATCGCCAGCAATCTGAGACGCAGAAATGTCTGAATCAACGGTGACATAAAATCTTCAACTCTGACAAATCCAGATTTCGTCTCTACATTGAAGCTTTGTTTAGTTGCACATCTAATACGGTCTCCAAACTGATTTGGTCGTACTTCCAGACGTGTGTAGCTTCGTGTTTGGACTCGTCGTCACATTTCTGATACTTCTGGAGCTAGGCGCTTTTAGCTCGCATTTGCTCTTGACACTTGGCTCCTTATCTTGCACTGTTGAGTCAGGATGCTGAAACTCTTGCAACAACACATTGGCAGGTTTGATAGGCACGAACGCAGACTTCACTACATCAATGTCTTCATCATCAGAATGCTCAGAAGCAGAAGAGCTCTGATCGACTGTGGAGTGTATCCTGGTTTCTTGAGCGCTTGAAGATAGCTGCGGACTGTCACTGTTGGAAATAGGTGATAATCTTTGCTCTGATGACGTTGAAACCATGGGTCGTAACGCTAAGTCGAAGCTTCCAGGTTTGTGCAGGTCCTGGGGAAATACCGGAAGCGATGGCAAGAAATTAGCAGCAACAGGGTGGAAAGTAGGGGCTGCAGCAGGTGCCGGGGGTTGAACGTAGAAGTCGTGTGGTGATGTGTGGACGGTTGGAGGTATCGTGGTACCTGAAACAGAAAACTTTATTGCAATCATCTAATCACAAGAAAATGTCGAATAGTTACAAAATACATGTGCTTAAGCGCGGGCATAACGCGCATCCATTTTATCAGGCAGAGCATCCCCTGGCTCATATTCACTTTGGCTGCCGAGCAGAACTGGCTAATAAAAACTGGATTCTCGCAAGCTTCTGACGCGGAATAATGAGGCAAAACAGATATTTTCAGTAAATTTTCAGACCACTAACAATTTCAATACCAATTTAACTAAATTCCCGGTTCATATCTCAGTAGTCTTTTGGTAGTCTTAAAACTTAGTTCTGTCCAAAATTTTTAAAATGATTCTGTAACACAGCTTATGAAACGCTGAGCCAACCTAAATCGTATAACTTATATATCAGATCCTTACCTTTTACTAAAGATGGATGTACACTAGGTTGCTGGCTGATGTTCGTACTCCTGTGCCTAAGGTAGTCAGGAAAAGCGTAAGTCATGTAGGCAGCGTCCAGCCATCCAGGGCTGAGCAGGAACGGGTTGAACCCGGCTGGGAGTCCAGGAATACCATATCCGTACTGGAAATCTGGAAACAATAGCGTCCTTTAATATCTCTTAAATTACATTATACTTTATTGTATTGCTGAAATCGATCACACCTGGATATTTGATAGGAGCAGGGTTTAAAAAATCACAATATTGATAATATAAAAAAAACAAGTAAGCTGAGAGACATAAAACATATTTGTAGGAGTTTTAAATGACTAATCTTATGCTCAAATAAAAGAAGATTTGAGAAACATACAAATGTAGAATTTGAGTTTTAACTGCCTCTTACTAGTCCCAAATTCCTTTTGAATTAATGTTTTAATGCGACTGCCATTTTTTATGCTCCAACTACCACGAAGGCTTAAGGCCTGAGCACCCATGGGTAGCGTGGGGCTATAGAGGGATACTGGGCAAAGGGGGGACGCCACCCGGACGCCAGCGAGGGAACACGTGTACATGCAGCATGTACACATTCTGGCCCCGCCTACGAGATCGATCTACCGGGTGGTACCTCCGCGGTCCACAGTCAGGACCGTCTACCACCTACGGACAATCACAACATCCACCACTACGCCACCGCTGATAGTGAAAAACAAAAGGTGCAATGGATTTTTGAGGATTTGTGAAATCAAAAAATTCCATTTAGTACTTCAAGCAAATACTGGAGCAACACGATCGCGGATATATGTATTTTTATTTTTAGAATTCATGCCAGTTTTCTAAAAATCCCGACGACAAATCAGTATGACGGTGTACATGGATATCTAACACGTTCTTACAAAATAAAGAAAGAACAAGCTGCATTTTTTAAGAGCGCTTGATAATACAACTAAATCACTTTTGGTAAACAGTCATTAATTTATAACCATTAAACAAGATGAATCGGAGGCGACTGCCTCTGTGAGACCTGTAAGCTGACAGTTTTTGAGAAATCTTAGTAGGCGGCAGGATTCAATAAACAACAAATGCATTTGTTTCTTTGTAAACCAGCCAAGAAGCCAATAACGAGCGCGTTTAACGGCTTTTAATGTTTTATAAACAACCAAAACAATGCGTAAACAACCCCGCATCAGACATAAACATAGTAAAGTTCTTTACGACCATTGGAAGGATTGTCGGCACATCAAAATCCGCCTATGTTTATTCTTATACAAATTGAAAACATTACAAATCGGTTTTATTAGCGCATGTGTTTGATGTTATCACAATCAAAAGGAAATATGAGATCGACGGATATTGATTTTCTCATGAAATAGATTGTTATTTGGCTAAGTACCTATACCCTTATAATTTGGTGTTTGGGTCAAAGCGTTAAAGTATATATACATGATTGATTTGTATATGTTTAGATACTAACCAAAAATATGACGAAATTTTAATTCACGTTTGGAAGTCGGTACATAGACAATCGAAAAGATCAGCAAGAAACAAACAAATGAGGCTACACAGCTTCGCTACGTCGCTCGCTTTCTTGGCGATTCCACAGTTATTCATGACAAACTGCTTTGAGAGACTCTGGGGTGTAGTAATTTTTTCATGAACTATGTATTGGAAATGCCTGTATGTACTCGATGAGGCATAATCAAGTTTTTGAAGGTGCTTGAAAGTTCTAAATCATTGACACCATAAGCTGAATTCGATATGTTTAAAACGATTGTATGATTTTAAACCTACTTGATTTGGTCCTGGGTTCCCTGGGTCCATCTACGGTGACCTTAATAGCCTTGTTATACGTCGCCATTTGGTAGAAGGGAGCACAACTGATCGTGATGGTTAAGGTAAAGCTCTTCCCTCTTCCACTTCTGCCCACGAATCGCAAGTCGTTGAACTTGGCCACTTGGTTCTTCATGATGGCTGTACAGTTCCTTAACTCCGCACAATAGTTTTCATCATTTCCCGCCTTTAGACTGACTATGGTTCCGTCCGGAACGTCATCCAATGCCACAACCTAGAAATTAAGATTAAAAATGTAGATTATAAAAATTTGATTATCGAATCGCTTCTCCAAAAAGATTGGTTATAAAAATTGTAGGTATAGCTTTGAAAATATTATAATAAACGCTAAGCGGTGAATGCGCACAGGGCTCATTTTTGTGACCAGTGCAATAGTGATATCAAGGTTTACAGTAGAGGCTTAGGAATAGAACGAAAAGTGGTTCTAGCCTCATTATTTTGCTATACGAAATGAAAGCAGAACTTAGAAATGGGAGTATTTCAGCTATGTGAAAAGTGAAAATTAAATTCCTTCCTTTCCGTTAAAGACGGTTATTGGCTTCTGGCTGAAATAACGACTTAAACATCTTTTTGCCTATTTCAACGTGAATCGGTAGGTACATATTTGTTGCTATATAAAATCATATAGTCTAAGATATGGTTGCCTAACACGCAAACGCTCTGTTTGCATTTGGAATTGAGAAAATGTTACGTCTATTACACTCTACCTACTACTGACCTACAGTCTGAAAGAGTTATGACTGGCCTTTCAAATACTTACACAAGTAACAAATGTGCACACGAGTGACTGTACTTCAATAATGATTGGAAATTCGTTGCACTAAAGTTGTTAAAACGTGTTTCCTGGGTTTTTTACTTTTTGAGAGAAAGCGCTTAGGATCTCATCACCATACATTTCACATCAATGGATACAGATATGATAATGATTGGTGCAATACCAAATATCACAATTACATGATTACAAGTTACTGAATTTAAACTTTCGTAAAAAAGAAATAGCAATATATAATGAACACATAGGCAAGAGCTTGTTCGAGATTCCACTGCAATTGTTTCGGTTTTTATTTGAGTGCAACATAAAGGTGGCAAATTGTTTAATTTTTGGGAAAAAAACGATAAAGCAAAATTGTTTTGAGCCTTACGTGTTTTAATTTATCTTTTATAGTATTGATTGATGGCTTTTACATTAAGTAAGCGAACTTTAGAACAACATTTTTATCCAAATTCAAACACCTAGTAACTACTGACTGAAACCTGATAATAATCCTTGCCTTAAAAGCTATCGGTAGGCTCTTGTTAGATCTCCAATGTGTCGGCAGAACACTACAAAGGATCGCAGGACTCCCTGTCTGCACCAACTCCCCATGGTACTCCTGTAGGGACTCTTGAAGCGATTGGTACATATCCGTCATCCTCGCCAAGTTCTGGCTACTCGGGAGATGCATCACAATTCACACTCACTATGTAAAACGGTTGTCTTTTCAACAAAAATTTCTCACTAAAAGTTTCGAATCCGAGTGTACGAAGTTCAAAACCGAGTTCTCCCGAAGAAAATGCCACTACCAACGCGAACTCGTCGTCAAGACTGAGGAGAACTTTTTCAGAAGCGGAATATTAACGGGCAAGCCGGTTGTCACCCCCACTCGATCGTCAAAGGAGGGTAGTTTTTAAAATAGGTGGCAAGAAAGGGCGCCGTATACCTGTGCGGGTGCGAGAGAGATGGACGGACGTGTGAACAAAAGAGAAAGAAAAATCCTGTTGACTAGTAAGAGAGCGAGAAAAAAAATGTACCGACCCGTTGGTGAATGAAAAGGAGAAGGACGGCGTTTTTGAAATCGATATGAGTTGGAGTGAGATGTAATTTTTGGTGTATGTGGAGGTATCAAAGACAGAGCTGGACTTTCTGGGTTTCGAAGGGCAATGCTGATTTATAAATCAAGGAAGTCTTTCTCACAGTAACATATTATCTATAGTTGGATTTTCATGTTCAACCTCCCCCTATTTTGATCAGCTTCTGGCATGAACATTCTAAAGCACTCTTCGGTAAATAGGAATTCAAGAAGCATTAAAATGTAGATAGAAAAATAGAACATTTAAATTTTATAACCTTTCAATATTATTTACTTTCCTGGGAATATGTTCGTAGTAATAGAAAGTACTGGTCGAAAAAGTATGACTAGGTGCCACACCATAGGTACGTTCTGGTAGGTATAGATACATGGAAAATTTTGGACAAAGTCAGTAGACTTAGGAATAGCACATCTCAACTTATTACACTTGTTTCAACTCTAGTTTTGAGTTTTAAAACCTAATATTAAAACTGCTAAAAAGCTGAAGACAAATTTATACATACGATGTAAGACACCAAATAAACATTTTCTGAACCATTAAAAATGTGAGAAAGTTCAACAAAACGGTTTAATCATCCAATTAAAAGGCTTATTTCCCTTTTCAAGGATGAATTTTGTTCCCGTGAAATAATGATTTGAGAAAATATATTATTTGTAAATTTTGTATGAGGCCTTATAATTACTAAGTTTGAATATGATGATTGCTCAGTAATTACAAATGAGTTAGGCGTACAATAAAAATTGTGGCCGGTACGTTGAACCTGCACTTCCCACGCAATGTTATCATCATTTCATAAAGGATTATGTTCGGCATAAGTTATGTCCCTTTGAGCTAGCTACAAACGTGTGTAACAAACAAAATTGTATGGATCAAGTCAGCCAATCAGGCGCATGCGTGTCGCGTCTGTAAATATTTTTGTTTTAAGGGCAAATGTACGGGGAAATGTATGATCTCTGAAATATATACTAATAGGTGCGTAAAATTGCCTGCGCTGGAAGCATATGAATATACTGCCGCAAAAAAATGAAATTTACAATCCCACACTCCCTACAAATCCTACCCCCGATTTTCAATCCATATAAAAATTATTCCGAAAATGATCAGTTGCTTCTAAAGCATAAAAAACGGAGTTTGGACGATATTTATTTCTTTCGTTTTCTGCCCTACACGCTACCTGCTCTGGATTTTCAAAAATTACAAAGATTTTTTGACCGTGGCGCAGTAGTTATCTCGGGTGAAAATTTCACCAAAATCCAAGCGACACTTTCCAAGTTATAGATCAAGGATTAGCTGACAGAAAGACAGACCAACGGAAATGAGTGCCATGGTTTTTTCGGGATCTACATGCCATAATATAACATCCAAAAAACATACCATTTTCTATTTTTTGTGATTACAATACTCCTTCGCCAGTAAGCGAGGGAAGTAGAACTATCGCCAGATAACCTACAGAATAGACCCTCAATCTTACGTGACGTCTTAAAATACATATTTTTCTGTGAACTGTAAGTAACTGATATTGATAGCTCTGACTAAAATCTTTGTATGAAATCATCGGGTTGTCGTCAACATGTACACCATGGATGCATGTCCTTGCTCCAACCCTGAACTAGATGTGGACCAGGGTTGGCCTAAACCCTGTAAATCTTCCGGTGAAAGTTTGTCTAAGATATTACACGGGATTTTAGGTAATTTACCCATGAAATATTGCATTGTGATTGGAATTAGGACCGTAAATAATAACGTGAATAGTATAATGGCTAATGGCGATACGAATATAGCTTGCACGCGTTCTATCCGCACAACTAGTGGGGCTATTCTTTTTATTTATGGGACTCAGTAAGTGTGAGAGATGGGCCTTGTAAGATACAATGGATAGCGGGATTAGGGCCATGTGTTTGGAATACTTTTTTCCTTGAGGTAGGACTAGCGCTGCAGTTCCATTTATAGGTTTCCTCAAATTGCTATCTTATAATATGCAGTTAAAATTTGCTTACATTTTGGGAAATTGGATAGAACAGAAAATATCAACTTACAGGTCTCCTATGCAAATATTTAAAAACCAGTTAGATAAATATGCATATGTAAATATGTTCAACAAGATCAATCTCTACTCTTGGATGGCTGATTAGACTAAGGCTTTAGTAAAATGTCATGTCTATAGTTGTTATGCACTAAATATTATCAATTAATTTTGCGGTAACGTTTTAATCCTCAACTATCTATGTTCATACGGTCGGTTCTCCAGATATTTATGTATGTCCTTATATAAAATTAATAACAGTGGAATGTTTAAAAAACTAGCGAATTTAACAGTAACGTTTGAAATTTCTTCTGTTTTACACGTTCAGTTTCAGGCTTTCATATGAACTTATTTCTTACGAAAATTTGGATAGAGGAATCTAATGTACTTCGCAGGATATCGTTCTAGGACTAAAATTATTACTCACTCCCATAAAATCGAAAATAGGAATGCAGGTACTTAGTGCACGTTACTTGATGCTGAACAAAAATCATTTATTTGATAGTGACTCTTAGTCCATTTTTGTGATTACTTATGCTGCCTTTAACGTATTCCAATCTGGTAAGACAATGAGACTCTAATGATTACTAATATTGGAAAAATAATAAATTGGATTATAGATTACATTGCTGTGGTTGTAGGAAGGAATCCAGTATAGATGCTTGTGTCGTTTTTGAAATGAGGTGCGGCAGCGTGATTCTCGATGACTATAATGTATAGCTTCAAGTAGGTTTTTCCTTCAAATTACACTAATGTAAGGTAATTAAAAACATTTAATAGTGTGTATTATAATGAATGAGTTCCTGTAAACAAGATCAATATTCCTTATTCATTCAATTATTTTATAGAACTAGGGTCCACAAATCTGACCAGGTAGCCGAAGTCGGTACACATCAACCCTGTTTATCAACATTTGTAATTTAAACAAGATTAGGGGTAAGTCCCATTCAGAAAATTTAAAAGTTTAATCTAATAGTCGGCATTCCTTTAAGTAACTATCCCTCAATGGTCATCTTAATCCGCTTAAGAGAAATATTGCCGGTGATTCTATAACCCTAGTTCATATTTTGCCGGCTCCCTTTTAAGTGGTATTCCTTCTGGCCACATCAAAAGAAGAATGTCATTACGATTAACATAGATTATCAGATTTGCTATTGGATTCTTGGTAAAGCATAAGGCTGTGATATATTACCGATTCCATTTCTTGCCTATCCTTTTTTTTTGATATATTAACTACTGATATTCACCTTCATATTTCATTTGATTGCATTTTAACATTTAGCTATTTTAAAACATGAAGCAGATATAGGCTAATAGGCTCTAACTTTGTACGACACTTAAAGATAACTCCATCAAAAAAGTTTCTGGGGACCCTGCTACTACTGTTTACCGGTGGTGTAAAATCCAGGATATACAGGTAGAGTTCTTGCAGAAGCTGTAAAACAAAACGGGAAGTGGGGTCCCGAATATATGGAATCAAATTCTACCAATTATTTCTCTGATTGTTCAGAAATAGGTTATACTATATCACCATTCACTAGAAGCAATTCTTTCTTCTAAGTTCAGAAAGTATTAAAATGGATAGGTAGGTACCTGAAACTGAATAAAGCCAATTATCATGTATAGAGAAATTGTGCTTTTCTAATAATAAGACAAGTTGCACTGACCCGCATATAACGCAGTTGCATGCATAAATAAATTGGATAACATTTTAAACAAACTAGGCTGTTTTCAAATACTACGGTCTGCACAAACAGGAGGCTCCACTTCCTATATACATTATACATTATAAAAGAAAAGTATATCAAGCCTATGTTGAACACATGTTTGCCACAAATATTCTTCGATGACCTAAATTGCACAGATAAATTTTCAATGTTTCCATTCCGTCTAGTCAGCAGTGACTCCCCTATACAGAGTGTTTCATTGAGAGCGAGAAATCTTCTAATTATGGCTATGGGTCACTAAGCGTCCTACGCTCGAGTATTTCACTTGACCACCATAATTAATCCACGTCACAGCTACTATACCAACGACAGCAACACTTGAATATAAAAATCATAAATGAAACTCAGGAATTCGAAGCATGCCACCGGCATTGCGTCTGTCGCATACTCTCAATCATCCACGAATAAAGGCCCGAGTTTTACCGAGTCCGCGGTTCAAATAAACAGTTTGACCGTTTTTAATGAAATGTTTAATTGTTCGAAATGTACCTTTTCTGAATAAACTAAATTACGTAAGGTTAACATTCAGTTTAATGAAACAGGTACATGGTTTGCTATTTTTCAGCAAACTAGTTTTATCGTACATTACTTTCAATTAAACTAGTTCCAAAAAATCAGTTTAATTACTGAACCGAATAATTTAGTTACTTAGAATAATCAAAACGGGTAATGAAAATTTTCCAGGACAACTGTTTAATTTACCACGTCTTCTCAGTGCACAGAGGTAATACTTTGACCTTTGCTCAAGAATTGTAATATAGATTTTAACAAAATTTTGATACAAGGTTACTATTATGAAAAAAGACGAAAAAATAGTATTCACTGAAAGTTATCGCTTATATACAGTAACCTAAACACTGAGGCTCACTAAGCTTCCAAGCTGGTGTATCACTGATAATATCAACATGTAGAATAGTAAATTCAATACATCGTATAAGAACTTGACGAAAATACTAGCGTGTGTTTACTTTAGATTTAAGATTGGTATTACTACTAATTACATATAGATTGACTGCTAAAATATTCTGTTTACTTTCCACATAAAAAGCACTTTTATTAGGGATAACATAATTTCAAACCCTCACCTATTTGGCAGACTTCCCTCATCCTTAAATCTGGCTACCTCTGAGTCGTAGCAGAATCAGTTGATTCCCCTCATTTTGTTAATTTCCGCAACAGCGAATATGTTCAGTAAACAGAAGAACAAAGAGAAAGATAAGGGCGCCGCCGAGACTCGAACCCGCATCTCGTCTACTCCGTGGAGCGGTTTCAAGCAATCAGTCTGCCGACAAACTTTCAGGATCGACTATCAGAGGTAAATTCAATCCTATCTGTGTCACTGGTCTCTGGTTCCTTCAAGATGCTTGATGGCTCATCTGGCGGCGTTCAAGATAAACAGTTTGGAATTGGTAACCACGCCACCTCGTAGGCCCTTACCACGGTACCACGGTGCGAGGACAGCAACATGTATACGATTTTTCGGATGAGCGCATCCGGAACAGCCAGTATATTCAATAATAATAATAATAATAAAAATAATAATAATAATTATAATAATTTAGTTCATTGTTGAGTAGATTACAGAAAATTCTATAACAAATGAAAATATCTACAAAACCAGTGGTGACGAATTAAAAAAGTATAAACAATAAATCTAATAAAAAAATTCCTCAAAGGTTCTTGACCTTATGTCTAGCAAAAAATGTTTTTTTTTAAAATAGCTATATTTGATTCATTCCTAATGTCATCATTGAGCTTATTAAAAATCTAATATGCCATATACCTACATGTTTTTTGGTATGCAATAGTTCGATGTCTCGGCGGAATTGAAAGCATCTTAGACCTAGTTGGATATTCGTGATGAAGTTTGATGACTTCAAATTCGCGCTTATTTTTGAAAACATACACAGCCAATTCATAAATCTAAATACTTATAACAGTCAACATCTTTGATGTTCTAAAAGATTCTCTGCAGGATTGGTGCAACCAAGGTTATCAACAATTCTGATGACAAATTTTTGCAGCAGAACAACTCTTTCAGTTAGTGAACTACTTCCCCAATTAAGAATACCATAACGAATATTGCAGTTGAGGGTATCATAGTATAAAGTTATTATTTAGTAAACAACGACTTAAGAAAAAGGAAAAAAATTGCGCCGTCAGGTCGGCATCAAGTAGCTTGAAGGAACAAGGGAACAGTGGAGTGGGTAGGATTCAATTTGCCTCTAACAGTAGATCATGAGAGTTAGTTGGCAGCTGGTACTGTAGACTAATCGGCAGAGATGCGGGTTTGTATCCCACCGGCGCCCATTTTTCGTTTCTTTCAAGTTATTATTTACTAAATATCACCAAGCATATACCAAATTAAGTATAAAATGCCTTTAAGTATACCTTGTCGCGTTAACCTTCTCGAAAATCTACTCAACTGTTTAACATCTCGCTTGTGTTCTTTAATCACAGTTTGTCAAAATTTGATTTTCAAAACTAATATCAATGATGGAAGGAGGAAGACTAAACTTCGGACCAAGAGCTAAGATAAATTTGGATTTGTATGGAATGTCAAGAGATGTTGAGTTTCCAGTTTACATGTTCTGGACAACAATGTGATCAACAGGATTGTTGTCTGGGGCCAGGGACGGATCCAGAAAAAAATACCATTGGAGGTTCATATGAATTCGAAATTACCCACTCAAAAAAGTCCTCGGTGCCTCAGAACTTGTGTTCGGGAAGATGACTTTCTTGGAGTGGTGGCAGATTCAAAAACATGTTCAAAATTTTTTAAACGATATTTCGAGGGGAGTCAGGACCACCAGGGCACCCCCTGGTTCTGCAACTATCCAGGATAAGTGCATTAAAAGCTTAATATCTCTTGATGATTTACCATTCCATTGGTGGAGGTGGAAAACTTGGCTTCATACAATCGGTACCTCTGATCGCATATGCCTAAAATTGTGCTATCTAATTAGTCACCTTGCACATGTTACTTACGAGATAAATACGACCCTGCATTCCCAAATCACCTCAACTCTGAGAATGCTCCTGAAATTCTTTAAGTCAGGACCTGTGCTCCGATCAACCCAATTAGAGGAACGCGCCGGGCCGTGCCGCGAAAGGAGGAAAAGAGAGAGGGAATGAGGCGAGAATGAGACATCCGATCCTAGAGAGAGAACGATAGTGTCGGCCAATCCCCTGCGCGGTTTTTGAGGCCTCGCCGTGGTTAGACCCCTCCCCTGACATGCCGCACGCCACGACGCGCGGTGTTGCCACCGCACCGCCACCCCCTCTGTCGTTTCCCCTCCAGCCGCGGAGCGTCGCCGCATCGGCGTTACTCTTTTCCCCACCCCCTCATGCCACAAAGCCGGCGCTCGGCGTCGGTAGCTTTGCTGGGCGCCACAGCACCCTTTTCGCAGATTCGACGACTCAGTCTTTCTGTGCGATGCATGCTGATGTAGGATGCCAAAAAAAAATTGGAGTAGGTCAATTGAGTTGATAATCAGACGTTAAATATAAACTGTATACTGTATTCAAATCTAGTTGAATACTTGACAAAACAAACGCCAACGCGGAATGTTCGAATTTGCTCGCTTCTACTAGCTAGCGGACCATAAATGCCTGGGTATGCAGCAACAAGCGAATAGCAGCAAGCAAGTGCTCGTTTGCTTTGATGATTAAATGAGGTTTAAAGCAACGGTCTCAGTACATGAGTATGCCTACACAATATCAACTTTTGTACTAATGTCGCTAACTGCCAACTTCTCATTCGAGAAATACGTTTTGCGCGGGGAGCCGGGAAGACTGTTATTCGAAAGGGGACAAGTAGTTTGAACATGAAATATTGTCCATAAGGTTTTTGTACATTACAGTTATACATTTGTTTATATTGTGTAACGATACCAACATGGAAGATGGAAGCGTTTGGTTGTTCGTCCGATCGCGGCGTGGAAGCGTTCCATGATCGGTCCGACCGCGAGAAGCGTTCCATCGTCAAAATCACCGCGACCAGTAATCTCCACTTCCATTTTTCACACACGTTCTGATGAAATGACGATACAGGTTAGAAATTTCGCATCAAGACATGTTTTTGTGTAAAACATCGAGAATGAAAAAGTAGATATATTCAAACTGTATCTATGTAAAATTATTACTTAGGTTAAGTTATAGGCCTATTATCATATGCTAAATGTTTCATATTTAAAGGATGCACCGAGTACTCGGTTTGTACCCGGTACTTGGCATTCTCGGCCAGCACCCGGTTTTGCCAAGTATCCAATTGCTCGGTCGGGAAGTTACTCGGACTGAACGTAAGTCAGACAACATGTCTAAGTCACAGAATTGCATATGTGATGTACAAATTCTGAGTTCATATGTTTTTCCCAAACCTTCATGATATGTTTCCCAAGAAATGAACCTATCATTGAAGAAATAGCAAAGGTGGCAACCAGCATACCTATGTCGTAGTCAGCTGCCTGATTTAGATAATTTGACAGAAAATGTAGACGGTCTTCTCCAGTAAGCTATTTATTCACAGTATTTGCGTAGCTCATTTAATACACCTACACCTGTATATCCAGGTTCTAAAGTTAGTAGTGGATCAATGGAAGTCAGGTGACAAAGGGCCTCAAAACCTATCGAATGAACGAATGTGTGGTCCGAAATTTTATAGTTCAGGAGATATTTGCAATTTTGTGAAATTTCGAAAAAAAAAACGGGACAATGAACTTTCAATTGCAATTACAACTAAACCATTAGGTTGATTTTTTGAGATGAGCTAAATGGTTATTTTTAGCAATGGTTATGTCACTTTTCAACAGAGCTAACTAGAAATCAACGCAAAAAATCTTAAATTCATTGTTTTGTGAAAAATCTCTTCCATCCCTCAACTTTGTAGGGCGGTAAAAAAATTGAGGTTGTATTTCATTATTCATTTTATTATCAAAACTATTTCAATCCATGTAGAATAAACCCTCAAAATTTGTGTTGTGATGCAATAAACGTAAGAAACGTAATAGAATCCTTACCACCTACAAGTACAGAACCTCTCTTTATGGCGATTTACTGACAAATGTGGAAGATAATTTAATTTAACTACCTTTTAAAGAACATGTTCGAAATGGCCACCATTATTTTCTATACACGAGCGACACCTTCTAATAAAGTTGTCCTTTAGTCTTTGAAATGAATATGCGTTTTCCATAATTTTTATTTTTGCTCTATCAATTTTCTGGCATAGTTGGATGACATTTGTATATTCAGATGTAGGTACAGATTATCCCCTTAGAAAACTCCGATATTGAAAAATCTAGAGGACCTTGGAAGCCATCGTATGTGTCCACCTCCACCTATCCAACGCTCAGGAAAGGCACTGTCTAAGTAATGCAGTAAATCCCGTGCAAAGTGGCATGGGGAACAATCGCATTGAAAATACATGCGGCTTCGAACGTCCAAAGGTACATCCTCTAGAGCCTAGAAGCTCATGCAAACTGCTTTTTAGGAAAGCAAGATATGACTGACCATTCAACCTGGCGGGCAATTCATATAGTCCAATTAATTCTTTGATGAGTACTCCAGCCCATAAATTAATGATGAACTGACGTTGAAAGCTGTGTCGGCGAAAAGCTAATTTATATATATATATATATATAGGTGAAAAATTAAAGCTTCCGCCTTTTGTTGGGTACTTCGACAAAATTTAAGCAAAGAGGACTCTTTATACTTTTTTTAATTCTCTCTAGCCTTCAATGGACTTTGCCATCATCATCAGGAGCTGCAATAACAATGATAACAGTAGCAACATAAGTGCAAAATGACCACGTCTCATGTTATATATATAAATATATATAGGGTGGCCCATCCATGTGCGGACGGAATATTACTCATAAACAACTACATTTTGGAAAAATCTATTTATGGCATGTTATGCATGACATTTGAGGGCACATTTATAAAATATTGGCAATTTTACAGGGTGTCCGAATTTTGACCTACATATCAAAGTTGTGATTTTTTAAATGGAATGCCACAAATTTTATTGCATATTTGGATAAACCAGTTCAAAGGTAGAAGATTGATATAACATACTATGGGGTTTTGGTAATTAGCTACTGAGATGTAAGTTGTCCAGAAAAACCGTCCACTTCGGCAACCCCTCAATCCGCCATTTTGAAATTTTGAGTGCTGAATTTTGTATAAAAAAACAGCTTTTATTTTATTTGTTACTTTTTCGAATTTTCATTTTTGCTCACACAGGGTGGTCAAAAACGCTAATTGTACTTTCTCTCAAAAATTTCAAATGCGTCACCCTGTATATTTGTGCAGGTTTGGATTCAATTTTTTATAAGCTTTTTTTGGTATAAGGTTTGATTCAGATAAAATCACTAGATTTTGAATTATTAAGCTTTTAATAGGACAACACACCAAAATTAAGGAAAAAATCACATCATCCATGGAAACAAAAGACAAACAGTGGGCTAGTTCCATATTGCCACTGAGAGTACAGATTTGACGTAAAAACTAATAACAATCAGAACAGTATTTAGCTTCAAGCGTAATAGAGAAAGACAACTATAACAACAACATAAACAACTATCACTACTCAAGACCTAATCTACAAAAACTCCTCGAAAATATCTCCACCATGATGAATACACAGCCGTAGTTTTTGGATAAATGACCGTTGCACATCCCTCAGCATGTGTTCCCTTATGTTCAGAAAATCATCCTTAATCCTTTCCTTCATAATTTCCGGGGTAGATGGTGGATATCTATAAACCTCTTGCTTAACGTAGCTTCATAGAAAGAAGTCTATCGTTGTCATAGCTGATGATCTAGGAGGCCAAGACATAATGCGAGATGCTAGGAAACTATTTCAAAACGAACACCATATTCACCATTTCTTCTTTAGAAAAATTCCGAAAAAATAGCAGCAAAAACCCTTATGTGTCTGTATCAAAAAAAGCTTATAAAAATTGAATCCAAACTTTTCACAAATATACAGGGTGATGCAATTGAATTTTTTGAGAAAACTACAATTCTCGTTTTTGTCCACCCTGTATGAGCAAAAATTAAAATTCGAGAAAGTAACAAATAATATAAAAGCTGAGGTGTGTAAGTTTTTTTTTTGATATAAGATACAGCACTAAAAATTTCAAAATGGCGGACTGAGGGGTTGCCGAAGTGGGGGTCTTTCTAGACAAAACACCTTATATCTCAGTAGCTAATTACCAAAACCCCATAGTATGTGTGATGTTGGTACTATTTGCAGGTGTACTTATGGTGGGGATCAGTTGCCTTTGTTCAGTCTGTTACCAAACTATAGCAGAAAGTGTGCAATACCTTCCTAAGAGGAGCGTTAGTTTATGTGTAAAGCATGATAGAGACTGACAGACTGATTTTGGAAACATTTTTTCCCAAACTATATGTTTGCTGTAAGTTGAGAGTTACCACTTGGCAAAATTGGTTGATATTAAAGACTTGTCATGGTGAGAAGAGGGGGAAACCAAATTATTTTTTTCGAAAATTTGTTGAATTTATCTATTGAATTGTTGTACTTGTTATTGCGATAGATCAAAATCGGGAGATATATCTGATCGTTCCAGTTTTTCGCAATTTAGCAAATATAAATAGATGGCACTAAGTTGCTTGACACCGTCCTTTTTGTTCATACAACTGTCTGTCATGAAAATGTGTGACATTTCTGAGAACAAAGGTTTGAAAAGATGTTCTTCTTTGTCAAGGATCTTTTTGCTGTTATAACAAATCGAGTGTCCTGTAGTGTTAACATGTGATGCCAAAGCACATCTTTCTGGATGCAATCTGGCGTCACTCCTGTGGGATGTTATTCTGCACTTTAGTGATCTGGAGGTTTTTTATATCAAATTGCAACCATTACAATTAATGGAGTAGACAGTATTGGTTAAGCTAAGCATCGGAACTCTGTATCTTTCATTTTGGAAAATACATTGTTGATTGTAAGGACGGATTTTCAGGCAATACGACAATTTAAAGTGCTACATAGTCTGGCCAATTTTGGAGTTAAATCTTGAGTGTATGGCAATAATACAAAACTAATTATGGGATTTGATGGCGTATTCGTATTGTTATTATATTGAGAATTATTTGTATTCTGTTGGTCAAGTACCTTGGATAACCATTTTTCATTAACAGTGTTAGGAGTTTCCGTAGATTCAAGGTGTGGAAAATATTGACAGATATGCCAATTACCCTCATTTTCATGTGTCTCACCAAATTCAACTTTATTTTTATGTTATGGTAGGACCTGAAATTTTAGAACCTTCCTGAGAATATTGGTTTTCTGTACCAGTCTACCAACAAAATGTTGTTGTTACGGATGATTCTTGAGTCCAAAAATGGGACTTACTGATTTTCATCCCCTTTTTTAATTGTGAATTAAATGTAGAGGTCCAAGCTGTTAAAATATTCGACAATACTGTCCAAGAGAGACAGACAATAATGTCGTTTAAGAACTTCTTTATGAAACATAGGTTGAAAGGTAAAACCCGAATAACAATATCCAGCAGGTTATCCATCACATATTCTGCCAAAATTGGTGATAGCACTGAGCCCATTGGGCAACCGTGTGTTTGTGAAAAGACCTTGTTATTGAATGTAAAATAGTTGTTATGGAAAAGGTATTCAAAGATGGAGATAAATGAGTCCAGAGTTAGATTCCGGGTGTTTATGGATGGATCGAATACAAGCATCAAGGTAAACATTGCTGAAAAGTGAGACCAGGTCAAGGCTAGCAATGACATGGCTAGATGGTATTTGTAGACTATTGAATTGTTGAAAGACATCAAATGAGTGTTTAATATAGTATTCACCTTCAACGTGGGATGATTTTAAAATATCCGAGATCGATGAGGATAAAGCTTGAGCAGCCGAACCAATTGAAGCTACTATAGGTCTTAGAGATAAAACTGGTTTGTGTATCTTAGGAAGAGCCTATGCTACGTATATATATATATACAGGGTTATCCAAATTAAGTGTCCACCATTGATAACTTTGTTATTAGTAAAAATACAAAGTTGTTTAAATTAGCAAACTAGTAGCATTTTTAACGCTGGTAAAAATGAGAAATAAAAAAAAACAATTGAGAGTCGTTATTTTGATTTTTTTCAGTAAACTAACATTTTTTTAAATGGAAACCCCTGTATATTATATTTTTTTTCTGTTAAAGCATCAAATTTTAAACAAAAAAGTTCATAATGACTTTTCCGCTAAAGTCAAAAATAAAGTCAAAATAACGATAAATATTTTTAATTATTTGCAGTATTATAATATTAAGACGGCTATGAAAACAACATGGCGTTCGCGATTTGACAGCATTAAGATAAGCGACAAATTGTTAAACCGGACATACTCGCAACTAGAAGGCTTTGGAAAACAATGATAAAATCAAATAATGTCAAACATTAGTGTAAATACTTGTTTATAAGCTTTATTGTGTCATTAATTTAAAGAAAAATGTTCTCCCATGAAGAAAAGTGTGATATGTTAGAATGCTATTTAGTGTGCAGAAAATCCTCCTTGAGAGCAAGAGAATAAATACTACAGTGAATTATATCCCGCTCGCATTCAACCGTATGAACGATATTTTCTGAGACTTTATCGAAAATTTAAGGGCAACGAAAATGTTTTTGCTAAAACAAGGGCAAAAAAAGAATTCATAAAAAGCGAGGCCACGGAAATTGCAGTTATTGAATATTTTGAAGCTTATCGTGAGAATTCAATAGCAGATATTCTCAAGGACTCTAATTTCAGTTATGGTACTGTTCAAAGGATTTTAAAAAAATACAAATTTATTCCGTATAAGTACCGACCAGTTCAAACGCTTTTGGCAGGGGATCCAGAGAGAAGACTTGTTTTTTGCCATTGGTATCTTAGCTTCTGTCGCCAAAATGTAAATAACTTTCGTTACCTTTTATGGACAGATGAATCAAATTTTTCAAATTCTGGAATGTTTAATAGAAAACCATTATTGGTCAAGAGAAAATCTTTTGTTAGTACATCCAAGAGGCCCACAAGTCCGTTTCAGTTTCAACGTTTGGTGCGGTATAATTGGTTCAAAAATTGTTGGCCCGTTCTTTTATGAGGGAACCCTAACTGGTGAAAGATATGTGGAATTTATGTCAGAAATTCTGACTAATTTCTTAGACGAATTGGATCTTATAAGTAGACAACATCTGCATTTTCAGCAAGATGGCGCACCTGCCCACAACTCCAGATGTACTTATCATTTTCTAAGTACTACTTTTAATGATCAGTGGATAGGAACAAATGGCCCAATACAGTGGCCTCCCAGATCACGAGATCTAAACCCACTTGATTACTTCTTGTGGGGTTACTTAAAGAACCAAATTTACAAGCGAAGGTACGATAACCTTGACGCGTTAAAGACTGCAGTTAGGGAAAAGATAACCCAGATAGATGGCAGGACCATACTTAAGACAGTTCGAGCAGTTGAAAAACGTGCCCAAAAATGTATTGAAGAACAAGGTGGTGTTTTCGAGCATCTTCTTTAAAAAAAATTGTTATTGTATTTTGTAAGATTATAAGTTGATGTTGAAAATAAAGTTTGTCGATACAATTTAATTGTTTCAGATTGGAGGCCATAACTTCAACAATTTGTAACCTAGGAGAAAAGTTATTGAAAGCTTTTTTGTTTAAAATTTGATGCTTTAACAGAAAAAAATATAATATACAGGGGTTTCCATTTAAAAAAATGTTTTTTTACTGAAAAAAATCAAAATAACGACTCTCAATTGTTTTTTTTATTTCTCATTTTTACCAGCGTTAAAAATGCTACTAGTTTGCTAATTCAAACAACTTTGTATTTTCACTAATAACAAAGTTACTAATGGTGGACACTTAATTTGGATAACCCTGTATATATATACGTAAAAAAGTGGAAATTGGATTCGAGCAGAAAATAGGATAGGTAACCCGAGCGATACGTATTTTTGCTGGTTGGCTTCATCAGGCCCGAAATGAATGCACATGTGCAACTACAAAAGTAGATACTCATACCCATACATCCGTATACGGTTGTAACCTGAGGAAACGAAAATGAAGTGGGAGAAAAACGACACACGAAGTCCACAATAAGAGCTAACCTACACATTGTAGTATAAAATGGCTATAAGACTTCGACAT
Organism: Acanthoscelides obtectus; assembly: GCA_963669975.1. Taxonomy (NCBI): domain Eukaryota; kingdom Metazoa; phylum Arthropoda; class Insecta; order Coleoptera; family Chrysomelidae; genus Acanthoscelides; species Acanthoscelides obtectus. Next base: position 59,555,534 of record CAVLJG010000004.1, read on the forward strand.
CTAACCACAACCACGCGGCCGGTTATAGCCACTTGCTGTGGTACTTCAAGCCCAAAGGATCTAGGATAGGTAACACGAGCGATACGTATTTCTGCTGGTTGGCTTCATCGAGCCCGAAATATACTGTACGTGTATATGTAGGTTGGCTCTTGTTGTGGACTTCGTGTGTCATTTTTTTCCTCTACATCTTCGCTTGCTCAGGTTACACCCGAATCCGGATGTATGGACATGTGTATCTACTTTTGTAGTTACATATGTGCATTCATTTCGGGCCTGATGAAGCCACCCAGCAGAAACACGTATGTCTCGGGTTACCTATCCTATTTTCTGCTCGAATCCACTTTCCTTCTCTTTGCGGGCTTTGTCCATAATTTTTCTAATTTTTGTTATATACCTTTCTTCGCATGGTCATTTTCTCTTTAGTTATTATATATATATATATATATATATATAAGGTGCTACCATGTCAGCTTATACTCAGATCACACTGTAGTAGCCTTTTCACATTTCTTATTTGTTTTTTTTTCTTTCATAGGAATACTCAGAAAACAACAAACAACAAAAACACCAAACAGACAAAATGCAACAAAAATCAGAAAGGAACGTGAATAACAAGTATTCCGCGAACCTTGTATGAAAGTTCCATCCATATCCGAACGGTATTTCTCAAGTTATAGGATTAGCGGACAGACCGACAGGCCGACAAACCGACAGACTGACAGACCGTTAGACCGACAGACCGACAGACAGACCGACGAGTGACATGGTTTTTCGTGATGTACATGTCATATGACATCCAAAAAACGTATTACATTATTTTTGCAATTTTTTGCAATTACAATACTTCCTCGCCAGTAGGCATGGGAAGTAAAAAGTAGTACTTGGTGCGTGTCTAACATTTACCATCACGTTTTGTAATATTTTCAGTTCTAGACAGATACTAAGGAAACTGATAACTAGCGAGCATATTTGCTGGTTTGTCGCTCTGGAGCAAGCAATAAAAATATTTCAGAGTTTTATCTACCAAAATTGTCAGTAAAGTAGATAGTCATTTGAGTCTCCAACTTTTTATGCAGAGTGCCACCGTATTCGAAGCTTAACAGTGGCAAGGCGTACGGCTTGATACATTTTTGGTACCCAACTATAGTACAAAATTGAATATCAGGTTGGTGAACTTGTCCCTAAATTTTTAGCTAATTTTCCTATTTTGAATCAAAAGACGCAACATCTGTTCAGAGGCTAAGAATGAAGTACGAAAAAATGGTTTTTATTGGTTTTTGTAAACCTTGCTTATGTCAGATTTATTCAAAACAGAGATACTGTCACTGGCACTGGGTTCAGAAATGAAGATCAAGTATTAAGCGACAAATGTAGCTCATTCTTTTCCTGTTTCCTACCTTCATATTATCCTGGCCAGTAAATTGATCAGCTAAAGCTGACAGCTTTGTCGTTCTAGAACAAAGCAGCAAAAACGCTCTTATACTATATTATATTATTTTCGTATTTTGCAGAAACTGCTTACATACCATTTTTTCGGGAATAGAACAAAAATAAATAATACAAAAATGACTGTACTCGTGATAAGGAATCATATTTTCAATCTAAAACTTCTTTGCAATATCAGTCGACTTCCTTGAAAACTACCACTGTCACAAACCCCTGTGGCCCGGCCTATTCTATCACAAAAGCAAGGAGCTCGTTAACAGTAACGAATTGACCCTCAAACGACAAAACGAGCGCCCGCCACTATCAAAAAACAATAACTCTCTTTTTCCCTCACTCCCTTTCGAACTTGATATCAGCCCTTAATCAAAAAAGTCACGTTTGCTTTTGTCACCCCCGGTTCATTTATATAGCGGAATATTAATAATAGGAGTATTAGGAACCGTAGCTCGGTCAATATAGATTGTGGCGTCGGTAATATTATCCTGACGATGTTTCATATTTTAGTTTATTCTATGGCAAGTAGACCACATCTACTTTACAGCCAGAATGGTCAGCCACTTAGCGTGAACTGAGATCCCTTACAGTTCCAACTAAAAGCAGCTAAGCGCTCTCAGAAGTGTTCGATTCTGGTGTGATAGATGGCGCTTTGGGCTGTCATATTTCGACAGATTGCACCTCCTGAATAGAGGATAGTTATGATGCTTTTGTTCGTTGTGTAGAGATAAGAGACCAAGCCTAGACCATGCTGATGAGCAGCCAAGAAGCACGAAGCGCGAAGTGCATTGGTGCTTGCTCCTATTATTTCACGACTATTTCATATGTATGACGACTCTGGTATGTTCCTAGCGGATGGGAGCTACAGTATATCATAAAAAAGTGTTTGCATACAGATCCAACGTTTGCAGGCCTATATACTAAGTGACATATAAATCCGAACACCCAGTTTAAATGGTTTTATTTTAATAAAAGTTGGTGAATGTATTTATCTTACTGTAAATAACAAGTGAAAAAATTTTCAGCCTTATCAATTGGACATTCATTCCGGTTTTTATCCTGCTTTTTTTAAATTCACTAACGCTCTAAAAATGAATATTTCAGCCGCAGTAAAGAATCAACGTTGGCGGATTTTGGTTCTTGACATCCTTTACGATCGGTTACGATGCCTAGAGTACGGAGACCTGTACGATTTCGTCAACTTAGTGAGTTTGATAGGGGCCGTATAGCGGGACTTCGGGAAGCTGGACTGGTGCAAAGAAGTGTCGACACTGTGGTTAGGTGTTGTCAGGCATGGCTTCGAGAAGGCCGTACGCAAAGAGCAAGGGCTACTGGACGCCGCCGTAGAACAACAGACCGTGAAGATCGCCGCCTAAGATTATTGGCCTTAAGGGACCGTTTCTCCACTACCAGGTCCATTGCAAATGAATGGTTTGCAGAACACGGAAGATCTATTGGCTTGCGAAATGTTTACCGCCGAATGAGAAGTTTTAGCTTGTTTTCTACCGGCCTCACTGGGTCCTCCCTTTAACTCGAGAACACCGACGTAATCGCCTTGAGTGGTGCAGATAACGGTCACTCTGGGATCAGGAATGGAACAGTATTGTCTTTAGTGACGAGTCTAGATTTTGTTTAGGCATGCACGATGGTCGTGCCAGGGTTAGAAGGCGACGTGGTGAAAGGTGGAATCCACAGTTTCTTGTTGAAAGACATGTTCATCACACTGTTGGAGTTATGGTTTGGGGTGCTATAGCTTATGGTTCCAGGTCACCTTTAATCTTCATCAGAGGTAACATGAACGCGCAGCGTTATATCCACGAAGTTCTAGAACCCCATCTTTTACCCTATCTTGACACCCTGGCAGATCTAACTTTCCAACAAGGTAATGCTCGACCACATGTTGCAAGAGTCACAATAGACTTCTTTCAACATAATGATGTCACATTGTTACCATGGCCACCAAAATCTCCCGACTTATCCCCAATTGAGCACGTGTGGGATATGATGGGTAGGAGATTGCTCAATTTGCAACGTCCTCCTCAGACTCTAGAATCACTTCGAGAGGAGTTGGTGGTTGCCTGGAATGAGATACCACAGGAGGACATTGACCACCTGATCAGAAGCATGCCTAGGCGCGTTGGAGAATGCGTAGCACATCAGAGTGCATCCACACATTATTAAATGTCAAAGGGCTTTAAAGCAGTGCAATCATTTTGAAATTTTTATCATTTACTTATTATACTTCATTAAGTACTTATACAAAATTTTATTAAAATAAAACCATTTAAACTGGGTGTTCGGATTTATATGTCACCTAGTATAGTTATGATGTCTACGGTCACAAAGATGAGCTAGATGTGCATAAGAGGCAGCTTCTAAAATCACCGCTTGATTAGCGTCAGGAAATATGGTTTCCGAAAGCAAAAATTAACTCAGGCTGCCTATCTTACGTTTTACATCTGTTTATTAGAGAATAATGTCCACGATCGGACTCCCATTGTACTATTGATTTAAACAAGTATGAAAGGTAGCTAAAGTTATGTTCTGAAAGCCTTGGAGGGGAACCCGTGAGGTAGTTTGTGGAACTTTTAGCAAGGCAGATGTTTAGGTTTGGCCTACCTCTCAGCCGTTTGAATGTTTTCGACAATCTCAAAATGAGTTCCCTTGAGGTGATTTTTCAACTTGGGGAAGACAAAAAAGTCACAAAGACTCAAGTCAGGACCCAGTTGTTCTTGATCTGACGAACGGTGGCGTGAGTCAAATTTACCTCCCCGACTGCCAACCGACGATCTGCGATCTGAACTCCCAAGATCCCGAATTCTGTCAATATTTCCATCGGTTCTTAAAGATGAAGGCCTTCCACTTCGTGGTTCAATCGGCTCTTCCCCCTTTTAAAATGCCTTAAACCATCAAAAAACCTGGGATCTTGATAAAAAACTATATCCCTGGTCCTGGTGCAGTTTAGCAAGAGTTTCCGTTGCACTGAGCCCAAATTTGAAGCAAAACCTGATAGCATACCGTTGCTCGAAATTGATGTCATTAATTTTTAGGATACAATGGGAAAAACTGTTCCACAAAAAAATCGCTACTGACAACCAAAGGACTCGAGCGAGTTCAAACTTGTACTGAAGGCAGATTCAGTGTTACCAACACTTGAGTTGCAAAAGTTTTGTGCGAGGTTGCCAAAAGTTCGGAAAGGATCCAATTTTTCATGCACAAATGAGGCCACATGAGTTTTTTTTTGCCACCTCCCCCCAACCTTCATGGGCGAAGCCGAGTAGCGTACAGTACAGTGAAATGAAAACCTAAAATACTTTGATGAAAAAATTAAACAGTTAAGCTGATTTACCGGTCGCCTTTTGCCGCTCGCATAATAAGACGAGCAGGAAAATAGATGACATGTTGTGACTGATGCGAGAATGGCTTTTTTTATTTTTCAACTGTTTAATAAAATTGCTACGACTTTATTGACGTCACCCATATGACCAAAGTATTATCCATGTCAGTCGTATAACCTGACACAAAGTGAGACAGGAGGAATTCTCAGGTGATGAACTGCTTTAGTTTCAAATCGAAACTGTTCTCTGTCGGGGCATCTTTATGGTATCGACGGTACCTCTTTCAACAAATATTAGAAAATGTTCAAGTTTAAAGAAATTCCGGGAAACAAATCTTTCTTTCCAAGAGGTTCTGAAAAGTCCCTCTAAAATTGAGGTTCCGAAAAAGTTGCTCCACGATCCAAAAAGTTCCACAGTTCCACAAATCGGAACTTATTCCGCTGATTGACAGAAGTGGGTGGATCACAGGTTTCTCTGTCTCCCTCCAAGACCGGCACCTACCGTGTTGCCAGATCGAACGCTACCTTGCCAGTCTCATCACTATAATTTACAGACCTCGTATACGGTTTTTAATAAGCTTCAAATATTATTTTTGTTTGTCATCCCTATACGTTTTAATAAGTTGCAATTGAACCGCGAAAAGGACCGAACATGTTTAATGGAGCTATAGTCATGCTCTCCAGTTTATTCCATCATTTGATACTGTCCACTACTATCCACTTTTCCTGCCCTAAAAATGACCTACAAGCAATTTCACACGTTTAGGTGGATGCGTGTATCAGAAAAGATGTTAATATTCGAACACGTGTCGATGTGACCCCGGGTGGAAGGAGGAGGCTGATGCTGCTAGCCTGCAGCAACTGTGATTAATGATCGGATGGGAAGTTGAGGAAACCAGAATGCAAAAGGGGATAGTTGTCGGGTTCGTGCCGAAAGAATGAGTCAGTCAACGAGGCAAATGCATTTTTTACACAAGAACGCTGCGCCCGACGTCCCGGCGATGTGACCTTCATCCAAGCTTCTTGTACCCCGGTTCTTAGAGTACTCAATGGAGTACTGTATTGTTGGAGGCACTGTCCGAAACTTCATTGGTTCTAGTTTGGGTTCACCAAACAGTTGTCTCTTCACACTTAAAGAAACGACCTCTCCTAGAATGTGATTTTGACGGACAATTGCGCTCGGCATATCGGTGGAAAAAGGCCAGAAAGTTCGATAGCCCGACTATGTGAAATTGTCTTTCAACCGCACTAGTGGCAAATATTGAGCTTATCATCAGTGATTACTTACAAGCCGAACAATTGGGTAGCTTATCATTTACGGTGTAAATAGTGGGACCTTATCCTCCTCTTTGCAATGAGCTAAGGTGAGTATCTGTAGTTAGGAACAATGCAGGAGTACATTGTTTTGCGCTATAGTCAGGTATCAAATTGGAAGCGGACATCATAAGTCATCATTTTCAACAAGGTGTCCTTGCGAGGATCTTACTTTGCATACACGTACCGTATATTTCAAATATACAAGTATGACCCTCACCATATGGATCTCGCAAACTGTTAGACTTACGAGGTTATTTGAATAGGGCCAAAGTTGCACATTTAGGTAACTAAGAAAGTTTCACAAATCAGCGTATTACAAAAAACCTAAATTTCCACAAAATCATTCTACTAAGTGGCGTAATGAGAATTAGAGTCAGACGTTTCGTCTCTTGTCTTCTATCATCAACTTAATTTTTTCTTGGCGCAGTATTGGGCATATGCACAGGTGAGTTTCTAATTTTGGTTTTAAAATGTATAATATGTCATACATAATATTGTAAAACTATTATTGTTTAAAAAACAATATTTCCTAAGTAGGTTGTGAAATATCAGTCATTTGATTCATATCACCAGCCAAGCATTCCTTCAGCTTTTATGAACAGGGCATATAGGTTAACAGTTCCTACTACCGATTTTAATGATGTGATATTGAAAATATGACATGGATTGATATTATAAAACTTCAAATGTCTAGAAGAGTAATTTCCCTATACTAAGTTAGTTCTAACTCATCGAATAAAGAACAAGATAATATAAACTCTACCCTATTACTATTTGAGGGTAGTAACGATTACATAGTGGAATAATTTTAAGAAACTGGTATCAACATTTCAGGGTAAGCGAAAGTCTTGACGATTTTGCTAACCCATCCAGTCCGACACATATGAGCACATCTCGCATTTAAGTAATAATGAATTACGGATGAGATATATAGAGAGGCTCCGGTGTGCTAAAATGACGATTATTTCAGTACGAGAAATGGACAAGTTATTTGAATTTCCTTTAAACAGGCTTGTCAAAAACTAGATCTGTCCTTAGTCGGTGGTGTAATCGAATAAACGTGTGATAAGCTGTCATTTCCAAGGTAAACTATGATAATATTGTTTTATCTTTCAGTAATTATGGCTTGAGAACATCAATGTGTTTTAGAAATAAAAACCTTATTGACCAGCGCAAGAATCCAATGTGGGATTCATAAGAGAAAAATTAAATTGGTGATTGTAAACAAGCGATGAAACGTCGATTCCAATGATTTTGGGAAAATTCAGTCATGTCGTCTGTCTTCGGAAATACTCTGAACTGTGAAACTATGTCATTCTCTTATACGCAACTTTGTATCCATTTAATTTGCTTCGTATCTCGTACCGTTCCGATACCTCAATGGCAAGGGTCGAATTTAAAACGCACGATACACATAAATACAGCAACATTACCTAGAACAACGGCGTATGATATATTACATTAATCACGACAGATGGGTGCACGATGAACTATAGCTTTCTTATGAGATTATATTCCATGTTCAATTTCTTATCTTTGTTTGGAGTTTACAGCTTTTGCTTAACTCCTCTATTATGTATGTATAATAATAATAGTAATTTGGTAGTCGATTGTAGACTGCTATTTAGCGACCTCCCTAACCTCTCCAAACTCACCCATTGCCCATTGGCACATGAGGACGTTGGCCCAAGTTGGCCCATTGTGGAGAGGAATCATTAGAACCATTAAAATGCCTTGCATTCCTAGGCAGAGGCAACCTCCAAGCTTTTCTTTAAACATGTTATCTTGTTGTCATTTCTACGCTTCCATAAGTTCTTAATTTGAATCGGATTTAAAACGAAGACGTTACAGCACCCACGTTAATATTTGAGAAGAATAGTTTTAAATTCTACAACTACAACTACAATATTAAAAAATAGTCTAACTGATCTCCACCAATAGTTCGTTGTCATCATTCGCCAGCAAAGCGATATTTAGCGCGGCAGCAGAAACAGAACAACGCACCTTATCATTCTTTGCTCTTCCGCTACGGCAGCATCCACCCCAATGGCGCTCCAACGGAAAAACAAAAGAAAATCGGCATGAAAACAGACCGGAAACAATGAAGTGTTAACTTCTTCCACTCGAAGTATTTCTGGCTAAAGACACGCGCTCTTTTGTCGTTCTTTGATATCGCTCTCTCGCGATTTGTACTGTTACATTGGTCTCAGTTTAGTGCAGGAGCTATTACTGATATCCCATTTTTTGCACAAAAGGTAATGCCCGTTGTAGCTGGGATTATGTGCTTACCACCTACAATCCACACATCTCAGAAGTATCTGAGAAAAATATGGGACTGTTTAACTTCGGGGACGATTGGACTTACAATGTTGGTTCCACGAAAAAACAGTCTGATTTGTATACATATTGCTTGCATTTGTCTCAGTTTTATCCCGGTTTCGAGTATTATGAAGAAGAGGAGCTTTCTTCGATTGCTTACTTTTTATCGGAAAAACCTGGTGTATCATCATTACAACTCTAACTGTTGTCGAGATTCTATTGTCATATCATCCTTATTGTCTTGGATGCTTTGCATACGAGTATTAATGCTCTAGGAGTGACTTTTGTACTTTACTATAAATTGATCTTTGAACGAACCCTTTTGGGATAAACAATTAGAAATTCTGAAAAACTGCTTGACCAATCTACTCCAATTTTATTGTGGTATTTAGAAGTATCGAGGTTTTGGAGAATTTCAAGCGTCTGCGTGAAATTATCGTCGCATTACCAACAAGTGCCAAAACCTGCATTATGCCTAGATTTTCAACCATATCGTTTTTGCTATTAGTTGGATTTTATTACGCGTCTTAAGGTACGTTTATACTAGAGATTTTATTCCTTACATTTCTCTCTACAATAAAGTATATCAAATGTGAACCTTGGTGATAGAAGCTAGCCGAGATTTATTCAAATAGCTGAGAGAAAATGATCGAGACAAAATGTCGTAAATGTAAACAACGCTGAGACAAGTCTCAACTAGTTTCTGATAGATATCGCAGGAGTTGACCGGCCGTCTACTTTTTAGCAGTCTCTCGAGATACTTTGTGCTGTTTATTTTACGTTGTAAGAGTGTTTACAATAGGTAAAATGTCCGATAATGAAAAAGAATGGACACGTGCAGAAGCGACCGATTTAATTGCTTGCTATGAACAACACCCTTGTTTGTGGAATTAACTTTCCAGTGAATATAAAAATAAAATAATAAAATCCGATGCCTTTAAAAAATTAAGTGAAAAATTCGGGACCAGTGTGGAAGAAATTACTAGAAAAATCCATAACCTCCGGAACCAATTTAATACGTAATTAAAGAAAATTAATTCTAAAAAATCAGGACAAGGAAGTGATGACAATTATGAAACATAATGGCCTTATTTCAAAAATTTATTGTTTATAAAAACTAGTTTACAGACACGACATACAACTGGAAATATGGTAAGTACATATGTTATTTTTTGCAAATATGTAGTACTCTGGGCTACTTACAGATGTTTCTCCTTCTTTACATACATTTGTACTGCCAAGGAACTTCTCCGTCTGGTGAATTAAAATAATCTCTAAACTCATCTCGAATTTCCTTCGCAGTATTACAGTAATTATTAGATCCCGGTTGGCGAAGGGGTAGCAAATTATTATCTGCAAGTCCGTCAATTCTCCAACTACCGGGTACAATTTTACCATTACCATCTTCTTTGTCAAATACATTATCTGCTGCATAAAATTTTCTTGAAGATTTTTTTGTCATCAAAAAATTATGTAACGTACATACAGCTAATATTACGGAATCCGTTCTCTCGGACTTAAGAAGGATAGGCTTTCGTAAAACACGGAAAACGCTGGTATATTTGTTGAACTATAAGGTTTCATGATATATTCTTGAAGTGAAAAAGCGTCATCTGCGACGACTATGTAGGGTACCGCTAGTCGTCGTCCAGGCAATGGCTTCTTTGGTACACCCCCATCGGAAATACGTCCATTGCATCCAATATCGACAAGTAAGAATTTGTAATTGGCGTCTACCAATGCCAAAAGTACCACGCTGTGAAACCCTTTGTAATTAAAAAATAGCTTCCTGAATTTGGAGCCGCTGGTATGGTGACGTGTTTACCGCCTGATGCACCTCTACAGTGTGGAAAATTCCACTTTTTTCCAAAATCATAACTTATCTTTAACCATTCTTCATTTGTTGTTGGCATCTGTAATATAAAATAGAATTGCATTGCGTCACGATTTTTTGGAAAGAAAATTAAAGAGAGGGATTCAGAAACTCGCTTTGGAAATGGCAGAGGAGGATGAAGAAATGAGTTCCTTGGTACAATTTTCAAATACCACATCGACTTCCACTACATCAACTTTTGACTACAATCCTCCATCCAATTTAAGTCAGAGCTCTGTGTATACTGTGCCAAATGAGTATACTGATCTCTAGTTTATTACATCAATAATAATTGATTCTAGTAAGCAATTAATGTAGAGTCCATTTAGTTTAATAAAGGTTTCTTTAATTTAAAATCACTTACCTTTAACTTTAAGCCAATGGCAATGGCTTGACACACTTCATAAACTATACCCGATATTGCAGACTCTGATATGCGAAATGGATAGCTCAAACTAATGTAGCTGTCCCATAAAATTCATTGTTTTTTTACCTCTGCTATCACAGAAAAATAAAACTTTCATAGCTGTGGCTAAATATCTTAAGGTGACAAGCACCCTTTCATTAAGTGAAATTGCTTCTCTCATTTTGGTGTCATTTTTTTGGATCAACGGCCCCACCAAATTTATTAAATCATCGATATCTGTTGACGACATTCTCGCGAAATTTTGTAATTGTATTGGTCCTTCAACTTTTAGCTCATTAATCAACTGAGTGTAAGCCCCTGCAGTACTTCTCCTCAATAACCAGTTCTTCACCCACACTTTCCTTTTCCTTCTTTTTTTATCGTCCAATAATAAAATTATTATTGCAGCAGCCTGACATTTACTACAAGCCATATTAAAATTTTAACTGAAACTAGACGGTAGACGGACAGAAAAAGTGTCGAGAGATCTTAATTCTCTATGTGTCTTAACAGAACAGCAATTTATATCAGAATTTCCTCTCGACTAGAGGTATCAGGTATTTTATTGCGTGACACTTATGTCTTAGTGAAAACTTGGAATTAAATTTATTTCTCGATACCTGAGATATCTATAATGATATAAATCTGTAGTATAAACGTACCTTAATTATCTTAATTTGTAGATCTCGTAAATACCTAAAAATCTTATTTAGAGAGTTTTTTCGTTCCTGTCAACACTTTCGATTGAATCTCAAAAACACGTTTACGCATTCTTTGTTGTCGAATAGAAATTTTTTCGACAACAATTGGTGTACCCATTTTATGCGCCCAGGTTAATTAAACCAAACTTTATAATTATTTCGGGGAACTTTGCTAATATGATTAGACTATTTAGCCGTTTTTAACTATACGTATATGCTTACCATAATGTTCCGTTTTTTACTTAAACATATTCCTATTGGAGAGATACAAGCAGAGTTAAGAGTCTGAGGTGGGAGTATTGGCCTTAGAGAAAAAATGGCGACATGTAAGTTGGCTTCGTACTCCCCACCTGTTTTGGACACAAGAACTTTGGAAGCATTTGAGTCCACCTTCATATGGTCTGGAATCTTTATTATTGGGCGGCTACGAAATCCTCGCACCTCGGTGTAAAGGCCCTAGAGTACAATTAGTATCAACCAAAATAGTATTTTTGAAAAAAAGTTCAACTATAGACTTTAAATGCGTCTGAGTCAACTTTAGTATGCTCTGTTATCTTTATTATGTTGCGGCTATGAAAACCGTTCGTAGATTATAAGGAGTAGTATGTAATTATGCAAAAAGATGTAAATAATTTGTATTTCGAACATCTGCGGGATCAACAGCAACATTGATGCTGTTCATCACTACCTGCAATCCAATCGTCCCGCCGTGCTTTTATTGGCGGAGACAAATATCTCAGAGACTTCACCGATTAACCATCTCAACTTCCCAAACACTCCAATCTGAGAAAGAACGGGGGAGTTGTGGCTTTTGTCCGCAGCAGTCTTTCCTGCTCCAGGGATCTTTCTTTGGAATCAGACCGGAAGGACATTATGTGGCTTCGCCTTAACTCCAAAACATCACCCAAATTTATTTGCTGCCTTTATCGCTCTCCCTCGAACCATAACTGGGATGACCTACTCGAATACCTCGCCGTCCAGATCGACTTCCTGAACATCAATCACCCCGCTTCAGAGGTAGTTCTTCTCGGTGATTTCAATGCCCATAATGAGCTTTGGTTGGGCTCAAATAAGACCGATGCAGCAGGTCGTGCAGTCGAAGCGTTCGCTCTTACTCAAGGGCTGACCCAGCTGGTGACGAGCCCTAATTTTTTCCTCCGCGTCTCGTCACACGCCAGTAGCTTGCTGGATCTCTTTCTGTCCACGCATCCTGCCCCTTACAGCACTGCTGTCCTGTCCCCCCTGGGTAACTCAGATCACGGTGTTGTGGAGGTTAGGTTTCGGTCAGAAGCCGCTGTGGCAGCAGGAACTCGCACAGGCCGCAAAACTTGGCATTACGGACATGCCGACTGGGAGGGGCTCAGAGACTTCTTCTCTAGCTTTCCTTGGAGAGATGTCTGTTTCACAGACGCGGATGCGTCGACTGTCTGTTCTTCAATAACCGAAATTATCCACGTCGGAATGGAGGAATACATCCCTCACACAGTGAAAGTTCCTAAACCAGGGTCCAACGGCTGGTTCATCAAATCGTGTGACACTGCTCTCCAGCAGAAGATCAAGGCCCACAGAACCTACTTACAAAACCCCACTGTAGAGAACAGACAAGCCGACGTCGAGTCCAGAAACAAATATAACGAAGCGGTTCGCAATGCCAAAAACCAGCATGATATAAAAGTTAGGCACAGAATGTCGCAGCGCAATGGCAGTCGGTCTTTCTGGACGCTGGCCAAGCAGATTGAAAAGAACTTCTCACACAGTAGCCTTCCACCACTTACGTGTCAGGAGGGAACTATTGTATTCGACTCAAAGGCCAAGGCGGAAGTGCTAGCCAAGATCTTTGCTGCCAACTCCACCATGGACGTCCCCACCAACGCCCAAGTGCCGTCAATTCAAAGGGTCCCCCACACTATGCGGGAGGTAACATTCAGGCATAAGACCGTAAGGCGAGTGCTCTTGTCGCTCGACATCAACAAAGCTTCTGGTCCGGACTTGATTCCTGCCTGTATGAATCCGGCACCTTCCCAGAAAACTGGAAATTTGCTCATGTACAGCCCATCCCAAAAAAAGGATCTAAGACCGACCCTTACAACTGCAGGCCTATAGCTCTGCTTTCTGTTATAAGTAAAGTGATGGAGAGGTGCATAAATCGCGAGCTTCTGGACTACCTCGAACGTCACAGCTTGATTAGCGACAGGCAGTACGGTTTCCGGCACCAACGATCCACAGGGGACCTCCTAGCTTACGTCACGCAACTGTGGAGTAAACTCATCCAGTCTCATGGTGAGGCTCATGTCGTTGCTCTTGACATCACGAAAGCGTTCGATCAGCTGTGGCACGCTGCCCTCTTAAGCAAACTTCCATCCTACGGCCTCCCAGAAAAGCTTTGCAGATGGGTGGCTGACTTTATCTCTGGCCGCAAGATATCCGTCGTAATTGACGGATTCTCCTCTTCATCCCACAACGTCAACGCGGGTGTTCCCCAGGGATCGGCCTTGGCTTCAACACTGTTTCTCTTACATATCAACGACCTCCTTTCCTGCACGATCAACCCAATCCACAGCTTCGCTGATGACAACACCCTACATGCAGGAATTCAGAGTGACAAGCCGATCTCTGCCTCTGAGCTGGAAAAAAGAAGACTAGCGACGACTTCTTCTCTGACAAGAGACCTGGAGGCTATCACTGCTTGGGGACGCAACAATCTTGTACGGTTCAATGCTTCCAAAACACAGTACTGTACTTTGACGAACAAAAAGCGTCCTAGCGCTCATACAGTTTCGATGGACGGTCGAGTTCTACCAAAGAGCCATTCATTTCGGCTGGTCGGAGTCCAGATCACCGAGGACCTGATCTGGCACGAACACATCTCTTCAATAGCTGCAGCTGCTGGGAAAAAGCTAGGCTACTTGTTTAGGGCTAAGAAGTACTTTTCTCCGCATGACCTTCTCACTCTATACAAGGCCCAGATAAGGCCTAGCCTCGAGTATTGCTCACACAATTGGGGTGCTGCCGCCCCGACTACATTGTCCATGCTCGATGCTGTCCAGAGGAGGGCGTTCCGACTGATCGATGACTCTTCTCTAACAGACAGTCTCGGGACTCATTCGCACCGGCGGGTCGTCGGCGATCTAGCTCTTTTCTATCGCTACACCAACGGGCTTTGCTCCTCAGAGCTGTCCTCCATGATGCCGCCGCGCGATGTGCCTGCCAGACAGACCCGCCTGACTTCGGCGTCCCATCCTAACCGTGTCAAGCTTCGTACATCCAGAACTGGCCGATACGACCGCTCCTTTGTCCCGAGGGTGTCTAGATTGTGGAACAATCTACGGGAGGAAGCTTTTCCCAGTTCTACTAACCTTAGGCAGTTCAAAAATCGTATTAACAAAATTTCTTTGGGATCATCATAGCAGCCGCGGTGTTCCGGCATTTAGGCTTCTGCCTGCGCGGCTGTTTCGATATACAGGGTGACTTTGAAGTTGAGTCATTAATTTTCAGATAATGATTGTAGAAGGAAGATAAACCAAAATATGTGTGTGAAAATAAAAAAAAAATTAAAAAAAAATTTTTACCTTGTTGTATAAAGTATCCTCCCGACAAGTATTTCAGTGCGGACCTGTATTTGATCGTGAGGTCCCCTGTGAGGTCTTAAGTCACCTGATTCACGAGCCCGTTGTACTACATTAACAAAGGCACGAGGGGTTGGTTGCACTCGAATGGGAAACCGATCCGCATAAACATGTGCCATTTTTTATTTCGTCTGAGCCACGCAGCAAACACCACTATTCACTCACGCGTTACCGACTGACACATTGACTGAATAAAAACATCGTGATCAGCGTTTCAAATTCTTTCGCTTTTTTGTTTCCGATGCGATGAACCGATAAGGCGGATTATATCCGTTGTTGCCAAACACGAGCACATAATGTTATTATTGAGACAGGGCGGTACTCAAACTTCTAAAGGGCTATAACTTTGTTACTTTAATTTTACCACAAAAATGTTAAAGGGAAAAAACATTTCTTTTGATCAGATCTACTCACTGTTAAAATAAATGACTCAACTTCGAAGTCACCCTGTATAAAAAAAATAATAATAATATTTCATTTTCACGTTAAAGGAAGTGACACTTCTGAACGAGAGAAGAAAAGACTCTATTGACAATTTATAAGCTAGGTCAAGTGAAGTGATTAAACTACGGACAGGTAAAAATCACAAAGTGTGTTTTGAGATATAACTCGTTCTGGGGAATTGCTTTAAAAGTGTTATTTTATTTATATTTTTTTGTCTGCTAGCTTCCCAGTCTTCTCCTCCATGAGACCAATATCAGTATATACAATAATCCATATATGATCTTAATTAAAAAAAAATGAGATACGCTTCCCAGGATATTATATATTTGGGGCAAAAATTAATCTTTGTTCTGCTCATGGAGGTACTTATTTTTGTATTTTGGGTACTACATTCTTGCTAATATTGCTTCGGGTGCTTAACTCAATTGGAGACTCTAAATATATCAACGCTATTGGTCATTCATGTATCTTCGGAAAATTGTCTGCTATATGTTGTCGGCCAACTTCAAACCAAATCATCGTGCTTCCTGCCTTGTCCAATATTATGTTATTTTGACGTATCAGTTCTCCCACTAAAAATTAGTCGCTCGAACTGTTTTGTATGACCAAAAATGTTTAATATAAAAGCTGTAGAGTCTAATGTGAAGTTTTACGTGCAATTCCTATACAGGATGACTCAGAAAAGTGCTACCGAATAAAGTTGTATTTTTTTCAAATGGAGCAGCCTGTACAGGTTCAGCGAAAATGATAGTGATTTTTTCGTTGAATATAATCAAGGGTGTGAGCACTTGAGACATTTTTTCCATATGCATTGCTATTTTGATTTGACAATTTACTTTCCATTGTTAATGATTCATCAACTATTCATTTGGTTTAGCATAGTTCACCTTTACAAATATCGACCCATCGTTTTTTTGAATACCAGCACCTATAGAATAATCTGTAATTTTGTCATTCGGTTACGCTGCGTAAACGGAATTCAAATGGTCGGATTTCCTACCGCTACGAGCATTTCAAAGCCAAAGAACTATGCTACTTACATTTAGACATAGCAGCACATAAAAGTCTAGAACTTTAAAAAGAATGACCTTCAAGGCGTGGTGTAATCACTTGCATTATATCCCAATTATTGTTTTTACTGTTTACCAAATTGACAAATATTCGGGACTAAAATGCTCTTTAGCTCATGGCCTATTTTTGCCTTGCCGGCCTGGCACGCTTAATTAGGAAATGCCGGGACATTAAGGAAATTGAAAACGGTCTCTGGATGGATAATTAGAGGAACAGGGAATGTTGTTCCTGTTAGGGATGAGGAGAGGAAATGGATATAGGCGAACATGCAAAAAAACAACTCTAACTGATGATGAAATATGGATGTGTTGCTGTTGCTAATGGCTGGAGTGTATAAAACTGAAAGTTAATGGGCAACTTGATATTTCCTAGAAGTGTAATGCTTGTTGTGAGAATAATTTGTTGTTCGCAGATAATGATGATTTCACCAATTATTGTTGTTTTGAATAAAACACGACAACTGTCCAAGCATATTCTCGGGATTCCACCAACACGTCCATTACGCCAGACACATATTTTCTTAATATTCCTTTATAACATGTTTTCAACCATGTTTTATAGACAAAATCTCATCACTATCTCCTCTCCATCTTGCATGACCACATATATGACTCATGAACGTATAAGTTGGAATAATATATGTCTCACGTCCATGAATCATATGTGAACATAAGCCCGATGATACCCGAGCAAGTGCCTTTTAGAGGAAGGTTAAAATTTAGACAATACAGACCCTCAACATCTAGCAAATATGGTGTAAGGATCTATAAATTATGCACTACAAAGGGATTTACGTATTCCTTTTCTATTTATTGTGGAGAAGATGAAGGACGGCTAATCATTACTGATAATTCTTACACCAGTATCTCTTTAGCTAAATATTTGCCAGATCGTTCCACATATATTTATGGGACTCTACGGAAACATCGAAAGGGAGTTCCAAAAGAATTTGGTAAGACCAATTTAAAAAAGGGGACGCTAGACAATGAGGCAGCATCACAATTTTGTAGTGGTACGATAATCGTGATGTTTGCATGTTGTCAACTTGTCATGGGAATGATATTGCAGATACAAGGAGAAACATAAAGAACTGGCTACTGTAACCAAACACAAAGCCATTTTAGATTACAAATCAGGAAAGCAGGGAATTGATGTATCGGATCAACTAAGTAGCTACTACTCACCAGTCCGTAAGTCCGTAATTTGGTACGAAAAGGTGGCAATTGAGTTAATATTTGGCATCGTTGTGATCAATCGTTGGTTATTATACAACGGATAAAAGGCTCTATTGCTTTTCAGAAGAAATAATTTTAGAACTTCTTGAAGTAGCTAAAACATTACAACCCACATTGAACCATCCACTTCTCTCGAGCACTTCATGTTAAAAATACCAAGAAAGGACGACGGTAAAATTATAAAAAAAGATGCCCTGAATGCTACAGAAAAAACCAACGAGAAAATGGAACCCAGTTTGCTGCTAAAAAATAAGCAAGTAGATACTCATTGTACCATATATGTAATAAGCCATTTTGTCTATCTTGTTTTGCTAGAACGCATAAAATAAAAACCAGAACTGACCATTTTTATGTTGTATTTTCAGAATTACGTTTCTTTGGTTTTCTAAAACCTTTAATAAAGTCATTTTTAATAAATAAAATACTTATTTGGAATAATTTTGACAAACATAATAAATACGTCTTTGAATCACATATCATTTATTCTGGAAAAAAAATCAATATCTTCTTAATACGTCTATTCTATAATCAGCTGCTTACATGTCACGTCCAATTTTTAACATAAGGCAAAGCAAGTACACTGCATCATTTATGATTCAAAGACGTGTAGACAAACACATATGATTCATGGACAGTTAACGTGTTAAATCGCATCTTTACTATAGAAACATACAGGGTGTTTCACTACTTATCAGACGAATTTTAACCACATATGCACTGTTACGAAAGAAATTGATTTCTCAAAAAAAAAAATGTAATAAAAGTCCTACAGAAATCGAGATAATAAAATAATACAGTTTAACAGTTCACTTACTTATAAAAGCTGCTCAAAATTGTTTCCAATGACTGCAATGCAAGCTTGGGCGCGTCTAATCTTCACCAGCACGTACACGTAAAGCAATTGAACTAAATGTTTCGTGATGTGATATGTGCCTATTCGGAAATCGGTGTGCATACAATGAGAAGCCGCTCGCGAATTTTGCCTTGCTTCTCCTTGCTACAACAATGTCCATTAACTCCTCATTGGTCTAAAGACTTGCCATTTTTATTAATAAATAAGTAAAAACATAAGCTCGCAAAATACTTTCTCATTTAACTTCACAAAAATCGACCGTTCTTCATTCAGATCACCCACGACACAGATTAAACCTTATTTACACGTTCTTATTAGTACAAAAAATTCCTGATATCTTGTTTTCGTCAGTTGTTTGGTACAACATTTGCTATAATAAATTATCAATGCGTGTTCTAATATCACGACGATGAACGCAAAATACAGATATTTATTTTTCAATTTACTATTTAAACTCAGGTTTATAACTTAATTACTGTACGACTTTAATTTCATTTTTTGAGAAATCAACTTCTGTAAAAGAAGAAATAAACGTAGAATATCTTCGTTTCCTTACGAGAATAGTCCAGACAAAATATACATTTAGTAACGAAAAATCTTAAATGAACATGTTTACATTTCGTCCACTGCAACCACGATCAACGGCAGACTGTGATCATTAGCAACACATCAGTGAGGTATAGGTCTTAGGTCTGATCTCAGAAATCAAGCAAGTGGGTATGGTCTTTTGAAAAGCTCGAGACATTGTGCGCAGATAGGTGAAAAATCTAACCATCGCCACATACCATCAGTTTAGTACCGTCGGTTTCGTCTGCCTCCTATAACATCGTATTGTGGAGTTGCTTATAAGCAGAAAACAAGTTGGTCATGGTTACGGCAGACGGAAGGTAAACATGTCCATATCAGCCTTGTTTGCTCTGTAAATACTTAGTATTCCACCTCTTGACTGTTGGCCGTGATGGTACGGTGTAACATCTCTGCGCTTAGCGTAGGACATCGAACGGGATGAACTAGAAAGCGTAAATGCATGAATCGTCTTCAACGCACGGGATGATTATGAAAAATCAACTTCGATGAAGCATTGGTAGGTGGCGATCGTCAGATTTTTCACATACTTGTGCACAAGGAAACATCTGGTTGAATCTTGTGGCTCTTAATTTCAACTTATATTATCAATTTATATTACTCATACTGTCATAGAGGATATTTAACAACCTAGAATGTACAGAGGGCGACTGGTTCTGAAACATGTGATCAATCTGTTGGATGCATTTGGGTATACAAACTGTCCGAAGACTCTATAAGGTTTGTCTTACATATATAACTTCTCAATGACAGTCTCCGCAACTCAACTACAAATTTTAACAGCATAGTAATGAGCCTACAATGATGATGTCCACAGGTAACAATTAGCTCATTTCGATTGCCAGAAACGGACTAGCCGTCATTCGAAGGCAGTACTGATATTATTTTAACAGCCTGTATAATTTGAGATTGAGAACTATAGAGCGATTGTTATCTTGAGCAATTTGGCGAAAGTTTTTGAGTTTGTACTTTTTGAGGTCGTGTTTTCTCATGTAAGTCGTACCATCTGTACTGGTCAACATGGTTTTTATAAAGGTAGATCAACATGTAGTAATTTAGCATGTTTCAAGCAATACGCTGCGGAAGTTTTGGACAAAGGAGGGCAGGTTGATGTAGTCTATACCGATTTTTCAAAAGCTTTCGACCGTTTAGATCACGGTATTTTGATACAGAAGTTGTCAAAAATTGGTTTAACGTCTAGATTTCTTGATTTTTTCCAGTCATACATTAATAACAGACATTTACGTGTAGATTATCGTGGTTACAAATCATATCCGGTGTTGGCTACGTCAGGCGTACCCCAGGGTTCAGTCCTTGGCCCTTTGTTATTTCTTATATTCATTAACGACATAGTAAGTGACTTGCGGTGTGAGTATTTGCTGTATGCTGACGACCTCAAGATTTTTAGATGTGTTAATACCTTAGATGATAGTTTAGCATTGCAAGCAGATCTGAACCTTGTACATCAGTGGTGTGAAGTTAATAATATGTATTTGAATGTTGATAAATGTTGCACTATGACGCTAACACGCAAGTTGGAACCGATAGAATCTGTCTTTGAGATTGGAAACAGCTCGCTCCTGAGAGTTTTTTCGTTCAAAGATTTAGGTGTTTTGTTTGACCCCAGAATGACATTTATCGAGCAGATAAATACTATTGTAGCAAAAGCGTACAAAAATCTTGGTTTTGTTATCAGAAACAGCAGACAATTTCATAATCCTAAAACTTTAATCTTACTATATTATGCTTTTGTTAGATCTATTCTCGAATATTGTTCTATTATTTGGTACCCAGCTTACGATGTACATTCCCATAATCTTGAGAGAGTTCAGCGACGTTTCGTGAAGTATTTGTGGTATAAAGAAGATAGAGTTTATCCTGAAAGGGGCTTTCGTAATGACATATTATTAAGCAGATTCAATCTGCCAAATTTAACGAAGCGCAGACATTTATTCGCTGCTACCTTTTTGTGTAAATTGCTCGATGGCAGCATTGATTGTCCTTCACTCTTAGAGAAAATTTATTTACACATACCTAATTTGCGTACTCGTCATGGTAGCAACAGTTTATTCTATTTACCTGTTCCTAGAACAAACTTATTGTTGTTTTCACCACTCTATGTTATGTGTGGCATTTGTGAAAGTGAACGTGCACTTGATATCTTTCACTACAGTAAAGACAGCTTTCGAAGGTATTTTCTAACTGTCGGCTGAGCATGCTGTACTTCCTGCCTGTTCAATGGAGTGTTCCGTTCAGGCAGTGTATTGAATCTAAATAAATAAATAAATAAATAAATAATAGTGAAAAAATATTCTAATTTGCCGTTTTTTGAGAATGAAGAAGTCTTGTTTTAGTGCAGTTTTACCAATTATGGTACTCGATTCAATATACTGGTTTAGCGATTTTGAAAATATAGTAATTCTTAGAAATGATTCGTAATGAGCGATCTGTAAAATCTAAGAGACATACATTCTTTTAAAAAATGTTTCTAAATTATAAGTTATTTAATTGAATTCACAATGAATACGTTTTTTCAGCTAAATGCTTATGCTGCCAAAAGTCGATTCTGTGCCATTGCTGTCCAAGACATGATACAAATAGCAATACTATGTTTGGGCTAATCCGTCCCTGGTAACTCAAATGGGCTAATTGCTTTCATGGACACGTCAACTGGGTACTGCGCTGTTAAAATATGGTTGAATTATACAGTATCGTTCTAAAGTTGTTCAGGAAACACCCATTTTTCAATGTCATCCCCTAGGGGACCAAATTTCTTTAAGGAAGCTTGCTCGTTTTTCTGTAGGAACTTCTGACATTATCTTTTTGTGTTATAAAAGCATCCATAAGTTTGACCACTTGTTCTGAGGCACCTTGTATAATATGAATTAAAATTACTTCGTTTTCGAGACATTCCTGCATTACTTTGTAAGAACAGGTGATAAAAAATATCTAAGCGAGATGAGCAGAGGTGGGTTATAAAAGCAGGAAGGGCAGCAAATGGTCCCACCCACGCACCTCGCGCACCAACGCTACTTCTAGAAACAATGATGCAGCCGCCGTCATTCCTCCCGCTCTTCAATTTTCAATCGCCAGGCATATCATCTTACTTGGCCCACCCCGAAAAAGCTCTGGGTTCGCATCTGGGACCCTTGTCATAATTTACTACATGCTAAATCCGGCACTGCCCAGGATGACTTACCATATTACTGAGGAAAACGTAATTAGGTATACCAGAAAATTAAAAATGCAGCCTCTTTCTCATTATACTAGAATGTCGACAAAATGCAATTCTCTCGAGCCTGAGAACCTAAGTGACTAATTCATAATGAGTCTGAACCAATATGATTTCATGACAGAAAAATCAACTACTACTGATGCAATTACGTCGGTAGTGAACGAAATTAGTTCTAATATCGATATCCAAACACCTATTATAATTTTATAAATGCGCTTGATACAGTAAGCCATCCTAAATTTTTGACAGCTTTTAGAGAGACTGGAGTTTACAGGAACGCCACAACTCTTGATGATGAAATACCTTTTGAACCGTGTGCAAATCTCATACATACAGTGAAAAAGATTATCATCAAATATGGTGTTTCTCAGGGATACTATTTGGTCCTCTTCTTCTACTTAACCTATAATGAGTTAATCAAAATCAGTAGTACGTATTCGAAAACATATGCGGTGTGCAAATCTGATCCTTATTTTGTACAAAGCCGAGAATTAGAATACCTTTAAACGAATCGGTGAAAATTTGAAATAAAATCCGATTTTGTAGCATCACTTCATATCCATAATCTTTGCCTATTTTTGCTTACCTTAGGTAGGTTAAGTATCAAGTATCTTCCACGCTAAGGCTTACTGTGGAAATTGTCCTATATTTATTATATACATTTATTTACCCCTTTGTTATTTTTAGTGGATAAATATCATTTCAATTTCAATTACAATAAGTTATTTTCAATAAGTGAACGCCTCAAGAATGTTAGATGTGTGTCTAGCCCTACCTACTTGTCAACTTATTAGAATCTCTAAAGTATTATTATGCTGGACCTTTCGTTATATACTAAGTGACATATAACATGCAACACCCAGAATTATTTATTCAATTTTGATAAAAACTTGTAAAAAAATTTGCTATCATGGAACTATATGATGTTGAAGGCGTTCCGAGCTGTACCTTTTTGTAAAGGCTTTTATTGTCATATCAGGATCCAAAGAATATGAACATGCTTACTTGATAGTCACTGATTTTTCTGTGTTGGTTCCATTTGTTTCATTGTTGTTTCATTGCATCATGCCTAGCGTTCGCAGACGCGCTAATTTCACTCAACTTTCCGAGTTTGAGAGGGGTCGGATAATCGGGTTACGTTCTTTTAGAGAAATCGTGAATCATGTGGATCGAAACGAAGCTACTGTAATGAGATGTTGGCGAGCGTGGTTTCAAGAAAGCCTAAATCGACGAGTTAGAGGTACTGGACGTCAAGGGATAGACTACAGAGCGACAGGATCATTATTTGAGGCAACTAGCACTTAGAGATCGATTTTCCACAACAAGGCACTCGGCACAGCACAACGGAGGCAGATACTTGTTCAAGGTAGTGCATTCTCACCTTGTTCATTGCGAATGTTGCCGCAAATCTTGAGTTGGGCTCCGACCGTCCACAAGGTGCAAGGTTATACAGTCGATCATGCAGTTATTTATCTAGGCTCGCGACTGTTTGCTGCTAGACAAGCTTATGTATGTCTATCTTTAGACGGTATTCGGATTGAAGAACTTGATTGCTCTTAGTTGATAGGAAAACAGCATGCAACAGTGAAGCTTTAAATGAAATGATTAGATTATGAAAGGATTCGTAAGACATTTCAATACCACATGTCCACAAAAAACTAATTAATAAATTAAACTATAAAATGAAACATAAATAATAGTTTAAAAAACTAAAAAACACGCTTTTATAGCTAACCGAAATAAAAAGTAGAAAATAATTTTTGATTACAAAGAGCTTAAATTATAGTAGCAGATGGTCGAACAATAAATCATAATGAATGACTTCAAAATAAAATTATAATAGAAATAAAGTTATTAACAGAATAATTCAATTCAGAGTAAAAAGCGTGGAGTGCATTTTACTACACTTAGGGGTACGATTACCAAACAGACCGTCACATATACCCCATCAGCCTCAAGATCTCTCCGTCAGATTTTTGGCAGCAAATAGCATCAAAGTATACAAAGCAAAACACTGTGAAATATGAAGTGATAGCTTGTCATTGAATGTTATCATTTTATTAAATATTATGAAATTATATAAAATTGAGCCAAATTTTTCAATAAATGCTTGATGCCTGAGTAAAATCAATTTTTTCAGTTTAGCTGAAGGTTTCTCCATATTTATTGCAACTTTTGTAATCCATATGTGATTATCCTAACCTAACATCACCTACTGTGTGTTCATTGTTTATCCTACAGTTTCAAACTTGCACGTCAACCCCTACTGAGCGAGGGCCGTGGCAAATGCTTGTTCCGGAAGTCGTTGTATCCAGTATACAACTTCTTCCCGTCCAAGTGATTGCGCACGCGTTAAGGAATACCTCAGTACCGATTGCCGGGTGGCGGTACAAGTCCGCCAACGGGCCACTTCTAGGTCTATTTAACATCACTAATACGTAAAAAGAAGGTGGTAGACAAGGACCAGTCGACCGAGGCAGTACCACCCGCTAGCTTTTCCCAGGGTGTCTTATAAATGTCCGCATGTTTCCACACCTAAGCTATGCAGTCGGTTATCTACCAAAACAAACAAATTAATGATGATGGATCCCTCGAGCACTAAAAACTCCGGACGTAAACTCACTCCACTCTCGGAATGTCCGGGTGGAGGGTGGGCTCGAGGGAACAACATCGAAGATAAAATTTGTTTTTCGAACATCTGCGGGATCAACAGCAACATTGATGCTGTTCATCACTACCTGCAATCCAATCGTCCCGCCGTGCTTTTCTTGGCGGAGACAAAAATCTCAGAGGCTGCACCGATTAACCATCTCAACTTCCTAAGCTACGAGGTGCACTCCAATCTGAGAAAGAACGGGGGAGTTGTGGCTTTTGTCCGCAGCAGTCTTTCCTGCTCCAGGGATCTTTCTTTGGAATCAGATCGGAAGGACATTCTGTGGCTTCGCCTCAACTCCAAAACATCACCCAAATTTATTTGCTGCCTTTATCGCTCTCCCTCGAATCATAACTGGGATGACCTACTCGAATACCTCGCCGTCCAGATCGACTTCCTGAACATCAATCACCCCGCTTCAGAGGTAGTTCTTCTCGGTGATTTCAATGCCCATAATGAGCTTTGGTTGGGCTCAAATAAGACCGATGCAGCAGGTCGTGCAGTCGAAGCGTTCGCTCTTACTCAAGGGCTGACCCAGCTGGTGACGAGCCCTACTCTTTTCCCCCGCGTCTCGTCACACGCCAGTAGCCTGCTGGATCTCTTTCTGACCACGCATCCTGCCCCTTACAGCACTGCCGTCCTGTCCCCCCTGGGTAACTCAGATCACGGTGTTGTGGAGGTTAGGTTTCGGTCAGAAGCCGCTGTGGCCGCAGAAACTCGCACAGGCCGCAAAACTTGGCATTACGGGCATGCCGACTGGGAGGGGCTCAGAGACTTCTTCTCTAGCTTTCCTTGGAGAGATGTCTGTTTCACTGACGCGGATGCGTCGACTGTCTGTTCTTCAATAACCGAAATTATCCACGTCGGAATGGAGGAATACATCCCTCACACAGTGAAAGTTCCTAAACCAGGGTCCAACGGCTGGTTCAGCAAATCGTGTGACACTGCTCGCCAGCAGAAGATCAAGGCCCACAGAACCTACTTACAAAACCCCACTGTAGAGAACAGACAAGCCGACGTCGAGTCCAGAAACAAATATAATGAAGCGGTCCGCAATGCCAAAACCCAGCATGATATAAAAGTTAGGCACAGGGTAATGTCGCAGCGCAATGGCAGTCGGTCTTTCTGGACGCTGGCCAAGCAGATTGAAAAGAACTTCTCACACAGTAGCCTTCCACCACTTACGTGTCAGGATGGAACTATTGTATTTGACTCAAAGGCCAAGGCGGAAGTGCTAGCCAAGATCTTTGCTGCCAACCCCACCATGGACGTCCCCACCAACGCCCACGTGCCGTCAATTCAAAGGGTTCCCCACACTATGCGGGAGGTAACATTCAGGCATAAGACCATAAGACGAGTGCTCTTGTCGCTCGACATCAACAAAGCTTCTGGTCCGGACTTGATTCCTGCCATTGTACTGAAGAGATGTGCAGCTGAGCTTGCTCCAGTTCTTTCGCGTCTCTTCCAGATATCTTATGAATCCGGCACCTTCCCAGAAAACTGGAAATTTGCTCATGTACAGCCCATCCCAAAAAAAGGATCTAAAACCGACCCTTACAACTACAGGCCTATAGCTCTGCTTTCTGTTATAAGTAAAGTGATGGAGAGGTGCATAAATCGCGAGCTTCTGGACTACCTCGAACGTCACAGCTTGATTAGCGACAGGCAGTACGGTTTCCGGCACCAACGATCCACAGGGGACCTCCTAGCTTACGTCACGCAACTGTGGAGTAAACTCATCCAGTCTCATGGTGAGGCTCATGTCGTTGCTCTTGACATCACGAAAGCGTTCGATCAGCTGTGGCACGCTGCCCTCTTGAGCAAACTTCCATCCTACGGCCTCCCAGAAAAGCTTTGCAGATGGGTGGCTGACTTTATCTCTGGCCGCAAGATATCCGTCGTAATTGATGGATTCTCCTCTTCATCCCACAACGTCAACGCGGGTGTTCCCCAGGGATCAGTCTTGGCTCCAACACTGTTTCTCCTACATATCAACGACCTCCTTTCCTGCACGATCAACCCAATCCACAGCTTCGCTGATGACAGCACTCTGCATGCAGGAGTTCAGAGTGACAAGCCGATCTCTGCCGCTGAGCTGGAAAAAAGAAGACTAGCGACGACTTCTTCTCTGACAAGAGACCTGGAGGCTATCACTGCTTGGGGACGCAACAATCTTGTACAGTTCAATGCTTCCAAAACACAGTACTGTACTTTGACGAACAAAAAGCGTCCTAGCGCTCATACAGTTTCGATGGACGGTCGAGTCCTACCAAAGGGCCATTCATTTCGGCTGGTCGGAGTCCAGATCACCGAGGACCTGATCTGGCACGAACACATCTCTTCAATAGCTGCAGCTGCTGGGAAAAAGCTAGGCTATTTGTTTAGGGCTAAGAAGTACTTTTCTCCGCATGACCTTCTCACTCTATACAAGGCCCAGATAAGGCCTAGCCTCGAGTATTGCTCACACATTTGGGGTGCTGCCGCCCCGACTACATTGTCGATGCTCGATGCTGTCCAGAGGAGGGCGGTCCGACTGATCGATGACTCTTCTCTAACAGACAGTCTCGGGACTCTTTCGCACCGGCGGGCCGTCGGCGATCTAGCTCTTTTCTATCGCTACACCAACGGGCTTTGCTCCTCAGAGCTCTCTTCCATGATGCCGCCGCGCGATGTGCCTGCCAGACAGACCCGCCTGACTTCGGCGTCCCATCCTAACCGTGTCAAACTTCGTACATCCAGAACTGGCCGATACGACTGCTCCTTTGTCCCGAGGGTGTCTAGATTGTGGAACAAACTACGGGAGGAAGCTTTTCCCAGTTCTACTAACCTTAGGCAGTTCAAAAATCGTATTAACAAAATTTCTTTGGGATCATCATAGCAGCCGCGGTGTTCCGGCATTTAGGCTTCTGCCTGCGCGGCTGTTTCGATATATAAAAAAAAAAAAAAAAAAAAAATGAAAAGTATTTTCACATAAATTTTTGTTGCGTTTCAACACGTTCATACACTTCTTTCCAGTTCTTCAACAACATTTTGACACCACTGGTGCAAACTGTTGAAGATCTTCAACATTCATACATACAATTGCAGTTGCAGATTTTTTGTTTTGATTGCAGTGTATAATCAGTCGCAACATCGGTGATGGTACATGGTATACTCAACATAACCACGTATTTGGGGGTTATTGTAGATTTAGCGTGTACATGACAGTGTAATATGTAGTTCTACATGAAAAAATCTTGGACGGAGCACTTTTTATACGGAAATTTGTTCTTCCAAAATTCCATTTTCCATAAATATCTCGACGTCAAATAACGCAACAAGTGATCACAAAACGTAGACTACAGAGACGTTGGAGAAGGAGAATAGACCACAGAAGGTCGATTATTATCGATCACAGGATGGAATGGATGCGCTGCGTTGCCATATTTCGCCACCTGAGAGGTGTATAGTATAGTCACATCGTGATTGACTGATTTTGAAGTATAATGACATGTGAATCATACACATTAGAGCTCAAAAATTTTATTACAATGAAAACAAATTAAAAAGATGAAAATTCTGTTTTATTTATATACATTTATCATGTTATTTTATTATTATTTCAGTCACTGATTTTGTTCATTTCTTGTTTTTGATTATGTATTGTCTATGTTATTATTTATTCACTCATTTCCAGGCAACCACCAACTCCTCTCGAAGTGCTTCTAGAGTCTGAGGAGGACGTTGCAAATTGAGCAATCTCCTACCCATCATATCCCACACGTGCTCA
Organism: Acanthoscelides obtectus; assembly: GCA_963669975.1. Taxonomy (NCBI): domain Eukaryota; kingdom Metazoa; phylum Arthropoda; class Insecta; order Coleoptera; family Chrysomelidae; genus Acanthoscelides; species Acanthoscelides obtectus. The sequence goes on from CAVLJG010000004.1 coordinate 59,584,398, forward strand.
ATTTGGGATAAGTCGGGAGATCTTGGTGGCCATGGTAACAATGTGACATCATTATGATGAAAGAAGTCTATTGTGACTCTTGCAACATGTGGTCGGGCATTATCTTGTTGGAAAGTTGGATCTGCCAGGGTGTCAAGATAGGGTAAAAGATGGGGTTCTAGAACTTCGTGGATATAACGCTGCGCGTTCATGTTACCTCTGATGAAGATTAAAGGTGACCTGGAACCATAAGCTATAACACCCCAAACCATAACTCCAACAGTGTGATGAACATGTCTTTCAACAAAAAACTGTGGATTCCTCCTTTCACCATGTCGCCTTCTAACCCTGGCACGACCATCGTGCATGCCTAAACAAAATCGAGACTCGTCACTAAAGACAATACTGTTCCATTCCTGATCCCAGAGTGATCGTTGTCTGCACCACTCAAGGTGATTACGTCGGTGTTCTCGAGTTAAAGGGAGGACCCAGTGTGGCCGGTATGAAAACAAGCCAAAACTTCTCATTCGTCGGTAAACACTTTGCATGCCAATAGGTCTTCCGTGTTCTGCAAACCATTCATTTGCAATGGACCTGGTAGTGGAGAAACGGTCCCTTAAGGCCAATAATCTTAGGCGGCGATCTTCACGGTCTGTTGTTCTACGGCGGCGTCCAGGGCCCCTTGCTCTTTGTGTACGGCCTTCTCGAAGCCATACCTGACAACACCTAACCACAGTGTCTACAATCCTTTGCACTCTAACTGCAATTGCCCGAAAAGAAAGTCCAGCTTCCCGAAGTCCCACTATACGGCCCCTATCAAACTCACTAAGTTGACGAATTCGTACAGGTCTCCGTACTATAGGCATCGTAACCGATCGTAAAGGATGTCAAGAACCAAAATCCGCCAACGTTGATTCTTTACTGCGGCTGAAATATTCATTTTTAGAGCGTTAGTGATTTAAAAAAAAGCAGTATAAAAACCGGAATGTCCAACTGATAAGGCTGAAAATTTTTTCACTTGTTATTTACAGTAAGATAAATACATTCACCAACTTTTATTAAAATAAAACCATTTAAACTGGGTGTTCGGATTTAAATGTCACTTAGTATATTTCAAATCACAGTCAACCACGATGTAACCATACATTCTCCAACGTCACTTGTTCTGTGTTGATATTTGACGTCGAGGTACTGCTACAAAATGGTATTTTGTAAAAAAAATTCCATATAAAAAGTGCACATTCAAATATTTTTTTCTGCAGAATTACATATTACACTGTCGTGCACACGTTAAGCCTACAATCCCTAAATACGAGGTTATGTTAAGAGTACCATCATCAAACTACGATTTACAGTAACTACTATTTCCACAACATGATAGACTTTTCAACCAATTTCCATATAAATATTTTTGTTTTAATATTGAGGAATTTACATTGGTGGCATGCATTGGAACGGTTCAAAAATATGAATGAATTGTTTTCACTTTATCTCGACTGAAAGACTGGAATATCCACTCTCTTAATGGTTCTATATTTCTTGTGGCCGTGTTGCATAAATTTCGCGAACTAGTTTCTAGAACTAGAATCGGAAGCCTCAGATTCGCTTTGCTTCACTTATTCGTCAAGATAGCGCAAATTGTTAATAACACATGTAATTATATCTCTCATATCCCACCAAATTTCTGTATACATATATAAAACTTTAGAAATATATAATGTTGAGCTGGATACGTTGCGGGGTATTATCGCACAATCTGGCAACCATGGCGCACCCTCAGAAATGGCCGCTGACACGACAATTGAATTGAAATTTTTGATACAAAATAGTTTGGAGGAAACACTAAAAGAAACAAAAAAGCTATTAGAAATTATTGTTACAACTCCTATGTCAACATTAGAGGCTGAGCGAAATTTCTCAACATTGAAAGGAATCAAGACCTTTCTTCGAAATACCATGACCCAGGATCACCTTGCAGCGTTGTCGATGCTGTCCATTGAAAAGGAATTTATTTTGATCATGGAAAATTTCAACAGGAAGGTGATCGACAAATTTGCTGCCAAGAAGGAGCGCAGGATCGAAGTGACATATAAAAAATAGGTAAGTTCGGATTTGCAGAACACCTGTTTCATTTTGCCACGAGCCGCCACCGATGGAGAGTACATACTGTTTTGATTGCTTTGAAGAAATTCATTAATCCATAAATTGATAATAAGTGATTATTACTATGATGTAACGAAAGATGAGGAATTGGTCGGAATACATTTTATATTCTTTTTTCATGCAAATACAAACAAATCTGCATATTTCAAGGTATGCAGCTATAAACACTCAGTATGTTGAACTTAACAAATTCGAGATTGCCATGCGTTAACAAAAGTCCAAACCTGCTATTAAATTTAACAGCTAGAAAATCGACCTATCATTTGTCTTATTCCCATTGGCTGAAGTACATTTATAAGAAAAATCAAAATACATGAAGGTAGTCCTGTTTTCTCTGTACAAAAGCATCATGCTAGAATCAAAAAGTGTTCTTGTTTATAATGCAATCGCTTTTCACGATTTTATTCAATAATTCAATAGAAATCACTGATATTCAGAGAGCTTTGACAGCTTCCATCAAATGCATTTCGACAAGGTCTTTTCCCATTGGTCCAAACTGGCAGTCAAATATTAATGATGGTGAAATTGGCTCTAATGTAATATAACCTCTTTGTAATTAAAAATTATCTTCTACTTTGTAGTTCGGTTAGCTATAAAACCGTGTTTTTTAGATTTCCTAAACTCTTATTTATTTGACGTTTCAGAGCATCTTAATCATTTATGAAAAATATTTCCGTAGGAATAAGTCCATCTTCAATGAGTACCTCGCCCTAGCCAAAGAAGGAGCCTCAGCTGGCAAGGAGCAGGGTTTGCCTCCACAGTAAAACTTCAACAAGATAGTCCTCCAGTCAACAATGGGGATCCGGCACCTAACGGCCAGCACAAGAAATGCAGCCCCAAGCGAGCTATTGGCTGTGGGTTAGTCAGTTTTGTGTCAGACCGAGAGGCAACGAAACCTGCTGTAATTGCCAAATACACAAATATTGGCGTACTTGCCAAATACAGGAGTAGTGGGAGCGCCCTATTTGTAAATTGAATTCGAACCTTGGTGTACTTGGCAAGTACGCAAATATTGGCGTACTTGCCAAATACACGAGTAGTGGGAGTCCGCCTTCATTCTTGGCAATAGGGAGAATGGGCTCCATCATCCTGCCTCGGCGAGATATGTTGCAACACTACTGAACAATCAAGGCTACGCATCGTCACATGCACCTGCGCACTCAACTATCAAGCCTGTTGTACTCACGTCTCAAGTAAACGAGTTGATCAGAATCACGCATTGTAAACAGAATTACTCGACCACCATTTCACAGACATTGAGACAGGCAGACACGACGTGCTGAAGCATACTCAAGACCCCTTGGGTGGCTGTACCTATCAGACATATTCCACAAATCATAAGTTTCTCCGTACATTTGTCTTTATTAGAGAAACGTTTTCGATACTAGTCTCCTTCTGCTGTCTGGGCTCAGTGCCAGGTGTAACGAACTGTTTGATTGTTCTGGTCATACTGCGCCAGTGTTTCGGTGGGCGCTACCAGGTCTGACGATGTCGGAAGGGGCAACATTGCATGGAGGACGGTAACTACCGGTAGGGCAGAGAAATAATGTATATGGACTAATTCGTCGCCTTCCACACACAGTGTCGTAAGTGACATCTTAGAGATTGGAGTTAGAGTTCCCGAGCTAGCTCTCTCAGGTTAATGGGTAGGAAGACGGTGTTACTACGATATCACTTGCTAAGGTAGAGTCCGACTTACAACTGATAGTGTACAATTCGAAAAAATAAAATAACGTTAAGACATGCTGCTCTTGTCGAAGCTCACGCCTGTCTCCCCCGCGCAACTCCTCCTCAACGTCATACCTTACTACCTGCCTTCCCTCGCACTTTGCACTGTGGCACGCACTCACACATGGTCGCGCTGTTGCCGAACCTCTTCACCCTTTAAAGAGCGAAGTAAGATCATCGAATTTTTTCTTCGCTATCTTCCATGGAGAACTGTTTAAATTATCAACCTTAACATTACCTACTTTACCGATCAATCGTTGTAGTTCGGTAAAGTCATACTTTGAGTCAAAGTGGCTATACTTAAATACTTAAAAATATTTTCTTAGGTTCGTTTTTGTCCACCATTAATCCCATAACATCAGTCCAATTTAAGTTTTTACCTTCATTGCTTGTGCGAACTGTCAAAATTCGTAATACTTTTGATAAACTTTTAAAATCCAGAAAGTCTGACCAGCTCATCGGAATGACTTTGTATGGATTTTTTCATCTGGCTAATTCGACTATAGTGTAAAGTTGGCTGGGCATAAAAATATCACCAACTTGTGAAATAGCTGTGAAATAGCTGCGCTGAATCTCCATCACTTTGTCCATGATTGGTCTCAAAAAAAAACGTAGAGATATGATTCGGTTCCCTTGATTTTCTGATGTGCATACAACATCATGGCAGCCATAATCGAGTTCTTGTTCTGGCCAAAAGATCCATCTGAATATAGAACTACAGATTTTACACCTTTTGCTAGGTGATACTTGATGCTTTGGAACACACAACTAAATACCACACATACGCCACTTTATGTGATTCAATACTGCACCAATAATTATTTCTCACAAACTGTCGTAAATCAAGTTACGTCGTTTAGTGTGATTTAAAAGCGAAATTTTGTTAGATACACCATTTATCTTCTTTGCTATTGCTCAAAGGTTTTTGCTCATACATTTACGTCACTTTGTGGGAACTTGCAGCAGTTCAAAGTAAGTTTTGGGGCGGCGTAACTCAATTTTTCGATTTTTGTTATTTACGACACTATTTGTGGAAGGCGACGAATTGTACGGGCCTGTTTGATTTACTTCATCCGTTTAATTTCTCTATTGTACATGTTCCTTTATGAACTGACGAGGGCTTTGCGTAGGAAGAGCAGAGTCAACCTACTTAATGCCATTTTTCAATGTGTGTGTAATTATTTATTGAGGCTCCCACAACTAATTGGCGAGTTGCTGGCCATGAACAGGGATAAAATAAAATATGCGATCGATATCGCCCTCAACGATCGCTAAACATCGACGAATATCAGAATCATAACAAACTAATCTACAGAAAAATGGTTTTCCATAAAATTCGCCAAATGTGTACAGTAATGAGCATTTAGTTTCCGATAAATCATCGTTTCAGTGAATTTATATGAATTTGTAACTGGCCAATGATATAACTCAGACGGCAGATGTCCGTGATAGCTTCATGTTTTCCATTTTCCGCAACGAAACAATATTTTTAAATGATGTAGCAGATGTGCGTGCTAAATAAAATTTATTCTGGTTCATTGGAATTTCGCGCATTTGATGGAATATACATATTTTAAATTTGCCCATGGATAATCCGCAGCATTACATATGACTGAACAGTTGTTAGTCAGTGCTAGCTTCGTACCATACATCCTACTAATGACATACCAGGAATATCAAATTTGACTCTCACCATTGGGATCTCGGATACGATAAGAGATACGAAGTCAATGGAGTAGAAAAAGGAATTTTCCTACAATTGTTTTTATTTTTTATGACTTTCTTTTACGTAGAATTTGAAAATAGATTGCAAACTAACATTTTTCTCTTCTACAATCAATATAACCTTTCGCCACTTGTTCTCAATCATCAAATTTCTTTTCTTATGGACGCCATATTGAATTTTTGTACCAATGAATAGAGCTTTTATTTCTAATTCGATTTAACCGACTCCATGTCTGCTTCCAAGATACCAATGATAAAGGTCAAATTTGAAACATCCAGTATACCCACAATTTCAGATTCAACTGCTGTTTGGTGGTGTACCTTCAGCTGGACAACATCAGCTTAGGCTGTGAGGGTTTGACACGCCGGCGCTGAAGAGATGGTGAGTTCTATTCTTTTGGCCTGTTATTATCCATTTTCAGGGCAGAATATATTTTCCGTACGGTATTTATTGTAAAAATAACTTATCCTGTGGTTTTCATGTTGATAATTCCTCATGCTTGTCTGACCAAATCAAAACCACATACATTTAAAATTTCTCTTTGTTGAACAGCGTTTCGGTCCCAATAGTGACATTCTTTAAGTTAAATTGACACTTGATATTGTCAAAAAGTGTCAACTGAATTGTGATTGAGCCGTTGGGACCGTAACGTCCTTCAATAAAGAGGAATTATAAAAAAGTGGTTGTGATCCGGCCAGACAAGCATGAGGATTAACAAAAACAATATCTCAGAAAAAGCTGTTTTTTTCTCAATTTGAAAAATATTCAAATAAAATACTTTATATATATTGTATATATATATATATATATATATATATATAAATATATGTATATATATATATATATATATGTATAAATATATATATATAATAATAATAATAATAATAATAATAATATATAAATATGTATATATATGTATAGATAGATATTTAGGAACACAGCAGTAGATGGCGGCAAAAGCCATCTCCTATCTATGCCGTATCGACTAGGAATGTCAAAGTCCGAACATATTGTTGCTTATATATTTCATGTCCTGCATCTTTTGATATAATTCCATAACAAACTACAAAACTAAATAATTACGGCATTGAAGACTCAGGGGACACTAATGTTGATGGAGGTCAAACGGATAAAAGTAGATTGTGAAAAGACATTGACGTCTTGCGATATGTCTGAAAAGTAACAGATTTGATAGAACGTTATCTGTTTATAACCTTAGACATAATCTCCAGCCTAACTACCGCTATCTACTTCTGCCTTTTAAGATTACCGGCACGGGTATCACGAATCTTGAAAAGTGACATATTGTAGTTTTTTTGACATAACGTAGGCTTTTTGTGAGTTAACGTAGGTTTTTCTACAAGATGTTAATTTAGGCCCGTATCATCAGTCGTTCCTACAATAAATTGTAGAACGCCTTTATGGTCTCCTTGATTTTCAGAATCGCACGTCATCTTCAGTAAGCTACTTGGATGTACTGCTTTAGATTTCTAGTCTGTTGTCAATCACAAGTCAATTGTGATGTTAGGTTATGTTTCTTTTTTTGCCGTTTAAGAAATTTTAGACAGATGAATCAAATGCCGAAGAATATTTATTGCAAAAAATTTTGAGTCAATAATAATTCCCTACATTGAACAAATTCGTCAAGCTGTGGTATCTTCAAGTCCCATATCTTATATTAGTGTTCTAACATGAACAATTCAAATGGATGTGTATTTATGAATAAAAGCCTAACAGCTTACAACCAAGCTGTTCCTTGATGAAGGTAGGTAAATTACAAAATTAATCATTGCATATTCATATTTATATACTTATCGCATTTTTTTCAGATGTGGTTCGTTCTCACAGACTTTATGAGATGTTGGATAAGAAGCATTGTATCCCAACTGCATTGCTGATGTCGGAGATGTCTGTTCACAATCATCGCTGGACTTTGGATTGCATAGTGTCAGGCTACAAGTATGTATAATGTGTAAATGCTCTGAAATTGAATTTAAACTGCCCTATCTTTTTTTATATTAGTGGGAACCTTAACATAAAAATTTGAGACTATAACTCTAAAAAATATTTTTATAAGAATGTAGCCCACACGAAGGTATAAGATTTTTAATGTTTCTTGTATCTATGCATCTGTATTGCAGATATAAACCATTGTGATATTGTATACAAAACTCAGTAAAATTCCTTATCCATTTTAGAAGGATAAATATGATTTTCCGGAAAATGGATTCATGCATCCAGGCACTTGAAATCATATTTGAAGGAGCCAACCTTACAGAAGTAAAAAGTCAATGTGTTTTTTGTGACTGACATGTGTTACACTGCGGTTTGTAAATTAAAGGTAGGCATAAGTATGTATAATCATAAAAGTTAAAAGCTATCAAGTTCAAGAGGAGCTTTGTTAGGCTAGGGCAGGGGGTTCTCGAATGTCTAATGGTTAATGTTGCATGCGAGATAGCTAAAATGTTACACGAAACTCAATGAAGTGCCTGTTTGAATATTGTAATCAACATTTCTATTTGACAAAGTTTCACAAGGCTGATACCATGGGTTTGATATTGAATTCTTGACATCACAGCACAGTGGCAAATGATGACAATCACAAAAATAAAATTTCAGTGATCTAGCAAAAATGTTATATGAAATACATATTTCACCACTTATGGTTATATCGGTACTTAGGACTAAAGCTTAAGATATCACCATTAATTATAATATTATTTTCTCAGATCTACTTGCATTGCTTAAAGATACATCCGATCCTGACTGGCCCAGGGTACAAGATACTGTTCAAAGACAGAATAACTCCAGTGTACGCAACGTTATTAGAGGAAAAAGAGAGAAAACTAGAAAGTTTTGTTTGTAATTGATTAGATATCCTCTTAGCCCTGTTTATCTAGCTTGTAATTTAGAAAATAGCATATAATCTAGTTAACATCATGCTAGAGAAAACAGATTTGTTTTTAGAGAAAAGATGCATTAAAACTTGATAAAATCTATATTTCTAGATATTTTTGAAAGAATCTATTGTATTTCTGTTGGTACACAATTGAGAATGAAAAATATTTATTTTATCAAGTAACTATTCTTTTATTTATGTACTGCAAATACTTACCAACTAAAACATATAATACATGCGATTGTCAAGGAATTCATAGATAGTAGGTCAAAATTCATAAGTATCTTTGATCAAATTGAGTCTTTATATCTAAAAGGTACAAATAATAACAGAAAATGTGAATAAATATATAGCAAAAAAACATATCCAAAATGAAAAACTACAATAGTCTATTACAATAACCTTTACTAATTTCAGACTTTCTTTTCATAAGGGCAGCAGCGGTGGCCGCAGCAGTAGACTCTTCGGTCTCCTGATCAGTCGTCGTGTCGCTGTGCGGGTTTGAATCCCGTCCTAGGAGAAATTTTTTTCTTATCTATGAATGTTGTGATTGTCCGTAGGTGGTGGACGGTCGCTGACTGTCGAACGCGGAGGTACCACCCGGCGGATCTCGTAGGCGGAGCCAGAATGTGTGCATATTGCATGCACACGTGTTCCCTCGCCGGAGTCCGTGTGGCGTTCCCCCTTTCCCCTATAGCCCCACGGTACCCAATGGGCGTTTAGGTCTTATGCCTTCGTGGTAGTTGGAGTATAAAAAAAAATAAAATATAGGGTGTTTTCCAAATGAATGTCAAAATTTAAGAGGGCGACTTTTGGTTCCATTTTAGGAAAAAAAAACTAAATATAATTGTATGTCCTAAACGTCTTGACTTTTGAGAAACAGGGTGGTAAACTTTTTAAAAATCAATATTTTTTGAGGTATTTTTAATGTACGAATTTTCTTTTAAGTTCCACTAGCGACGTTCGTACCGATTTCACTTGCTTATTTTGACAGACAATGATAGTAGGCTACTGATTTCTCTTAAAATGAAAGCTACTATTGAAATCCCGTCATTTCTAAGCAAATTTGATTGCTTAATTTTTTTCACTCTGATGCACGGTATTCCCTTACAAAAATAAAATAACGTTTCTTTGGATGATCCTAATATCGTTAGTATGACAATGTCACTATGTCGAGAAATAGATTGTATTTTTCACGTGAAAACCGTGAGTCAGACTAAAAGAATTAAATAATTCAATTTTTTATGTCTGACCCATTATTTCCATTTGTCATGTTAACAATATTGTTATATACAGTGATTTTTGCTTAGAAGTGATTGAACATTTTAATAAGAGAGAAATAAACGACATACCATCACTGTTTATCAAAATAGGATGGTAAAATTAAATGAATGCCTCTTGACGCGTGTACATGGGTGCCAAATTTCATTGAGTGGTATTACAGATATTCATAATCAACGATTTATTTTTTTGAACTTTTTTATCACCCTGTTCCAAAAGATGAAAGATTTAGGACATACCATCATATTCATAAAGTTTTCATCTTAAAATGTACCTGAAGCCATCCCCCTAGATATGGACATTCAATTAGGAAAACGCACTAAATTGCAGCTACTAAGAGATAAATGCAGAGTTTAGAGCTAAAGATTTAATTTTTTTTACTGTCATTATCATAACTAGCAAAGTCTGCTTTTCATACAAGTGTTTCAAATATCAAACCTGTTCCGTTTTTCATATTTCTTTCTCAGACAGAAAATGTTTATCTTTCCTATGCCACAGTTTTAATAGATTTTCTCTTTCATGATAAGATTACAAGTCAATTAACGAACGCATTGGAAAAGAAAGTGTATTTAAGTTTCCTCACTTTTTTTCATATACCTCATGCTATAACATTAATATATGGTGCAACACATTTGATGAACACAACATACTGTTCTTTGAGGCTTAGTTCATCAATCTCCTTGTTGTTGATCATGACACATGTATTTTTTTTAGTATGCTCGCAAGAAACAATAGTTGCTAATATTAACCACATCATCAGTAATATTTTCATTTAGCTACGTCTCTGTAACACCGAATACATCAAAATTTTCTAATGCTATTGAATTTACAATAGCATCAAAACTAGATATGAGGGAACGTACATTCAAGTGTCCGATTTGCATTTTACTACCAGCCATTAAGAGTAGGTATTTGAATCGTACATAATTTAGAAAAGATTTTGAGTATTCTAAATAATTCTTAAAATGATCAAAATAAAATTCGTGAGGGATGTCTTTGTTGAAAGAATTCATACACTGGGCAATTTTTGTCTGTCGGAAGATGATCGGTACTGTAAGATATTTTATACTGGTGATTTGAATACAAACAGTTGCAACATTTCGAATGTGCCTGCTTACAAAGGGAGGTGTCATGGTTTTCTCCACACTGAGCACAGACTAGGATTTTGGCATTTTTTTCCAGAATGATTAAATCGGAAACAATTTGTGCACTGAGGCACTTCATTATTTTTGTATATAGATACATTTTTAAAATCTGTTTAAATAAATTACCTGTTATCTCTGCGTAAATAATATAAATTTTTTTTTGTGCAATATACTTAATAAAATTTATCTTAATATCTTCTTTTTCTATGAAACGGTTCTGTCTTGTGATGACTTCACTACCTCTTCTTCGGTAATTCGTTGATCTGTATGGTAGCCCACGATTTTGATTTTATTTAGGTTTAAACATTTTCGGTTCAGACATTTTTTCTGAATTTTTTCCTTTAAATGGGCATGATTACTTTCGTGAACCTTAATTTTCACACCACCGTTTCTAAAATTCTTCACGTCGTCAATTTTGATTTGAAGTTTAGACAAGCTTAAGTTTTTGTCTAGATCTTTGCGCGTCTTGAGGCTTGTTTGTTGCTGGCTTGGTATAATCACTATGCTTTTCAATGGGATTTCCTTGCTTTTTGTACCATAGGTCTGTTTTACAATTTGCGAATACGAAGTGCTTGTCATACTTGATTTTTCAATTATGTCAATTCTGGTATTCAGTTTCTTGAGCGCGTCAACCACAATTTATTTTTCAGTAATATTTGTCGACAAAAAATTCAACTAATCTTGAAATCTAGTGTTCTCGTTCCTAACTTGCTCAATCAATCTATCTTTTTCTATTAATAACTGACTGTATGAATTAACTTTTTCACATAATATTTTCATTTCCTGTTTTAGCTCCTCATTTGTTGTTCTAAGGCACTTACTGCTCTTAGGTGTTTCCGTATGTGCATCACTTGGTTTGGTTACCACCATTTTAGCACTCTCAGACTTAGCTGAAGCAATCTCAGCAGTTTTCTTTTTTTTCTTATTCATGGAGTACCCAGTATGGACGTATCACTTTCTTCTAGTCTAGATGATTGATGTCAAAATTCTTCGCTGTATTGGCCAAAAAATGTTTGCTACTGGAAAATCTGTTATTCTCCAAGAATATTAACGGAGCTGCACGCCAGCAATAGTTGTAGTAGGGAGTAATAAAATATTTCAACAGTTTTCTCGAGGTATACGCGGATTCAGTGCAATAAGGCAAGTCAAAAGGAAATGACATATGACATAAGTTCAAGATAAAGTTGAGCATTTTAATTTGATACTTGCAGCATCTATCTACCTGTAATGATAAGCGAATCATGACTGCAATGCAATTATCTTAAAACTACTTATTAGGGCTTAACCTAGTCTGACTTTGAGGTACCTACCATTTTCAAAATAATGGGTCTTTTCTGCTTATCTAGTTGTTTGAATTGTTTGGAATTTGTTTTACAGGAGAGTAATTACCTTCATGAGTCACAATTTTCTTTTATTTTCCCATTTGTAATTAATTATGGGATTTTATGTCATAGTTTTGCTGATTTTACTTCATGCTGCAACTCTATTTTTCTGCTTACTCTCTGTAATGCTTCATTTTTGGTAATCCTATATGACCATGGCATTTTGAGCTCCCTGAAATAGTGATTGGTCAATAACAGTAATTATGATCTTCACATACACACATTATACATACTTGTAGTCTGACACGTTACACAATCCACAGTCCCACAATGATTTGTAAAAGCATCTCAGACATCGACAATACAATAATTGCACTGGTCATAGAATGTTTCTTATTCGTGGAGGAACCATCGCATAAAGTCTATTTGAATGAATAACACCTGAAAATAATACGACAAATATTTAATATGAATAGCATTGACATTTGCATCAAAGTGTTCAGTTTCAGATCATTGATACCAGATATGGGATTTGAAGATAGCACAACTTGTGGAATTTGTCGGGAATTATTATTTGCAAGAAAATAATAAATTATGCTTGTGCCTTCGATTCATGTGTCTAACATTTCTTAAACGTCGAAATGAAGATAACAACATAACCTGTAGTCAGAACTGTCAGCATAAAGGCCATAAAGGCGTCCTAAAATTGTAGGAACGACTGACGATACGGGCCTCAGCACTAGATGATGGACACCTGTTGTGAACTTGTTTTGTAGTTGTACGTGTTGCCTAAATGTCATGTCAGTTACCAGTGATTGGTTCTGCTGTGATGTAACATCTGCGTCAGAGATGGCATTGATGGAGGTCTAAGGTGTAAGTTATATACTATAGCTGGAAGGAAACGGCAGTGCGTGAGGATTTGTGTGCTAATAAATATATAATAATAATTCCATTGGTTCCTTGTCTGAAATACACTTACTTGAGATTCAAAGCCACAAATTAGTTGCGCATCCCACTCTTTCTTATTCATTCTGGAAATTACATATGCAAATTTGCTGAATTTAAAAAACGAGATAGATATGAAAAGAAAATCATTGGTTGGCGAAGTAACAGGTGAGGAAATATGCTACAGACAGGAATATTTATGAAAGTGAAAAGGGCTTATTATTTTTTATTTCGTCATTTAGATTTTATTGAAATTTATTTTGCGATGTCAATAGAAAATACAAATCAGCGCTTAGACGTGAGGCATTGCGAAAATGCTGTGTGATGCGTCATTCCTAATTTTATCTGAAGTGGATTCATTGCACACAACACAAAGTTTTTGGTAAAACACAAAAAAAAAACGAGAAAAATTGTAATTTATAACTTCGAACATAACGTGTCTTCGGAAACAACAACAATAATATTAAATAACCCGTCTGGCACAGCTAATAGATATACTTCATTGGCAGCATATTCAGTAATAATTTTCACACATATAAATATCACTGATTTTATACACATGCAGACCAATACACTTAATCGTCCAGATGCGATCTTGCTACTCAACCAACCTTCTTTCTTTCACATCTTTTCAGAGATAAATATTATAGAATACTCGGCTTCACAAAACAGATACTTGCTTTCTGCAACCAACAATGCGTGTCGTTGAATCATTCCTCCATAGATGGACGTTCACAGTGATCATAGCGAGCAAACGTGGAATGAACTATTTGCACCCCAAAAACTACCTAGTCTGCAAGATGACATTTTGTCGTCTTTTCTTTCATTTTTTAGGTTTTTTACATAATACTCGTGCCATTATTGCCACCGCTCACCTTCTGAGAACTGTAATTTCATTTGATGTACGAGGAGGAAATTTTGAGATGTGGAAAAGCGTGGTGATATATCCTAAGACACTTTCTAACCGGTGGTAAAGATTGCAAATGTATCTCTTTAGCTGTATAAAATGGTACGACTCCATAGTGGTTCCTTATAAAATTTGTTGTAACTCTATGGTCAACTCAAAAGTTATTGAAGGAACTGAACGTAATCACTCCTCTCACTTCAACCCAGTGATTTTCAATAACCCCGTTTTCTTATTTAAGTTAGAATAAATCAGCGTAGAATTCGGTGGCCGTTTCAATTTACAGGAGCTCTGGACAATCAGCTATCACAATCATTCTTCAAAAAATAGCGTCAAGTAGGTTGACTGCACTTCCCACGCAACACCGTAATCAGATCATGGAGACTATGTTCAGCAGAAGTTAGACCTTCTTATGGAAAGCTAGTTACGAACATGCGTAATAGATAAAAAAGTAGTAGACTAAACAGATCAAGCCAGACAAACAGCCCAGACAGTTAGTTCATAGACAGTAAGGCCAGAACACTCACCAAGACTGGTACGCGTTTTTCGTGATGTACATGTCGTATAACATTCAAAAAACGTAATATCTGATGTTCGAAAATTTTCGCGATTACAATACTTCCTCGCCAGTAGTCGTGGGAAGTAAAAGTGTTTGTCACTGTCCATAGGTATGGCCTTGTAAGTAATCAACCTAGGTATTGTTTCATATTAGCCCATTTGTGCTGTTGCCATAATACGACATGTATCCAATATTGCCTTCTGTCTCTAAAACATTCCTGTATCTGACTCTGTGTACTCTACCACATTTATTTACCTTTCCTCTCAGTTTAAATATTGCTTTCATAAAAGTGGCCAAATTTTACTACTCAACAATACTATAAAATCTTTGAACGATTCAACACCGCCCTTAATCACAACTTTAAATACAGTCAGTGACGTTCCTCGCAATATTTCCTAAAGCTTTTGCTTCATAAAGATGACTCATGCTAGGTCAGTGTATCAATGGCAGTGTAGAATCTTGTCAGATTGGCCGGTATTGAGATATTTGTAGCAGCTTGTACCGAGACTAATTTAATCGTCGACATTGAGTTATCAAAGTGAATAAACAATCACGAACATATTTGAGGACGGCAGGTACATTATGCTGAGCATGACCTGATGACTCCTTATCAACCTGAAGAGATTCTACATTTGGATGTTGCTAAAGCCGTTCTTTATTCATACCTGACCGCGACTTTTCTGACTTTGTTGGTAACCAGAAGAATATTTCAGTCACGATCAATATCCTTATTGTGAACATACTAAGGGTCATTCGCTGTATTCCTCATAATTTTCACTTGGAGCAACTCCAATGTTACGTCATAATTGAGAAATGTGGAGCTACATCAAATCTGAGCTATGGATCATGGTTTTGTTATAAAGCTATAATTGAAAAATACATGACGAAAACTATTTAACAACAGTAACTTCAGGTAGAGGTAGTTGTGAAGTTTTAGATACAATTTTCGTAAATTGCCGAACACAGTACATGTTTAACGACAACAAAATCGAACTGTATCTCTTGTTTTCATAACCAGCTGTCGAATATGATAAACTGTATGGATTTAGCAGCTTTCTGTCAAATATTCCAGAAACTATGTATAGGACACCACGTCCAGCCTTGAAGTGATGTTTGGTATTCCTCATATTTCAAACGACGTGTTTTGTCTACATTTTATATAAAATTACATAATATTGGAAAACTACTAATATGCAGAAACCACGTTTAAATCAAATATGAAGATATATGTTTCATATCAGTTTCCTAATTACCTATATACAAGGTAATATAGGAACGTTTAAACTGTCTTAAAAGGGTCATGGAAGGAACAGTTGTCTCCATTCAGACTTCCTATTTCTATATACTGTGATCCCAACCTCTACCTTAAATTACACGTTGTGTTAGGATTCAAATTAGTATACTAATTTTATGTTTTTAAGGCGTGTTTTCAGTAACCAGTCATTCGAAAAAATAGAGGAGGAGTCTACTTTTATCGACATCTATGACCCAGAAAGATACGCCACTGAAGTGCTCCTTCTATTTATTCAAAGGCTCATCCTACGGACCATTCCAGCAATAAAAATAAACACAATAAAGCTGTAATTGTCGACAAAAGAGGGCTGAATGGCTACCTACCATACCAAAACTAAAAGGTTTGCGGCGATCTCTTTTATGTCCTTTTCCGCTACTGTGGACCTCTGAAGATCGGGATGTGTTTAGAATGTGGAAGAGCACAACCTACCTAATCTCGCAAAGAAATGCAAACAAATAGAAAACACACAAATGAGATGATACTGTATTCCAAGATCGTATTTTGCAAAGAATCACCATTTGCTTATATTTGAGTATTCCATGAACATACCAATATGGAGGGAAGCACGACTAATACTGTCAATCAATCTAGAGGGTTTCAAAATTTCCAAAGCAGTCCATTCAGATGATATGAAGCAGGCAAGCCTAAACCATACATCACATAGTGCTTACTTCTAAATAGCTAAGCACAACAGAACGTAACAATTGATTCCATATTCGAGTATGTACCTCACTTTTACCAGTATTGTACATCTATGAAATTTGGACACGTGTATTATTTGATGGTAGTTTTATGCCCTTGACTCGTCTGTAATGATAGGCTTTCGTATATTCTGTCCAATATCCTAAATACTGTGAGACATTAAATAATATTCCCGTGACACCTCAGCCGATATGTTACAAATTAGATGATAACAAATTCTTATTTTAATTTGATCTTGTCGTAAAAGCCAGTGTAAATCCTAGCCAGGGTAAACATACCTATAATCGATAATAACGTTAGATGATACTTATGTTCTTTATAATGAAATGAGAATAAATTCTTATTTCAATTTAATCATGTCATGGAAAGCAGTGGAAGCCAACTAAACCAAGGCAAACATTATGGCTGAGGCAATAAATAATATTCAAAACACCTACTTCGTTACTTTCATGTAGCCTCTTTCAACCTCTGGGGCACCCTCATCGTTTCCCGTTTCAGATTCCGTCTACCTCACAGCCTGCCTGCCCGGCAATCCAAATAAAAATCCGTTCAAATAAGGTAAGTAGGTAAACATTTGTATTGGGTACAGTAGTAGCGGAAGGAATCTTTCAATATTTGCTCTGACTTGATTTGCTTTAAAAGTACGTTGTCTGCTTCGGGACTACAATAGTATGGGCAGATGAGGCGTGCTGTTTCTTCTCTCAACTTATAGTACAGTGAGTATAACGACGACATGGAATGCCACAGAATATTCAGGACTGCGATTCGTCTGACTTATTACTATTTAACTGAAAGTTGAGTCAGGTCACTGGTGGATTTGGATGTTTTGAGATGGCTGGCTATTTCAAAAATCAGACTTCATCCGATCTAGGTACAAAACAATTTAAATTTCAGGGTTACCATTTTCCATTATTTTTGTGCCTTTCAAAGCTGATAGTTCTTCAAATAATGGCTTACGGCTTTTATCTGATAACAAAAACATCGCTCATTGATACAATTTACTATAACCAGGCAGGTATCACGTGCATAAAGAATGATTTTACATTTTATATTTTTGTAAAAACAAGTTCTCATCTGTCCTATCAATACCAGAATTCATCCCATAGCTTGGGTTCGCGCAAGATTTAGCCAGGGGGACGTATTATGGGTCCAGAGTGGCTTGAGTGCTGTGATCCTGGCTGATTATTATCTGAACAGACAAAAAACAGTAGTCATAGACATGATGAAGACATTTAAAAATAAATTAACATCATTAGATATTAGATATCTATTTGTCTGTGGGTCTGCCCGTTTGATGACATTGTAAAACAAAGTTACTACTATATCAAGAACAAAAACACTTTAAAGCATTGGCTAATTGAACCAGGCTCTGGCTGGCTAGCTGGCTATTCTAAAATAATGGTTTCACTGAAAAAAAAGTATAACTTGAGGAAATGAGCCTTGAAATATGAATATATGAATGTGTTTGTTCTCGATCATAGATCGGTACCCAATGGGTGTTTAAGCCTTAGGCCTTCGTGGTAGTTGGAGTATATAAAAAAATTATTTCAGTCAGAGTATCAGTGTATTGTATGTAATAAATACATCATACACAAAGTGAGCATGTATTTTTACTTTAAATTAGGATATTGCGAAGAGTAACCACATTAACCAGCCTATAATTGTGGAGAGCCAGAGAACAGCAAATCAAATATAGCAGAAAATTATAGATACGAAATCCGGGATTACGGCCTTTTGGATGTGTTTCGCCTTGGGTGGTATTCCACAACACATAAACATGCAACGGTGCTGGTGGTTTTAAATCTGGATGTGCTGTTTGCTTCATTTTATATGGATTTTCTTGTTTGAACGCATCATACAGTTTCAGTCTGTACTTGTTTAACATCGAAACCGTTTCTTTCCTGATGCTTTCTAAATATCGCTCATGTCAGGTACGGGTTCAGACATTTTCTGACAGAGCGCGCCTGCCTTAAGCTACTCCTACTACGTAACTTGGGTGAACAGGCCAGTAAATAGATAATTTTTTTCTACAATTCCTGCGACACCCCAATTGTCTTGGTGGTGATATCGGTAGATAATTGCTTTCTAATGGTAAACTCAAATTTCCGTCATGACAGAACTGGAGTACTTGCTACCATTTTGATAGACGCGTTTGATCGAAAATCTCGAAAACCATCGATTCTATGTAAAACAGTGGTAGAAAGAATTTTGTAGGGAATTATATTATATATTTCGCTTCTTTAAGGATTTGCCATAGAGTCAACAAGTTACGAGAAATTGCATATGTAGTGATATTTTCGCTATTAATGTCCAAGCTAAGTATCATTTTCCCACAAAAAGGCTCATTTGCGTTTTTCGATCTTGACAGCCTTTGGAATATAAGGAAAATTCTCCGCCAATTTGAACTTATCATCAGGAAGTGCCTACTTGAATACCTCGCTGTCAAGATCGACTTCCTGAATATCAATCACCCCGCTTCAGAGGTAGTTCTCCTCAGTGATTTCAATGCCCATAATGATCTCTGATTCAGCTCAAACACGATCGATGCAACAGGTCATGTTGTTGAAGCGTTCGCTATTACCCAAGGACTGACCCAGCTGGTGACGAGCCCTACTTTAGACTGCTAGATCTGTTTCTGACCACGCATCCTGTCCCGTAGAGCAGTCCTGACTCCCCTGGGTAACTCACGGTGATGTGGAGGTTAGGTTTCGGTCGGTACCCGCTGTGGCAGCAGCAACTCGCCCAGGCGAGTCAGTGACCGAAATTATCCACGATGGGTGGAAGAATACATCCATCATACAGTGAAAACTACTAAACCCGATGTCGAGTCCAGAAACAAATATCAGAAAGCCATTCGCAATGCCAAAGCCCAGCACTATGTAAGAATTAGGACAGGGTAATGTCGCAGTGCAATAATGGCAGTCAGTCTTTCTGGACGCTGGCCAAGCAGATTGAAAGAAACTTTTGACAGAGTAGACTTCCACCACTTACGTGTCAGAATTGAACGATTGTATCCAACTCAAAGGCTAAGGCGGAAACAATTGGCAACAACTTTGCTGCCAACATCACCATGGACGTCCCCCCCCAATGCCCGAGTGATGTCACTACACTGTGCGGGAAGTAACATTCAGGCACAAGGCCGTAAGACGTGTGCTCCTGTCGCGCGATATCAACAAAGCTTCTGATCCGCCGTTGTATTGAAGAGGTGTGCAGTGGAGCCTGCTCAAATTTGCTGAGGCTGATGTCGCTGCTCTTGATATTACGAAGGCGTTTGGTCAGCTGTGGCATGCTGCCCTCTTATGCAAACTTTCATCGTATGGCCCCTCAGAGAAGATTTGCAGATGGATCTCTGACTTTATCTCTGGCCGCAAGATGTCCGTCGTAATTGACGGGTTCTATTCATCTCACAACGTGAACGCGGGTTTTCCCCAGAGATCGGTCTTGGCTCCGACACTGTTCCTCTTACATATCAATGACCTCCTTTCCTGTACGATCAACCCAACCCACAGCTTTGCTGATGACAGCACTCTACATGCAGAAATTCAGAATGATAAGCCGATGTCTGCCGCTGAGCTGGAAAAAAGGAGACGACGACTTCCTCTCAGACGAGAGACCTGGAGGTTATCACTGCTTGGGGACGCAATAACTTTGGACTGTATAATACTTCCAAAATACAGTACTGTACCTTGACGAACAAAAAGCGTCTTAGCGCTCATCTGGTTTCGATGTAAGGCCGAGTTCGGCCGAAGAGCCGTTGATTTCGGCTGGTCGGAGTCACTGAGGACTTGATCTGGTAGAAACACATCTCGTCATTAGCAGGAGCTGCTGTGAAAAAGCTGAGCTATTTGCTTAGGGGTAAGAAGTATTTCGCTTCACACTATACAAGGCCCAGGCCTTGAGCATTGCTCACAAGTTTGGGGTGCTGCCGCCCCGACTACATTATCCATGCTGGATGCTATTCAGACGAGGGCTCTCTGACAGATCGATTACTCTTCTCTAGCAGACAGTTTCGGGCCGTCGGCGATCTGGCTCTCTTCTACCGCTACACCACTGGGCTTTGCCCCTCAGGGCTCTGCTGGATGAAGCCGTCGCATGATGTGCCTGCCAGACAGACCCGCCTAACTTCCGCCTCCTAGCCTAACCGTATCGAACTTCGATTCATCCAGAACTGGTCGATAAGACCGCTCGTTTGTCCCTAGGGTATCGAGACTGTGGAACAATCTACATGAGGAGGTTTTCTCCAGTTCCATTGACCTTAGGTCATTCAAATATCGGACTAATAAAGTTTCTTTAAGCTCCTCTTAGCTACCGTGGTGCCCTGGCATTCAGGCTTCTTCCTGCCCAACGGCTACGGTATAAAGGAAGCAATAATGTAACGATATCACCAATAATTTTTAGGACTATATTATACAAAATCTCCTTATTTCTTGGCCTAAAAGTAGACTCAATAGTATTTTCGCAATTTTCCACATTCTTTGTAAGCCGTTTAATATCGTGGTAGGCAATGCATTGCACAAATGGTATGAGCAGACTAATACAGAAGAAGCCGCAAGCACTGTTAATGATAACTAAAATAGGTCTCAATAGCCCCTACTGAATTGGTCGCCGTGGTTATTTTATTGAAACCTGAAAACCCCATGAACCATATTTTCCAATGCACCGTGAATGGTGGAACCCCTAATGGTAGATACCTACTTCGATCAACATAGAAGTAGCATCTACCTTCGAAGGCTTACGTTTCCACCGGCTGTGTTAATTTGTAATTAAGGTTAATACAATGCTATCTGTCACGTGCTTTCAATAGAACCTCCATCAAAAAGTAAAAGTTCTTGTTTTTACATAGTAAAATACTTCTCTGCCTAGAATTGTACAGCTTTTTATTTACATTACCTTCATGTGCAGCGTATCTTCAAATTGTCATAAACTACAGCATAAACTAGGACAAAGTGTGAACAATGAACATACATGTGATTGGTAAAAATAAAAGTTTGCGACAAGGTCCATATATAGGCTGTGAATTTATAAGCAAAAACCTTGCAGAATATTAAATCATCCCTTAAGGTCATTTAAATAAATTTCACGATTTCCAGCCAAAACATTTTTGATTTTCTAGTACCCTTCTAACGCCATTCTTGCGAACTTATTTTTGTTATCGCTGACTGTTCGTATGCGTTTTCGTAATCCATGAAACGGGAAGTTTTAGGGCGCTACTTATATATGGGATCAGTGGACACACAGGTATTAGTAAAATGAGAAATAAGATACAGATTAACTTCGTTTTTGCATGTTTTAGTAGTTACTTCGCATGCCAAAACTGACGAAAATATTGTAATCGCGAAAGATTTCGAAATTGAGGTATTATATTTGTTTAATTTTATTAGACAATGACACTCACTTCCGTCGGTCTGTCTGTCGGACTGTGCGCTAATTTCATAATGGCCTACAACTTGACCTTGGCGGAGCTAGGGGCGAAAACACGAAAAAAATAAAAATTGCTTTAATTTCGTTTTTGACAATTCAGAGGCTCCTGACCATTTTCAGGAAATACTATGTAGAGGTTGAAACTTGTGGGGTGGCGGTTCTAGGGGGTAGTGGGTTGTAAATGTAACGTCTTTAGTATTATATCATCAATAAGCTTCTGATCTGGAACAGATATTACGTATCTTGAAAAAGTGACATTTGTCGATTTTTTTTGACATTGTATTGATTTTTTGTGACATTATGTAGGTTTTTCTACGAGATGTGAACTTAGCACTAGCTGATTGACACTTGTTGTGAACTCGTCTTGCTGTACCTGTTGCCTAAACGTCATGATACTTTAGTTATCAATGTTTGGCTTAAACAGGTGAGAAAATATGCTATTTGAAAAATACAAATCAGTGCCTAGATGTGAGGCATTGCGAAAATGTTTGATATGTGATGCGACATTACTAATTTCACTGCGAATTACACACAACGCGGGCGCGGTGGTGACTTCTTGTAGTGCCCCTCAAAGTTTTTGAAAACACACAAAAAAATAACGAGAAGATCGTAATTTATAACTTTGAACATAACCTGTCTTCAGAAAGGAAAACATATAAATAACCGTCGGGCACAGCTAACAGGTATACTTCATTGGTAGCATATATTCAGGAATAATTTTCTCACACAGCAAATACACTGATTTTATACACAAGCAGACGAATACAACATAATCATGCAGATGCGATCTTGCTATTCATTCAGCTTTCTTTGTTTCGCATCTGCTCAGAGATGAAAACTACAGACTATCCACTTCCACAAAACATAATATGCAACCAACAATACTTGTAGTTATTCCCCCACAGATGGACGCTCACAATGATCATAGTGAGCAAACGTGGAATGACTGTTTGCACCCTAAGAACTACCTAGGCTGCAAGATGACGTTTTATAGGTTTGTTACATAATACCCGTGCCGGTAACAACGGGAAAATTAAATGATAAAAGTCCGATGTATAACGTGCTCATAATTTGAAATAACTTTCGTTCGCGTTGCGTGTGCGGCGCAATGCTGCATCGTCGTAGAGGCCACTGCCGACTGTATAATGGTTAACAAACTCCAACTGGTCTTTTGGATATTAGGAGCTCATACCACTTTAGCTTCGTGATGCTTTTGTAAATGATGACTTAAGTGTTTTGATATCTACACATATATTTTTCTAAATTTTATGACCCTTGAATGTAGCACCCATTTAGGCTAACTTATAATTTGTGTTTTTCCGTCTATGAGGGTTCTCAGTATATTTCGTCAAGTAGATTGACTAAGTACTTATGATGGATCGATATATTTACAACAGACATTTACAACAGGAAACTTGTGAACCGAAGTTCGAATATTATCGCGAATTCCATCGTTTAGGTGGTCGCAGATATCGAAAATTGATTCACAGGCTGCGGAAATAGAAAGGCTGGAACATAGTTCCAGAGATTCCTGCTGATTGTAGACATTGTTTGGCGGGATGAAAATTGTAGGTTGAAAGCTGTATGCAGTAAATAGTTGTAAATTGTTGCATATCTCAGTGATTCTATGCTGCTGTTAGCCATAATAAGTCACACATATTTTCCATGCATCTGCTATGGACATAGAAGTAATATATGACAGATTTGATTTATATAGTTTGATATGCAGAGATTGAAGATGCATCGTTCCCAAGTGAACATACCTAATCACGATTCGATATCGCCTTTTGAAACGATTTGACTCATCTCTTTCCTTTGAAACCTCCAACAAAGGCGTAGGAAGCATAAAATCAATTTACCTGACGCTATCTTTTTGTCTAATCAATTTAATTGTTTTGAAAGGGTTGGCTGTTCAAAAGACAAGGAAACATGAGGCGCTCAAAAGCTTTAAATTTGACAGTACTCATTTTTTGAGTTATATGTACATATATAAGCAAACCAAAAATCATACTCAAAAACATCTGTGTTTCGAAGGTATCGATTTGACCCAGTTTTGTTTGAATTAGATCAAAGTCGAATTTTGAGTCCTTCTTCTATTCATTTTAACAGCAAAGGAAATGGCTCACTAGAAACTGTGAATACCTAGCATTTTCAAATTTTAGTAAGATTCTGCGAACACCTAAAGAAAAGATCCTTGATGATGTTAAATATTTCTCTACATAAACATGCTTCATGAATGAATGGAATAAATCAGTAGTTTTTGTTATTATAGCTTGTGTAAAATACCATGCATTGTCACGCCTTAGACCCATTACAGAATAGCATGGTATGCCATCAATTACCCAAACAGCAAAATACCAGCCAGACAGCGTGGCTCTATGGTCTTTGGGTCGCTTCATAAAAGACAACTTGGAAAAGAATACGACCGTTTAGAAAACAGAACGACAACAAACGACTACACACCCATCAGTGAATGGTCGGAAAGATTCAAAAAGAAATGTTTGGGATTACCAAATATATACTAACTGCTTTATCGCTGCCGCTTGAGAGCACTTTCGACAAAATAGAGGACAGTGCCAGTGACGTGCAATGGACCATTAGAGCCCTCACTGATCGAGACGCCATGGGTATGGCACTTCCCTGACGTAAGGACTAGTGGCGACGGACGAAAAAAATCGATATTTCAATAAGTTAGCTTGGCTACCGATGCTGGAGACTTTGCCATGGTTTTATATTCAGGGCCAGGTCACTTAAAGACTTAAAAATCAAGCTTTTCTGATAAGAACTGCGTCACTTGATTTGTACAATCTGTAAGCTTTACTTGATTTCATTCAAATTCGACATACTTGAAATTGTCTGAAGGCAAAACGACCAAGTCTTCAAAGCAATGTGTAAATTGCACACTGAGGAAACGGGGCCAGCTTGTCTGGAAGATTTTCATTACTTTTTATGGATACCTTTGAATAAATATATTTTCTTGATGTTCCGATAGTTCAACGATAAAAGACTGTTGCGTCGGTGGTGTATCATCATTAATGTAATACTTTAATAAAATATTCTGATGGATTCAGTGTGCATATTGTATAATTTATACAATATAGTCTCTTTATTTGAATTAAAAGTACAATTTATGTACACATGACCAAGTGGCCTTTTTTCAGTTTCAGGTATCCCTTGCTAGCATTCTGAATTTGAAACAAAGAATATTATAACCTGTTTGTGGTCAATCAGATTAATATATCGTTTGTCAGAGCACAGCTGATTTATAGAAATATATTTTCAAATCTAAATAAAGTAATTCATTAAAACTGAACAATTAATTTCAGGTAAACTATTTAAACAAATTTGATAAGTATAATTAAATTGTTTCACTTGGAGTAGGTAAACCCATTTTAATAATTCATTAATTTTAAATAAATTTCTGTATTCAATCTGTAATGAATTTAGTTAAAGGATTGCATTTTGGTTTAATTACTAGTTTCTTAGATTCAAGTAAACTGTATTAGAAATCAGAATTTAATTGAACAATTTAAACTTGTTACCTGACACATAGTTAATTCAATATCTTAATTAGCTTGATTAAATTTTCAATTGGAAGATTTTTTCTCTTAAACTTTGGGAATATTGGTAGTCGCTTCACTGACAAGGATCTAATAAAAAATGCAAGAGTTACCTTTTTCGAGTGAAAATTACATTTAGCAATATGATTATACTATTTTGAACATATTTATAGATACGTAAAAATATGTGTTGTCCCATTTAAAAATCCAGATTTGAAGAAATTCCCAAGAACTAATTACTGGTGAAAATCTTGTATTTTCAAGTTCCAAAGTCTCTTTACCTGTCGGATCTCTCAGCACACCTATAGGCCTTTGGTTGTACTTTAGGATTCTATTTATTTTCAGGCATTGTGGTTCTGGCCAACGTAATTATATTTTCATCTTGTTTACTCAGTTTATGTTTTGAGTTGGATGTTCTTTAATTTATTCATCTACTACAGATCATCAAAACGAAACCATACCTGCAATTTTAGTCTTGACTTAGATCACAAAAATCCATGTAGGAAATTACGGAACAAGCTTTACTCTTGAGCTTTAGCTCGAGCTTTTGTTGAGGCCAGGCTGTTTAGATAAATTGCTAAATACACCAATGGCCAAACAGCAATGTGATGCTAAGAAATGTTAATCTCAAGCAAACATTTCTTTGTTATCCTACTGAATCGGGTAATATTCCTTGTAGGGCCCAAAAAGCTTAGGACCTGTGTGATAACTTACACACTCTGAAAATAACTTTACTTTTCACAACGCGGAGAGCATCGAGTCTGATTTATAACTTTATGAAAACAGAGGTCATTCCTTAAGCCTATAAGTTAACAACAATGTATAAATAATAAAAAACTTACGTTACGCCACTGTTGACAGATAAGGAAATGCAATAATAGAAATAAAACGGTTCGGTTTGTTGTGTGGATAAAGTCAAGCGGAAAAAGTAAAGGGGCTGTTTTTCTGTGTCATTGTCCTGGCGCTGATCGACCAAGTGCAAAATTAGACAGTATTTTATCCTAAAGACGTGTGCCTCTCCAGAACAATCCTCTTGAGCACAACAGAGGATATTCCAAGGGACATCTGTAATAATAGCTTTCTTTTATATTCGATTTGCTGTTAGAAAAGTGCTATGATGGAATTCGTAATTTTAGAATTTTATATAACACCTATATACCGGGTGTTTCAAATTCGATCCTCACCAATGGGATCTCGTAAACTGTAAGAGATACGAAGTCACTTACCCGGTGGCAAAGTTGCGTATTTGGGTAGTCAACAAAATGCCGCTTAGAAAGTTTCGAAATTCAAAGTAGTTCCGGAGAGAGACGGAAAAACTGAATTTTCCCAAAATCGTTTTAATTTTTTCCTGGCTATATTTGTAGTGGGATTTCAACAAAAATGCACATTAGCATTGCCATTTTTTCTCCTCTACAAGGATGCTTAAATATAATTTCAATATTGTCTCTTGTCTTCCAGCATCAACTTTATTTTTAAAATGTATGAAACGTTATACGTTGTCAAACCTTAGTTACTTCAAAGAAGCCGAATTTCGAATTTTCTAGGAAGGCCTTGAAACAAATTATCAGATAGTCGTTAGTTTCGCATACCAGATTTATCCCAAAATCATTTTTATGTTTTCCTGACTTTATTTCAGATGGCATTTCAAAATAAATTGCATGTTGTCAATAATACTTATTCTCCTCTACAAGATGGCGTAGTCAAGTTTTCAATTCGACATTTTTCTATCAACCACCTACTTCGTTTCTACATATGTACGCTGTATTGGAATTTTGAACATTAAAATGGACTTTTAAGTCCTGTATTCAGTGATATATTTCCTTGATCACCGTAGAGTTTGTTGATCGATGAAAATTATAAGGAAATAAAATGGTATGGTGAAACCCGAACACAAAATAAAAATTTCGTTGATGATAATAACAATAACAATCATAAATAAGCAGAGGTAAGTCATGGCAGATGTTTAAAATGTCATCCTTTATTTAATAGGCAAAGCTTACATCTTCTCTGTACATTTTTCACTGCTCGATTTATTTCTCTTCTTCTCAGTCTTCCAAACTCTGCTGCTATGTTCAATTTGAGGTCTGGTCTGGTATACGAAACAAATGTATTTCAAGGCCTACCTAGGAACTTATGTTTTTCTGGGTTTGGCAAAGTCAATGTATGACAAATTATACATTTTTGAAATCAGAATTAAAAACTCTGTTCATCTGTGCAAAAATCCAATATGGCGTCCATAAGTTAAAAAAAAGCTAATGCTTGTTGACAAGAAAAGGTACAATTATTTATTTTGGAATCCCATCTCAAATGAAGTCGAGAGAGAATAAAAGTGATTTTGAGGTAAATCTGGTAGGCGAAACAAATTACTGTATGATAATGGCAAGGCCTCCCTAGGAAATTCTGCTTTTTTTGTAATAACTAAGGTTTGTCAACATCAATGTTACATTTTATACATTGTTGGAATTAGAATTGGAAACTATGCATCTGTACAAAAATCCAATATGGTATCTATAAGAAAAAGTAAAGTTGACGCTGGAGGATGAGATAGGAAACGTCATATTGAAGGTATAATTGTGCTATCTCGTAGAGGAGAAAGGTGACAATATCAAAATGCAATTTATTGTGAAATCCCACTACAAATAAAATCAGGAAAAATTTTAGGAAAATTTGGTTTTTTCCGTCTCTCTCCGGAAGCACTTTTGTATTTCAAAACTTTATAAGCGATATTTGGTTGATTACTTAAATACCCAACTTTGCCCCATTTAAGCGACTTCGTATTTCTTACAGTTTCCGAGATCCCAGTGGTGAAGGGTCGAACTGTATATAATGAAATTTCAAATCTTATATTACTGTGTTATGTTAACCCTTAATTTGGTATTGTATCTTATACGATATTACATATTCAAATATCCCTGTTAACGGTGCGAGTCAACATATCAAATCTTTTTTGCCGAAAATATCTTCATTAGGCATTCAGTCACTTGAGTTGGTACTTCTGGCGCCATCTGGCATTTATTTTGTGGATTTATAATGTAATGGCCGAAACTTGTCAGCGGACAGCATTGAGTGGCGTGAATTATCGGTAAGTACTCATAACTTTCTAGTAAAGTAAAACAAATATTCACAAAGAATTTGTAACTTTGAGGACATGGATGTTAGGTGCATCTTATAGAATTAGATTTAGATGATAATGATGAGCCACTTGGTCAGAGTTGCTGATCTAATTTTACTGTATCTCGTAGTCTACGTTGCCAGCTCCTCAAAAAAGGGATAGTTATTTGTTGTGTATCTAATGATCTACAGTGCCAAGTTCTCTTTAAGCAATTGATAGTTTGTTGTGTGTCGCATAGTATACGTTGCCAACTTATCGTAAATTGAAGTATCCTAGGTGTGCATCATATTATACACACACTTAACCTAAACATATGTTCAAATTAATAAAATATGTCTTTATTTCTGGCTCAGATACTAGTGATTATGTTTATTTTCCAGAAGAAACTATTCTATTATGGCACTAACACGGAAGGACAAGATAATTGCCCTTCTACCACCTGCATCTTCTGATCTGAGTGACACAAGTGAAGATGAAGAATTTCCTGGAAAGCTGTTTGATATGATAAGGGACTCAAATAGTGAGTCTTCCGAGGCTCCATCGATTCCTGATGAAGCAGTTGCAGTAATGGAGGATATAATGAATGATTTGTCAAACACCAATGACGCTTCTCCAGATGAAGCAACCCCAGTTGTTCAGAATACACCAGAAAAAGTAAGTCTCTGTGCATTTTCGACTCCAAGAACTTCATTTGCGATTACACCACTAAAAACCAGATCACATTCTAAAACGGGCAGAAAAAGAAGAAATGTGAGTCATGCTGTTAGAGACAAGCTGATAAAAGACGAAGTCAGTAGGAAAAGGAGTAAGGTGAAAAAGAAAAAACTTGAATGTAGCTGGACAAATGAACAGTTTGCTTTTCCAGTAGATATTCCAGAAGACAAGTTTACCACGCCTGATAGAGTGAAAACGCCATACAAATACTTTCAGATGTTCTTCTCAGATGATTTATTACAAATGCTCGTTGACAACACTAGTTTATACTCAGTTCAACAAACCGGCAAATCAATATGTGTCACACTCGAGGAAATGAAAGATTTTTTGGCTATTCAAATCCTGATGGGAATAGTCGAAATGCCAGCTTATACTGATTATTCAGTCAAAAATTTAGATATAGGGGGCGTGGGGCTCAAAAGCAAGCACAATTTGATGCAAATAGATGTTTTTGACATAACCTCAAAATAGAGCGCTGACACGGAGAAGCAGAAAACTATGACAATCAAGAAGCCCATAAAGGCGCCCTAAAATTGTAGGGACGACTGACGATACGGGCCTAAGAAACACAAAACACGTTATTTCAGAAATTTCAATTGGAACACCATATATTTAGAATAGGTAACTAGGTTTTAATATAAATGGCTTAGATACTTTGGATGAATGCTGTGATATTGCTTAAAACCCTACTAGTATTTCAAATGAGAAAGTATGGATGCTTGCGAGTTAATGATACCAAAATGGCCGAACGGCACGGGTATTACATATGTTAAAAAGTGACATTTCGTCGTTTTTTTTGACATTTAGAAGGTTTTTCTACAAGATGTCAATTTAGCACAAGCTGTTATACACTTGTTGTGAAATCGTTTTTTAGCTGTACGTGTTGCTTAAACGTCAGCGAACAGCTATTATAGCAAGCAAAAGTGGATTGAACTATTTGTACACTAAAGACTACCTAGTCTGCAAGATGGCATTTCGTCGGTTTTTTGGCGTACTTCAGGTTTTTTACATAATAGCCGCGCGGATCTGGATGTCATTTGGTACAGACATGCGGAATTTGCCATGAGGTGACGCGAAAGCTCTCAGCCACTAGTCCGACCTAAATGGGTAAGGGCATTCGCATCGCGCATTTATTACATAATACTCTGTAAATATAGGCAAATTCGATGATGAGTTCGTGGATAAAACCATATCTATAAATTTTCTAGGGATACATTAGTAAGTGCAGAATTTTGTCTTATCTCTTCGTATTGTGCTTCAGACGAGATGGTGACAGACTGGAGAGATAATCACATGGATGTATCACTGTATCAAAATATAAAAATATCTGTTGCCAAAGTAACTATTGCATTACTTTGAATATTGCATTTCTCTCTCCGAGACTAATCTCCTTCAAACTAATTAACTAATGCAAAACGTATGACCTGTAGTTTACACTACTTCCACGCAAGCGAGCGGGGTTTAAGCTAGATATACGAAACAGCAGACTAAATTAATAGCTAAAAAATCGCATCACCCATGCATACAAAAGTTAGGTAGGAAGTGAATCGGAAGCAACTCTAATACGATATATCAGCTCTCTTCCCAGAAACTAACTTATTTAATGAAATCGGGTAGCGAAGAGGTGAAAGACATTTTAATGGACAAAACTGGAGAGAAACAAGCAATTTCTAGTAATTTTCTATGGCAGAGGTCTTCGCCTTCTTAGGCCTGCCACTACTTGGAAGAATGTTTAATATTTGCTGTAGCTTAGTATTAAAAATGCTGCGGATCCAGCCAGCACCATCTACAGATATCGACCTAGTTAGAATGACAGCTGAAAGTATTCATTTCAGCAAGCCTAGGTCACAATGGAGAAGAATTCAGATGAACGAACTCTGTTCGAATATCGGTAGAAAATGGTCAGATCACCGACCACTCATTTGATAAGAAAGAGGCTTGAGACTGTCAGTAAAGTAAGTTTACCGACCAGCCGGATTGTACTTTTTCAAACCGCCTCGAGTAAAGACCATGTAGTTGGGTTGGAAACCTTCTAGACATCTGAGTAGCATTCTATGAAGGGTCTTATATCAGCCTTGCATTGAGTGGGAGTGTTTACTAGAACACCGACTCCATCAATCGCATGGCACATAAAATAAATTGAATATTCATTAAAGTAGATAGTTTAGCTTGAATCGGTTGGGGCGTCGTAGCGATATCCGATCACCATAAAACTGTCTCTGGTGTTATTCGATTCCGGCAGAAAGCGTAAAACATTGCACCGTCTGCGGAATCTGCTCCTCTTCTCTATATCGACGGCAATCTCCATTTCGGGCGGCTTTTGGCTTACCAGAAATCGCGCCAAGAATGGATTTCCGCCAAGAAGTACAGCTTCATCCCATACGACGACGGAGACTCTTAATGTTCCTTTATGTGACGCCGAGCGATTTTATCAGCCGATACGGTACCGGCAGATCCAACACGCCAGACATTTCTGGGAGATCGAGAGTCGGAGGAGCGTATGAGGTTTAAACAGATTTCGTTCTGTGAAGTCGATTATATCTGCCGAAATAACCGGAAAGTTACGTACAGAACAGCAGATAGTTATTGAGGTTCCGTGTTTGATGTGTATGAGGGAGATAGAGGAAAAAACTCATATGTTAGAGCGAGAGGTCGAACGAGCACGCTGCTTGACATCAAGGGTAGCCTCAATCGCACTCTCGCTCTTACATATGTATTTATCTCTCTATATCCCTCTTACGCATTGAATACGGAACCGCAATGATTCCCTGCCGATCCTGTATATGTACACTTTACATGATATGCATATGCATGCATATACCCGTATCCTCTTTTTACTGTAAAGTTAAATATCTTGTTAGGAGAGGTTTGAAGTGGGTAGATCGGTCCACGACAACTATCTCATCTACCCTATTTACGAGAATATTTATTGTAGTAGTTGAGAAAGTTAATGAGACTGTAATGAGAAGCCTCTTTGCAATCCCCTGCCCCTATTTGCTATTCAATGGATTGTACTTGCCCATGCCCCTGGCAGGACATTAATTTGTACTGAATATGTTTCGTAGCGTCGCGTCCTCTGTTTCTAAGTACATTATGTATACAAAGGGTCATACTATGCCTAACTAGCTCATGAGGAGGCGTTATCTGCAAGAGCTATATATAAAGTAGATGTCGATCTTCCCAAGCTGATTCTTCAATCAGTAATTTTGGAATGAAAATATCTGCGCCTGTTTTTGACTTGAAATATAAAATGAAACTAATGGCAATGAAAATGCTTGCAACAGTCTTTAATAATGACAGTGCATACTCTGAATGGTATTTTGAGCTTTCTAACCTTTTTGTTGTCTAGGAATTTATATGCTTAAAACTTAAAAATTAAAATCTTTTCAGCCGACGGATCGCGTATATAGCACTTACCTTGCGCCCCCGTGTTGTAAATAGGAAGAGCATTCAGACCGCCATTGTACGACATGGATGGACATTGCACCATTGCACTAGAAGCGGTTTTGAATACGTGCGGAGTATAGAGTCGATCTACTTGACACCGTGTTTAAACTAAATAAGAGGGTGCAGACATTGCCAGCAATACAATTTTTTGTTTCCTGAAGACAATAAATACACTACCTTACTTTTTCAATACAAGCTTCTGTTAGTTTTATTACAAAATCTGAAGTCATCAGAAGTTCTAATTTAGGTGATATAAAACCTGTACTCATATACGTAGTAGGTATTCTACTAATTTATTCATAATTATAAATATTTCAGTGAACCCTAAATCCACAAAATAACTTTTTCCAAGTATCAAGAAGTCGGAAATATATAATCCTGTCCACACTTTGTGTGAAAAATCACTCAATTTTTTATCATTTGGTGGGTCCCGTCTTTATCGTAGCCAATAAAAGTGGAAAAGACAAACTGCTAATTCCATCAATAATGTTCAAGACTTGGAAGAACATACCATAAACATTCCGTTTGGCCTTTTGACTGGAGTTATTTCGTTAATCCTAGAAACATTTCGCAATTTTATCATTAAATTAACGTCTAGATCACATATGTTTAAATTATCGTATTCCGTTACACAGCCATCAATTCATCGAGATATTGGATAGCGTTCAAAACATTTTCTTATGTGGGAGACAGTCTCTGACGGACTCACACGTGTTCCTTCGCTTGTGTCCGCGTGGCGTCTCCCCCTTTTCCATGTTTCCCCCTATAGCCCCAAGGTAGCCCATGGGTGTTTGGGCATTAAGCCTTCGTGGTGGTTTTAGTATAGAAAAGAAAAAATAAATGGTTGAAAAATGTTAGTACACAGTTCCCAAAAAAGATTTATGCAGGATTAATGAATTATGAGCCGTCTACGTCTATCTATTTCCCATGATAGATAGATTCCGTTACCTCAGAAAGTCTTCACTTAAGGAAGTACCCTTCCACAGTATGTTGTTTCTGTCGAATTAGGCAACGACTTAGTCGTCAGACGGACAAAAAACCAGGCCGCGATTTAACAAAAAACTTGATAAATAACAAGCATTTTTTACTTTCCACACAACTGTTGAATAAGCTCGAAATTGAGATATTGATTTTTGGATGTTACATGACGTGCAAGAGGTTATCACTATGCCAAGGACGAAAAAGCTTTGTATTTTTTGACAATTGTTCCAGCGACGGTCTCTGACTGTCGAACGAGCGGGTACCACCCGTCGGATCTCTAGTGCGGAGTCAGAAGGTGTGCATGTTGCATGCACACGTGTTCCTTCGCTTGGGTCCATGTGGCGCCTCCTCCTTTTCCATGTATCCCCCTATAGCCTCAAGGTACACCATGGGTGTTTGGGCATTAAGCCTTCTTGGTGGTTGGAGTATAAAAAAGAAAAAATAAACGGTTGAAAAGTATTAGTACACAGTTCACAAAAAAGATTTATGCAGGGATAATGAATTATGAGCCGTCTACGTCTATCTATTTCCCATGATAAATTGATTCCGTTTCATCAGAATCGAACCGTCGGAAATGTGGATGGATTCTCATAATGTAGGCATCATAAAACCTCAAAAGAATATGTTACCTCGGAAAGTCTTCACTTAAGGAAGTACCCTTCCACAGTATGTTGTTTCTGTCGAATTAGGCAACGACGTAGTCGTCAGACGGACAAAAAACAGGCCGCATTTTTTACTTCCCACACAACTGTTGAATAAGCTCGAAAATAAGATATTGTTTTTTGGATGTTACATGACGTACAAGAGGTTATTACTCTGCTAAGGACGAAAAATCCTTGTAGTCTTTGAAAATTGTTCCAGCGACGGGGCTTGAGGCAAAAAAAGAAAAAAATCGTTCAAACTTCGTTTTTTGACGTTTCATATAATCTTGACCATTCTTAGAAACACCTTTGTGGGAAGTGGGGGAGGGTAGCTCTCCATTAATAGGTTTATTTATAAGCGTTTAACTCCAGTAATTTTGCGATATATTTTACAGATGTGCCCTTAATATTTAAGATATTATGAAAATATTTTAACTCAGCTCCTGGCACAACAAATACCAATCACTACACATAATATAGTTTCAGTTTGTGTAAATTGGCTAAGACATGATGGAATTAGATTCCCTATTTAGCGTGGTCACGCTATAACTTGAAAACGACTTTACCGATTTCATTCACTTTTTTTAAGTTTCCTAATGCTGTATAGAAGGTTCTGACGGAAAGAAAAATCAAGAAATTTGCGTAGAAAATTGGGAAATCATTGAGAACCTAATGATTATTCAATCTATGTGCGTTTGACAGTTTGCTTGAGCATGGAGTACGCACAGCAGAAGAAATATCTCAAGTACCAAAAGAGACAGGCACTCCTCTCAGCCATCGTTATTCCAGCAGCTATTCACAGTTAGCTATGTGAGACAAAATTGCTTCTGAAAAGACGGTGCTTTCGTTTTTGTACTTACATTTCTTCACCATCCGTACCTTGTGATGGCCCTTTCAAAAGAAACTGCAGTGTTGCTGTTATCTTTGTCAGTTAACTTTACAAATACAAATTTATATTATCGTTAAATAGTGTTTATTGATGAACAAATATTTTTTTATTTAATTAGTAGTGCACAGTCCATTCGATTAGAGCTTTTATCCAGTTTTCAGTTTGGTCAGTGAGTTTATTGAGAAGTATTTGTTAAAAAATAATTAACAAGGGTGGAAGTTAGTTCTCAGCAATCACGCCTTATATTAAAATTGGTATTCTTCAAAATGCCACCAATTAGACGTACCAACCTAGGTCGCAGAGCATACGAACAAGTCAAAGTGACAAGCAACTAGAAGCCAAAAATGAATTTGAATGGATCGAAGGACTGAAATCAACAGAAGTGTCGCATTAAATGCTCGATTGGGATTGAATTTTAATCCCAATCGAGATGCATTCAATTATGACGTTGTGAGTCCACATTGCAAGGCTTTGAATTTTAAAAATAAAACCCATGCATTATGTTGCGTCAGCGGAAAGATCAAATTGAGTCCATTTGTACCACCACCAGAGCCACTACATTCATTAGTTTCCAGAAATGGGTCAGATTCTATACATTATTTGACTCATATCCAGCAATACAATAATTGCTTTCAAATAATAATAATAATAGGCGTCCTTATTTATCCACAATTACATTGTAGTATA
Source organism: Acanthoscelides obtectus (assembly GCA_963669975.1). NCBI lineage: Eukaryota > Metazoa > Arthropoda > Insecta > Coleoptera > Chrysomelidae > Acanthoscelides > Acanthoscelides obtectus. Next base: position 59,620,497 of record CAVLJG010000004.1, read on the forward strand.
GCCAAATGTCAGATTTACATGGCTATGTTTAGCATGCTGCTACTCTTACACTTAACCATATAGTCTCTAGCAGATGTTCAAAAGAATACACTATCCACAAACAGTTTTGGTTTATTACATCGAAAGTAAAAATTAAAAAAAAAGAGAAAAAAGCATACTTTCCAAACCCAAGTACACCAAAAAAATTATTAATCTGAATTAAAGACGGAATAAAAAAGAAATGAATGATTACGTACATTATATGTTTGGAGGGTTGAGTAATAATGTTTTAACTTTTTGTCGAAAGACAGGTAATGAAAATTCTTTATATACCTTAGGAAGGTCATTATAAATAACAGCAACATTGTAAGAAAAATTGTGTTTAAAAAGTGTAGACGTATGCAGGGGTATTCTAATATTATTTTCTCTGAGAGTTCTACAGTGAACATCATTATTAAATAAAAACGTTTCCCTCAAGTAATAAGGTTTAGACGTGAGCAGCAATTTGTGAACAAAAATTGAGTAGTGATACTTGACCATGTCATTAATTTTTAACCAGTTTAGAACGGGATATTACGCTGATATATGATCAAATTTACGTAAGCCAAAGATGAAACTTATACAATTATTTTGAATAACTTGAATAACGTTTCAAGTGAAACTGTCTAAACAAGTTTAGTTTACGATATTACAATAATTTAGTACGTATACATATGACCAATGCTTCACATAGTTTTTTACGCAACTTATTTAGTAAATACCTGTTTGCTATAAGAGTACGCAGCCGTAGGTAGGTTTTCTGAGAAAGACTTTTAACATGTTCAATAAACCTTAATTTTGTATCAAAAACAACACCAAGAATTTTTGCAGAATCAGAAAATTGCAAGGTTTGGTCATTTATCTGAATGTTCAAGAGCTGTGTTACATTGTATGTTTTTCTTTGTGCGCAAAATAATAACATTTTAGATTTTTGCGAATTAATAAGTAGATTGTGATCTAAAGAGTATTTGATTAATTTACTATCATCGTTTTGTAAAATTTGAGTAGTATTATTGACATTATCTGGGTTAAAATAATGGAGCAATTGCGTATCGTCTGCAAATGACTGGACATGAGAATTATCAATACTTTTGCTTAAGTCGAACGTAGTTATATATCAGGAACAGAAGCGGCCCCAATACAGAAGCCCTGACGTAAACCTGAGGGAATTATTGTCATTTGAGACATTTCTTGACTGAGAAGAACACATTGAGTTTTTTGATGAAGGTAACTGTCGAAAAATGAAAGAGATACACTGTCAAGACCTATGTAATTTAATTTAGCAAGTAATAATTCATGATTGATGCTGTCAAAGGCTTTCGAATAGTTTATAGATATTAATGCTAGTGCCATTTTCTTATCTAAGGCACTTAAAATATTGACTTGCATATTGAGTAGGGCAGATGTTGTACTATGATTTTTTCTAAAACCGAATTGAGTGTCGGAAAGTTTAATGAATTTTTCTAGGTAAGCGATCAATTGGAACTTTATAATTTTTTCTAAAATTTTGGATAAAATTGGTAATAAATTGATAGGTCTGAGATCATTATACTCAGTGAGTTTAATTTTTTTTGGGAATTGGAATAATTAGAGCTTGTTTCCATGTGTTTGGAAAGTAGCCCTTTTCTAAACAGTCGTTAAAGATGTGGACGATGTGACGGAGAATAATTGGCAGGCAAAGCTGGATCATTGACAGAGGTATACCATCAATTCCATTCGCATCAGATTTTAGGCTCCATATTGGCTGTAATACGTAATTTCAACTAATCTGATTAAATGAAAAAATATATTCAGAGCTTAATTTATTTTTGAAATAGTTCTCGCAAACTAGTGAATCAACAGGTTTGAAGCTATAAACAGACATAAAATAATCATTAATTTTTGTAGGGTCATTAAAACTTGCCTGAAGGGTTGGTTTACTACGAAAATTTATATCAAGTTGTTTGAGAGACTTCCACAATTTTTTTGAATCATTTTCATTTGCCAAGTTTTCGATATATGTCTTTTTGTCCCTCCTGATCATGTTAAGAAGCACGGTCTTTAAGCAATTTGAAGTTATTATAGGCGTCCACGGTCTTATTAGCTTTATATAAAGCTTGTGCAGTATTCTTGTCATCAAGAACAGTGCGCAGTTCATTAGTTAACCAAGGTGATGGTGGCTTATTAACTCTTACAGTTTTTAAAGATGCATGGTTATTCTGGGTTTCCACGATAACGCTTGTAATGTGCATTACCTTCTCATCAATATTAGATTTTGTAAATAATTCGTCTATGCCCGATGTAGAAAGATCGATAAGAAAATGATCCTCAATGAAATGTTTAAAATCCCTGATTGTGATAAATTTTTGTTTTTTTTTATTAGATGGAATATCAAAATGAAAAACTACGAGTTTGTGGTCCGAAATACCATTTGTGTCCATAACGGAAGAATAGCTCTGCATGTTTGAGGATTATTTAAAAAGATTGGATCGATTAATGTTGCAGTACTATCTGTGACACGGGTAGCTTCCGTTACGATTTGTGTGAACCCCATCATCTCAAAACTCAGTGAGAATATATTGTTATTAAAATTTATATTCAGATCTCCCAATATCACGATGTTATGATGATATAACGAAAGGCTGGGTAGGAAACCATTTAATAAATGTGCACATTGTTGTATGTTTTGAGAGGGTGGTCGGTACAAAACACCTACTATCAGTTCACACTTACTCGCAACCAATTTAACCCAAATGCTTTCGAAATAATCACCAAAATCTGTATGAATATCTACCTTTTCAGCATCTAAATTTGATTTAACATAGATTTCAACTCCACCACCACGAGATTCTCTATCACAACGCAAGAAACAATAGTTGCTAATATTAACCACATGATCAGTAATATTTTCATTTAGCCACGTCTCTGTAACAGGGAATACATCAAAATTTTTTAAAGCTATTAAATTTACAATAGCATTAAAACTAGACATGAGGGAACGTACATTCAAGTGTCCGATTTGCATTTTACTACCAGCCATTAAGAGTATTTGAATCGTACATAATTTAGAAAAGATTTTGAGTAATCTATATAATTCTAAAATGATCAAAGTAAAATTCGTGAGAGATGTCTTTTTTGAACGAACTCATACACTGGGCAATTTTTGTCTATCGGAAGATGATCGGTACTGTAAGATTTTTTATACTGGTGATTTGAATACAAACAGTTGCAACATTTCGAGTGTGCCTGCTTACAAAAGGAAGTGTCATCATGGTTTTCTCCGCACTGAGCACAGACTTTAGGATTTTGGCATTTTTTCCCAGAATGATTGAATCGGAAACAATTTGTGCACTGAGACACATCATTATTTTTGTATACAGATACATTTTGAAATCCTAATAGAATTTTTCCATTAAAATCTTCAAAAATCAGTTTAGATAAATTACCTGTGACCTCTGCGTAAATAATATAATTTTTTTTGTGCAATATACGTAATAAAATTTATCTTAATTAATTTATCTTAATCTATGAAATGGTTCTGTCTTGTGATGTCTTCTACTACCTCTTCTTCGGTACTATAATTCGTTCATCTGTATGGTAGCCCACGGTTTTGATTTTAGGTCTAAACATTTTCGGTTCAGACAACTGGTACGATGCTGACAATTTTTTCTGAATTTCTTTCTTTAACTGGGCATGATTACTTTCGTGGACCTTAATTTCCACACCACCGTTTCTAAAATTCTTCACGTCCGTCGTCAACTTTGATTTGAAGTTTAGACAAGCTTAAGTTTTTGTCTAGATCTTTACGCGTCTTGAGGGTTGTTTGTTGCTGGCTTGGTATAATCACTACGCTTTCCATTCGGATTTCGTTGCTTTTTATAGCATATGTCTTTTTTACAATTTGCGAATACGAAGTGCTTGTCATACTTGATTTTTCAATTATGTCAATTCTGGTATTCAGTTTCTTGAGCGCGTCAAACATAGTTTCTTTTTCAGCAATATTTGTCGACAATAAATTCAACTGATCTTGAAATCTAGTGTTCTCGTTCACAAGTTGCTCAATCAATCTATATTTTTCTATTAATAACTGACTGTATGAATTTACTTTTTCACATAATATTTTTATTTCCTGTTTTAGCTCCTCATTTGTTGTTCTAAGGCACTTACTGTTTTTAGGTGCATCATTTTAGCACTCTCAGACTTACCTGAAGCAATCTCAGCAGTTTTCTTTTTTTTTTCTTATTCATGAAGTACCCAGTGTGGTCGTATCACTTTCTTCTAGTCTAAATATTGATGTCAAATAGTTTGTCAAAATTCTTCGCTGTATTGGCCGAAAAAATGTTTGCCACAGAAAAATCTGTTAACCTCCAAGAATATCAACGGAGCTGCACCCCAACAATAGTTGCAGTAAGGAGTAATAAAATATTTCAACGGTTTTCTCGAGGTATACGCGGATTCAGTGCAATAAGACAAGTCAAAATGAAATGACATACATATATATTTGACGCAACAAAATTCATTACGAAATTGATCCCATTGCTAACACCACCAGAGCCACTACATTCATTGGTTTCCAAAAATGGGCCGGATTCTATATATTATTAGACTCATATCAAGCAACACAATAATTGCTTTCAATTGACATAATTTTATGCCTACTTTCAAGATAAGTTGATAGAGGAATGACAGTGCTGCCAACGTATTTTGCTAGCCACATGGCGGTACAAACACTTCTCTATACAATTACCTATATTCCATATATTTACCCTTTTATTATTCATTATTCAACCCAGTTCATAGCTAAGACACGACAACGTCTGTGGGGTGAGCTAGTACATAAAATAAAGTTTTATAGTACCCATCAAACTTTATAAAACTAATCCACAAGAATACATGCCTGACTATTATCCTTAGATTACAATTACCGAAGTTCCGTGGCATTTTTATAATTTGTAGCACAATAAGACTTTTTGGGTCGCTGATTTCAAATCTGATACGTTCCGTGAGGGTATTTGAAGCTCACTGCAAAGTGATATCTAGGACATTTTCAAAAGCAGTCCAGTAGTTGAGCTCAACTGTAGTCACTACAAAGGCATTCCAGGTCACACATTTAATAATAATGAGTTTTGTACTCGTATCCAGACGCGTGACATATAGGCCTTCGTAGTCATTCAGTCCAAATCAGAGATCACTTTGTCTCTAGGAAGTCATTTAAAGCGAATTTTAAGGCCACTCAAAGGACAAATTCAGAAAAGTGGAATAACCATAAGGGAATATTTCTTAATAGTTGGCAAAAGTTACCAAAAACTAACATTAGATATTATATGGCAGTATCTCAAGATTCATAAACATGATTTACTTCAATTGGAGCAAAGGGCGGAACCACACCAAAACCTTGAATAATACTAATGTAAAGAAGTGAAGCTAAAAACAGTTAGCCATCCTCTTCACGGTTTACATGAAAACAACAAAAATTACAGATTTCTGTTACATCCAATAAAAGTCCTTCCTCTATTTCTATGGGAAATAGTTAACAGTGCCTAAGCCAATTTCTTTGATTTATGATATTATTAGGAACTCATTGAGAGGGCAACTATAAAGATGAATCAGTAAAGCTAGGAACAAACTCGTCTAGTCCCCTTGGCAAAAAAGCCTCTAGTTGACTTTAACTACCATAAATCAAAAAAATTGACTTATGCCCTTTCAACAATTTGCCACAGATTTATTGTGAACCATACTTAGATGTTCAAATATTTTCAATGCACAACAGACCGGAGGACACACAGACTCTCCAATTTTTCCGCTAAAAACTAGTGTCGAATCATACACCACAAATTCTAAGTTTAACGGCTTTTCATGGTAAAGGCAATGTGAGTACATTTCTGACCCTATGTCCAACTTATTGTTCAGCTTTAAAATAGGTAATAATTTTTATTCATTATAGATACTTTTTTCTCTAAAGGGTGGGCCATCCGTTGGTTTCTTTTTTAAATTGTTATTAAAACTACACTTTTCAATAATATGTAACATTCGATACTTTATTCAAAAGAATTCATCTTCCGATTATTTATTTATGAAAAACAATTTCAGTTAAATGGCGGCCGCGACTGGCCTTGTAGTAGTCCATCATCTTAACCCAATTTTGAAGCACATTTTCGTTAGTTTGTGGGTCTATTTTACCTAATAGCTCGACGGATATTTTCCTTAAAAACAACAATTGTTTGAGGATCGTTAGTGTAACAGTGGTCCTTAACAGTAGGAAGTAATCCATGGGCGTCAACTCACAGCTGCGGACTGGCCAATGAACGTCTCCAAAACGGCTGATAACGCGATGACCGAACTTAGTGTGTAAAAGATCGATTTTTTCACGGCTGGTGTGGTATGTTGCGCCATCCTGCTGGAACCAGAGATTGTGCAAGTGCATCTAATAGTGGCCACAAAAAACTCCTCAAAATGTCTCTATAGCGTTCCCCGTTTACCTTCACGCTGTTACCATCTTCATCTTGAAAAAAGTACGGAAAAATAATCCCACCACTACAAAAGCCTCACCAAACAGTCACTCTTTTTGGACGCATTGGTTTTTCTTTCAAAACATGTGGATTTTCAGAACCCCAAGTCCTACAGTTCTGCTTATTAACAGCAGCACTGTTTTCGGCTGCACACGCTCATACCTTCTGTTATCCACAAGCAGGCCAGTTTCACGAACCTTCTTCACAAATTTTCGTATACCAGTCGCGGACTCAGCTTCATTCCGACCAAATAGTCTTCTCAATTTTCGAAAAGTTTCTGCAACACAGCACTCACTTTAAAAATAGTTTTTCAATATTTCCCACCTTTGTTCAAGATTAAAACGGTCCATTGCTCGCAGCAGAAGTTTAATATAATATATCTGTCAATATGTTGAGCATAGAAGTGTTACCAACTGTCAAAATAATACCAACTTAAAAAAAACACTGATGGCCCACCCTTTATTTTTGCAAGTATTTCGCATCAATAAGCCACTGTGCTCTGGTACGTCAGTCGCTCCGCGCCGGAGCGACAAAGTTTGTGAAATTTGTGGCGATGAAATACTAGTAGTAATAAATTCTAGTGTCTCTTCTCATACAGAATGTTATGAAAATGTTGCTAAGTTACGTTTCAAACAAAAAGTGCCAGTCGGCTTCTAAAACCCCGGTGATATTATAGTATCTCAACCGTGAGAAAGAGTTAATCGTTAACCTTAACAGTGGATTAAATTGCAACAATGAGATCCCCAAGGAATAAATATCATTTACCAGCAGTCAATCATTACAATACGCTGCAAAGGACACCATTTCTTAGCAATGCAATCACATGTAGTGTTTCTTGTACTACAGCCGCAAAAAATCAACATAAGCATAAACAATCACCAGCTGGTATTACTGTTAAATCGAACAGTAACTTGATAGCTAATACTAACCTGTCCAATGATATTAATAATATTAATCCCAAAGATCTTCATCTCTGTTTGAGTGATATTAAAAAAAAGTCAGGAAAATTAAAAGAACATGTTTCTAATCAGTTAGGAAGTAAATATGAAGTTAGCAATATTATGTTATATAATTCCAGAACTGTGATTAAACGTGTTCAAGTTCCTGGGGTAGTGCAGCTGATATTATGGATAATATTTTATCTATCAACGACCTTCAAGATTTAGCTAATTAGCAAATTAAATTTGTAATGAAATTACATGAAATTACATATATGTTGTATTCAGTAAACGCTCCGTTGCAGACCATATTAGGCCAGTACCAACCTGTGCAAGTTCGATGTTTCAGTGCGACATGTCTTGAAAGAAATTGCAAGTCTGTTGGGTGTTCATTATGCAGCGGTAAAAATCGACGAATATGCCCCTCTGGTCCTCCAGTGCGGTAATTGTGTCAAAAATAACGAAAATAAAAATTGCGTCAAGGAGGTTGACTCTGCAATTACTCTGAGAAAAAAGGTCAGTCAAACAGGTCCATTCCATATGCGCGCCACTGAGTGTTAAAAGCGTGTTTTGTTTACAGCTATTCGATATCGTGTTTAGTTCACAATCTAGTGCCTATTAAATTATTGTGAAAGTACCAGTATTCTAAGAGGCACTTTATCTGCCAATGTGAATGTTTGCAAGCTGAAATTTGGAGGATTTAAAATTTATTCGAAGGAGAGTCATCTTCGCTACCACCGTTTATCAGCACAACATCTGGCAGTGGCGTACTAATTTTGAGCGATAAACAATGCCATCAAGAGCGCCTTGTAAATGTTGCAATTAGATGTTCGATAGTCATCTTCTAATCACCTGTTCCGTTTGTACAGAGAAATATAATCACAGTTGTGTATCTATTACTGCTAATGAAGTTCGAACGCTAAATGCAAACAAAGGGTTACGATTGGACTTGGGTCGATTGCCGAGCCATTGGTAAAGTTATCAAGGGACTAAGGGCCCTGATCATACAGCTGCAAAATGACATCAAAGAACTGAAGGCTGCAAATACGCAAGCAGCGGATTCTTCAGGATTCAGCTTCGAGGATGTCATATCGGAAGTTATTGAAAGGCAAAAGCGCAAAACATACTATTCAATGTTAAAGAGCCGGACCAGGCCAAATCGAAAAAGGAACAAACCGAGAGTGACTTCACTACTGTCTTGGATATAGTGTCTAAAGTTGTTCCTGAGCTAACGCTAACCAACTTAAAACCTATTAGACTGGGACCATTCGCTGGAAACAAAATCCGTCCTATTAAAATCTCAGTCGAAAGCTCTGATATTGCTCAATAAGTCGCTATGAACGCAAGAAAGTTGAATACTAACAGGATCTATAGCAATGTCAGGATAGCTCCAGACCGAACGAAGAAGCAGCTGGAGTACTATAAGGAAGTAAAGCGTGAGCTGACGGAGCGGCACAATGCTGGTGATACAAATTGTCGCATAAAATATTTCAACGATATCCCAAAAATAGTACAGTTAAACTAGATTTGCCCAGCAGTATTCAGGTCGACCCAGTGAAATTGTACTACCAGAACGTACGGGGACTTAACAGTAAGGTGGATGCGTTTTCTTCCAATGCCAGTGATTGTGAGTATAATATAATTGCACTTACGGAAACCTGGCTGAAACCAGTTGTTTTGTCTAGTGATTTATTTCTTGAGAACTATGATGTACATCGAAAAGACAGGGATCACAACCGGACCGGTTTATCGGTAGGTGGCGGAGTGTTATTGGTTATAGATGCTGACCTCAAGTCTGGAATTGTGAATACTAGTGAATTTGAAGACGACCTTCCTGAAATTGACTTTTTGCTTTGCAAGTGCAGTATATCACGCTATATTTTATATGTCGCACTCATTTATATTCCACCTCATGTATCAATCGATTGTTTTGAAAATTTCCTCGAAAGGGTCGAGAATATGTACTATCTGTATTAAAAAAAATTAATTGTCATAGGTGACTTTAATTGTACGGCTTATGTTGAGGGTAATAACGAGGATAGAAAAAACCTCCATAATCAACAATTGGATCACTTTGTCTAGTACTAACCAATATAACACTATTAGCAATAGTTACGGTAAATTATTAGACCTGGTAATAAGTAATGTGAGTCTTAGTGTATTTCGAGACCCAATCCCACTTATAAATGAAGATCCCCATCATCCCGCTATATCTGTAACCATAAATCAATTTCAGTTTGAAGTGAAAAAATTTGCCACCAACACTCAACATAAGCGGTATAACTTCTGAAAAGCTAATTTCCCCACGCTTTATGAGGAATTAGTATCCACAAACTGGGATTTCTTAGATACTGCGATTGATCCTAACCAAGCAGTTGAAACTTTCTACAACAGCTTATTTCCAATACTTGACAGACATGTTCCTTCTGCAAAAATATTCAAGCATAAGTATCGTATGGTATTCCAGCGAAATGATTGCATTAGTAAAAGAAAAGGCCAAATATCATAAAAGATTCAAGGCTACTAATAACATCGCATATTATCAGGAATTCAATAGGCTTAGAGCCACATTTAAACAAAAAATTAAGCAGGCTTATATAACTTACATTCAATCACTTCAAAGCCAGCTTATTAATGAACCTAAATCTTTTTGGTCATTCATGCACAGTAAGAGTAACACATCTAGAATTCCTAATAAAATGTTCTACCAAAATAACTCCTGTAATGACCCCGTATCAATAGTCAATGCTTTTGCTGACTGTTTTCAGAGTGTTTACTCTCCACCGGGTGATCGTGTTATAAGTGATGAGTACAACAATTGTAACAATGATATTCTTATTAATATAACATGCGAGTCAATAAGTAAAAAAAGAGATATTAGATGCTGCAAAGAAGCTCAACAAATTTACATCAGGGCCAGATCAACTTCCATCGTTTTTTATTAAAGACTGTGTAAAGCTCTTCACAACTCCTTTGTTGACAATTTTTAATTCAATTCTACGTTCATCGGTTTTTCCTGATAATAAGTGGAAGGTTGCCAAAGTCTGCACAACTTTCAAGTCGCAAGACAGAACCTTAGTAAATAATTACTATACTGAATAATTTTGCAAAGCTCTTTGAAATAATATTGTATTCCAGAATTTACTTGACAACTAAGGACCATCTGTCAGTGCATCAGCATGGCTTTATGAAGCAGAGATCCACTATTACGAATTTGGCCACGTTCGGTCAATATCTGTGCGGGACGGTAGACAATAGGGGGCAAGTGGATGTCATATATACTGATTTCACAAAAGCGTTTGACAAAATTGACCATCAACTACTTCTACAAAAAATTGAATACATGGGATTCAACAGAATTAATGTGGATCTTCTCAAGTCTTATCTAGACTTGAGAACTCTATAATGGATTTAGTTCTTATGAATATATGCCAAGTAGTGGTGTACCTCAGGGTTCTAATTTGGACCCCCTATTGTTTGCCTTATACGTTAAAGATATTTGCAGCACATTATCATGCAAGAAGCTTATGTTTGCTAATGATCTGAAGCTTTACGCATGTGCTTCTATCTGGCAGGATTGTGAAAACCTCCAAAAACAACTAGTTTTTTTACAAACATGGTGTGCTAATAACAATTTGTATTTGAACAATTCTAAATGCCGCATTTTGACCTTCACCCGGAAAGCCAAATTTTTAACTTACCCATACAAAATAGATGATTCTGTATTGGAAAGGTGTGAAACTTTCGATTGTCAGCTCACTTTTAACTACCACATCAGTGAAATTATAAGTAATGCGTATCGCAAATATGGCTTATTATCAGAAATTGTAGAAATTTCAATAACACAACGCTTATTAAGTTATTTTCAGTGCTTGTTATAAGTAAATAAGAATACGGTGCAATTATTTGGAGTTCTATCTATAAACTGTACAAAACTAATGTTGAAAAAGTGCAGAAGAAATTTCTAAAATATCTATGCTATAGGAGTGATGGTGTCTATCCTCCAAGAGGATGTGACTACTTACAATTACTGAATAGATTTGGCATCTCTTCTTTGGAAAAGCGCAGAGAGCAGGCGTCCATCATATTTTTATACAAATTACTGCATGGTAACATCGACTGTCCTGTTTTGCTATCGCAAATTAATTTCCTGGTACCTAGATTGACATCTAAATATAAAGTTTCCTTTTACCGCAAGAGGGCGCAGACAAATCTTCTATCTAAAGCACCAATAAACTTTTTGTGCAATAATGCGAATAGGATTGTGAGTCTTTGTGATATCTTCTGTTGTGGATTTCATGAATTACGAAGTGCTATACGTTCACATCTTTGACTTTTTTACGCCTTTCTCTAGGGGTTTTCATTTGTTATATACGTATATGTATATATATATATGTATACCTGTATATGTGTGTGTATACTCGTATATGTGTGTGTGTATGTATGTGTATATGGATATTTATGTATATTCTGGTTTCCTAATATCTATTGATCACATTTATAGTTTCTTTTTTCTCTACTTACTATTTTCTGTGTGTGTGTGTGTTTTTTTAGTTTCACTTTATGACACACAGACTGTGTAAATTAAACGATTGTAATGTTACCGGTAATCTGTACAATTCAGGTATTCTATACAAAACCAAGGTAATGTTATTCTATACATCTAGGATGCCCAGGCAATGTATGAAATATCATATGTATATATATGTATATAATATTTATCTAGGTAATGAATGCAATTCCTAGGGATTGTATAGAGTACCTGCTGTTCCACCGGCAATGTATAAAATAAATAAATAACGGTCTAAATTTATCAATGTTAACCGGCATACCTATAAAATGACGGGCAAGTAAAACAAGTTATATTATTTAAAATCAACATTATTAAAATTAACAATTAGAGTGCTACTTAAAAATAAGCTTTTCTGTTACTACAGTGAAATCACTGGAAAATAATGTGAAACTAAAAATTATTCTGGCTATAAGTAACATTATGTAATTTTTTTTGCTTACAAGTACGCAACAGGATTATTGCCTGCCTGTCGGTACCTACAACCCGTTTCTTGCTCTCGTCTTTTACATACATTACCGGCTGGACATTCGGTATTGTATAAAATACCTAGGCAAAGTATAAAACAAATAATATTTTATACATTACCTATACGTTTTAGGTATTCTGTACATTATCTAGGTATTGTATGGAATACCGGATTATACAGAATGCCGGTAACATATACAATTAGTCCATAGACATTCGTTCTCTGCCTACCGGTAGTACATCTGGAAACGTCGCCTCTCTCCGATACCTAACTCAGGCAGACGTGGTGCTATGGTAGCGCGGTCAGACCAAGAAAACTGTTGCACAGCAGAAATGCGTCTGATTCCATACCAGAACACTCATCACGAACAGCAGCCGCGGCCGATATGTAAGCGATATGTCTCCCGAAAATATTTTCCAGTTTTCAGAGCTAATGCACACAGAAATCTATGATGTGTGAAATATGTCTAATAGGTGCGTCGAATTACCAAGGCTGGAAACATATAGCAGCATCAAACAATTGAGTTGGATCTCTACATTTTTTTCAAAAACGATCAGGATTCATTGAAACGCAAAAAACGAGGTTTTAGAGGTTTTTACTTTTTTCGTTTTAGGCCTTTTCCTGTGGCGCCACTGGGCCGAGTTTTAAAAACTACAGAGCGTTTGCGTACTCGGCATAGTAGTAACATTGTTTCGAAATTTCATCGAAATCCGAGCGGTACTTTTCAAGTTATAGGCGGTTATAAGATAAGCGAACAGACCTACAGATAGACAGTCAGACTGACAGACAGCCAGACGGAAATGAGTGACATGGTTTTTCATGATGTACATGTCATATAACGTTCAAAAGTCATAAAATCTCATTTTCGAAAATTTTCGCGATTACCTTGCCAGTAGGCATGGGAAGTAAACAACTAGATATGATTTAGTCATTCGTTGAATGATGAATGATCGTGCTTGGTGTTACAGCATAACATAAACAATCTCAAACCTAAAATTAATTATTATGGATCATAAAAAACATATTAGGATAGCTACATAAATTTTTCTGATTTCGTAGAGTTAATTTTTGAAAATGATTTAGATCCAGTATTGGTTGTCTGAAAATATTAGCTTTGTATCTGTCAAGGTTTTTGGCCCCAGCTTTTGTAGAAAAGATCAACCCGTGGCGGTCTTGGTATTCATATCAGAAGTAACATTTGCACATATACTTGTTTGTAACATATGTTTATCAAATTCAAAATTGGTGCCTCCAACGTCATTAGACCATACGTACATAAGTCGACGGACGCAAAAAGTAAGTTAAGAATCAAATTTCGACAGCAGACGGCATTCAGTCAGGTGTACCACAAAGCTTAGTGTTGGTAATTTTGACGTTTTTGCTTTATACTGCAGATTCCAAAGATAACTTCAGTAATACCAATGCTCATTTTTTCGCTGATGATATACAGAGGAAATGTGATTTTAATCCGGAAATGTTCAGAGTAAATGCCGACCTTGGTGGAGTTAATTGGTTCTGTAGTAGCTCTCATAACTTAAGACTAAATCTCTTTAAATGTTCTGCCATACTATTCGACAATAAAAATTTATGTGAAAATGTTAAGTCACCGTTTCATATGGAAGCTAATAGGGAGGCAATTATGTTTTCTGAAAAAGAAAAAAAATCGACTCGGACTTATAACTCTTATCTGAATAACTCTTTGAACAATTGTTATCTATTTCTTAGGATTTTTTTTTTGTTAACAAATACTTCATCCCTTCGATATGTCAGTTGTAAACGTGTGTATACGAGGGATGTCTTTTAAGTCTTGCATATGGAAATAAAACAACACGGTAGGTAGTTTTAAATACACATCTGCATGTGCTCGAACCAATATTTTAAGCACTTATTCGACTCGTTAGCTGGCAGATCCAAAACGGCAGTTTTGAATGCGTCAACTGCTTCTTCTGGTGACTGGAACCTTTGACCACGCAGTGTGTTTTTAATTTTCGGGATAGTAAAGAAATCGTTAGGACATAGATCGGGACTATATGGTGGATGGTCCAATAATTCCACGTTTTCTTCCGTTAAAAATACTGCCTTGTTTTTTGGGCTGTGTGCGAGCTTGCATTGTCTTGGTGGAGGAGGATTCTTCTTTCGGGGTTGATTTTTCGAAGCTCGGTGATGACTTTTGGCAAACAAATGGTGGTATACCATTCGGCAGTAACAGTTCTTTGCTCATTAAGAGGAATTGTTGCAGTATGACCCGCTTTTGACACAAATGTCGCGACCATCTTTTTCAAAACACTTCGAGAACGAATGACTTTTGTTGGCTTTTCTTCACCTTGGAACACCCAAACAGCCGACTGTCGTTTATTTTCTGGTTCATAACAGTAAATCCACGATTCATCGCCACTAACAATGCTGTACACATTTTTTGAGTTTCCGGAATTGAAACGGTCAAGCGTTTTGTTGACACCAATTAACCCTGGCTGCTTTCTGCTCGTCAGTCAACAGGTGGGGTATCCAACGAGAAAATAATTTTCTTAATCCTAATCTCTTCATGTAAAATTTTTTGAATTGAGGTCTTTGAGATCTTCAAGGACGCCTCAATCTCACGATATGTCACAAGTCTATCCTCAATGATGAGAGTTTGCGCACAGCATCGACGTTTTCCTGGGTGACTGCCATTTTTGGTGCATCCACCCTGGAATCGTCGCTAAGACTCACCCGTCCACGTTTGAATTCTCCATACCAACGGGAAATTGTCGACTGATATTGCGCTTTGTTGCCGAAAACAGTCAGTAACTCAGCAAGGCATTCTTGTTGCGATAATTGGCTCTGAAAGTTGTAATAAATTATGGCGCGGAAATGTTCTCGGTTGAGTTCCATTTTTCTAATGACTTGGTGACACTTACTCTTCACTATAGTGAGAAATTGTTGTGAAACTTTGAATTTAAGTTTACTAAAGAGTGAGGTTAAAATTCAGTACTGACGTTCGATCCGCGCGGCCTACTATGTTTCTATATGCAAAACTTAAAAGACATCCCTCGTATAATTGTCAGGTTCTGCAAGAAAAAAGGTGTTCGATATGCGTGTCTCTAATGAGAAAGGATATTTATGAAAAGGGGACGATTCTGTTTTTTCTTCTCGTATCAATTTCGTGTCGGTATACCAAAGACTAAGGAGGCCCGCAGCAGATTCCAAATCCCCCATACAATCGAAGGTGGGGTTGGGACATACGCCCAGTGATATGGTGCGGTGTTTCGATAGAAGCCGCATTGTTACCCTGAACTGCCGTCTTATCTCCGCATTTATCTACGAGCATCCTCTATTCCCTCTTGAGAAGCGATTCCTGAATCGGGACAGAGGTTCCCAAACAAACAAAAAACAGTACATATTACTTGGAAAATGGAATTCGTTCCACATACATAATAAAGTTCTGTAAAATTAGAGAAATCACACATATAATTGCCATTTTGTGAGATGAAAATAATGCAATAGCCTTTATAGCCGCTCTCAACTTTGGGCTTTCGGATGAGATAAAAAGTACATCCAAACGTGAAAATTTTCCACCTACCTGTAGGTATAACAATTTTGGAGAATGGACTAAGTTTTTTGCGCTTCTCGAATTGTTGAACGGATTTTTGTTTGGTCAAAGTACGATAGTGATACATTATTTTGCTTAGTTCGAATGAAACCAGGCACGTTGTTCCTCTTATGGAAGACTTGATACTTTTCCGTATTATCTCTTTGTTTAGTCTGTTACCAACCTAAACCAGAAAATGTGCAATACCTTCTTAAGAGGAGCGTTAGTTTAAGTGCCAAACGTGATAGAGGAATTTTAGACTGATTTTGGAAAAACATTTTTTACCCCAAACTATATTTTTGCTGTAAGTTGAGAGTTACCACTTGCCAAAATTGGATGATGCTAAGGACCTGTCATGGTGAGAACTGAGAAGTGGGGGAAATCAAATTATTTTTTTTTGAAAACTTGTTGAATTTATCTATTGAATTGTTTGTTATACTTGTTATTGTGATAAATCAATATCGAGAGATAATCCTTCCAATTTTCCACAATTTGGTAAATATGAATAGATGACACTAAGCTGCTTGACATCGGCATTTTTGTTCATACAACTGTGTGTCATGAAAATGTTTGGAAAGATGCTCTTGGTCAAGGATCTTTATGCTATTATAGCAAATCGAGTGTCCTGTAGTGGTAACATGTGATGCCAAAGCACATCTTTCTGGATGCAATCTGGCGTCACACCTGTGGAATGTTATTCAGCCCTTTAGTGATCTGGAAGTTTGACCTATATATATCAAATTGCAACCATTACAATTACAGTATTGGTTAAGCTAAGCATCGTAACTCTATCTTTCATTTTGGAAAATACATTATTGATTGTAAGGACGAATTTACAGTCAATACGACAATTTAAAGTGCCACATAGTCTGGCCAATTTTGGAGTTGTTTCCATTTGTCTCACCAAATTCAACAACCCAGGATTCATGTTCTCATGCTCAGCAAGTCGTCTTCGGAATGGGAGAGGGAGAGGGTATTAGCAATTGAAATTTGAAAAACGGGGGTGGCGGCTGTATGCTTGAGCAGTCCTCACCCTAAAAGCGGTATCATGGAGGAGAGCTGTAAATAGAACAACTTCCTCACAATACCTAACATCAAAGATTAAACAGAATAAAGTTAACAATAAACGAATTAAAATGGGTCACTATGGGTGTCAAAACCCATGACGATCCTGCTAGTCGCACTTAGAAGTTGATTGAAAGGTGGTACTATATATAATGGGAAAAACCAAAGCAAGGATAAAAAGGTTGGTCAAATATTAGCTGCCAGAACACTCTGAAAATGCTACCAAAAAAGAGTCTCGCAGGAAGTTCAAGGTATTTCCTCAGAAGTTACTACTTTCAATATACATACGTGATAATTATTGAACGGGCGTGAAAAATGTTGACAGTGTCGAGGATCAGGAGCAGTGAATTCTTTTCTTCTACCATGACAGAATTTGCTTCATTGCTAGTGTGAAACTCATTACATCAACTGTTTGTCGCCACGAAATTATAGGCGCATAAGACAATTTACATGGAGTGTTAGGCCGAAGCAGATAGTAATTAGTCAACTTGGAGCACTTGGACACACTAAAACATAAAACTTGTTTTTGGTAGAAAGTGCCAAATTCCAATCTAAACCATACTGTAGAGCCAATATATAATTTCGGAAACTATCAACTAGAGCTAAAATACACATTACAAAAAACCCTGCAAATAACTTACTGTGACTCAAGGACATATTCAATAAAATGGAAACAGGACAGGAGAGTGACATATGTCATGACAGCAGATACTATAGCTTATAGTAGAGGGGATGAAATGTTAACTAAGAATAAAGCTGGAGATAAGACGTCCTTGTTTTTTGGGTCCATATTTCGTTATTGAACACATATCCCCTTATGTGAAAATTATAAAGGACAATAAGGAGATAATAAGATGAAACTTTATTATTCATAATAATAGTCCGTAGTGATAGAAACTAGATATTTTTACGTAGTTAAGTGTTTAAAGGGCCATACTATTCTATCGTATATTCTAAGCTACTTAATCTATTCTTTTACTGTATCTCTCTCTGTCTCCTATTTATTTCTTATACATAAATTCATTTTTATCGTATATTTTATAGCAATTAAGAAATACATTTTGTATATATGTACTCGTATATAGGTGTATTTAATCAACAAATTTATATCTTGATATATTTTTTTCATCGTGCCATAAAACACTGTCAGCGAGGGGAAGAAATTTCATTTCATTTTTCATTCTTTTGAATATCGGGGGGGGGGGAGGTGTAGTATTGTACGAACACACCGTCTAAATATTGTTATTAGAAACTGTTACAAATAATATAGATCACCGGAAATACTGCGGTAAGCAGAGCAACTACCTCGCGATACCTGGCAACAAAGATAAACAGAATAAAGTTAACAAAAACAGAATTAAGGAGTAAAGGCCCACTAGATTAGAAATATAAATATATTACAGTTTAACCGATTAGTCACACATCCCTCTTCTGATTGGATTTGAGTACAGACAGTGTAGTCGGCGAGGTAGCACTCCAAACATGAGAGCAGTACTCGAGGGTGAGTCTCAATTGGCGTTTGTATAGAGTGAAGGTGCAATTAAATTTTGATGATTTGTTCTAATGTTATATGTGTGGTAAACTCTAGATGATACTGTAAGTGGAAAGTTGTCTTTATCAAATTGTCACGGTAATCCTACGAAGGGCTATAGTAAACTTTCTCCGGTCTAAAAAACTGAGGAGAGGAATATTTATGAACATTTTGAGAGCTGCTGTCACGAAACAATCGTCGTGTTATCGCAGCTACTTGATCTTCGCATAATGCTATAGTTTCTGGGAGCATCCCAATACCGATGCTTGGCTGGCCCCTTTTTCATAGAGCACCGATTTATCCGCATGAGTTGCCAGCCCCGACTTGATTACCATGGGAAACAGCGCAGATATGTTATTTTTTATGTGCCATTTACTTCCTAGAATGGATATGACTGGGATTTAGATAGTTGGAAATGGAAATGAGAATAAACAAATGCAGATGTACTCAACAACTTTAGTGGGTAACAGCTATGTCAGAATGTACTTCTTTCAGATCGATATGACCCTCACACGTGAATAAAAGCACATAATCTACTGTCTTACAAGTCATATTACTTATCTGTTTACTCAATGCTCCAAGTGGCTACCTTGCCGATATTTAAATACGTTTTTCAATATCTCAAGAACGACAAGGTTATTTGCCCTGGAATTGCACTATAGCAGTGTTTGGGGTAGTTTTTCCACAGAATGAAACGAAATACCTTCAGAATAACCTGAGATATCACATGCAGAAAGCTTAGGCTATAAGATCCTCCATACAGGATATAGGAAAATAAGATGGGACTCTCGCGGATTGACAATCATAAAAAATAAGGTTTCAAGTTTCTAAAAAAGCATCCTCGGCGCCTCGGAGGTACAAGAAGCTAAGATGATCCTACTGTAAATCGTTAATTTCCTAAATAGTTTTGGAATGCCATTCCGTAATTCATCGAAATTTTGAGGGCGTAGCACTCAGATGATGGTGATCATAAAAATTAATCGAGCTTGAGATCGCCAGAAACATTATACCGGAAGCAGTGAAGCTTATTTTTCTAAGAGCCTGTATGATAATGTCTCAGCAACGATACTAGCAGGAAAATCATGCTCGTGGTGTCTGATATCGATAAACTGAGCTGTCTTTAAGAAGAACGTATAGGTTCTCATGGTGCATTTTATCACATTATCCAGTACAGCCTAAAAAAGGAAATATTGAATTAGAGTTTTTTTAATGCTACCTAAGGCTAAATAAGATAACACAAAATTTTAACATTTATTAAAAAAAACTTATATCTACATCGCATTCTCTCTAATAAGGTCTTGAAGGTCGGGGATGTGCACACTTGGTGCCTTCAACAGCTTCTTGGACAGTATTCTGCCAAACCCTGAAGTTGACTTCGTCATAATTTAACCGACCATACAGAAACTCTGGCATGGTATTTGTGAGCACGTACACTCTATCTTTAACGACTTTCACATCACTGGGGTAAATCATTCGTTGGTCATCTTTTTGGACGACACCGGCAGTCATGAGGTTCATATTGACACATCCCAAAGCATTTTCGTTGACTAGACCCAGGAACATGATGTTTGTGGGCTTGTGGAGGTCAGCCGAAGATGTCTGAGAGTTTGGACCTCGGTTGCCTATGAGCTAGAAAATTAAATAGTTAGAAGATTTAGAAAACTAAAGGTTAAACTCAGAACATTTCAACGGTAGAAATTCATTTGAACCACACCCTGGTATTTCGTCACTGATGCAGTCACAAGCAGTCTTTTTCTTTTTGTATCGAAAGCGACGCTCTTAATGTCTACAAATGCTGTCATCTGCGAACTTTTGGATTAATGTCTCGTACAATAAATAATACAGACATGAATGTGTAACAAGAACAATGTTGTAGTCAAAACCGATGCCTTCTTCTTAGTCAAGGTACTATGTTTTAGAAGCTCAAAACTGCACCAGATTGTTGGGTTTTGTTCCTGCATGAACAGTGCTGCAATCAGCAAGGCTGTGGATCAGACTGATTGTACAGAAAAGGAGCTAATTCATATGTAAGAGGCACGACGTCGGAGTCAAGACCGATCTATGTGGAACACCGCGTTGAATGTGGGTGAGTGCGATATGGTTTTATTATGTTCCGGCTTCATATCGTAAATAGAAAGGTGTAGTACTTCGATTCCCGGCCAAACCCATGAGATTAAAGCGCGCTCGCAGCGAAGAAAAGTAGCTCACCGTGCCCTCTCACCTTCCTCCTCTCAGGTCCCATGGATTACAAACTCTCTCCTTGTCCTTGTACCACTCGCTAAACATCGTACTCGAGTTCGCGGACCGATTTTTACGTTTTCAGCAGTGTCAAGGTGCTCAAACCTAAGAAATGACAAAGGAACAGCTCCTCATACGAGCAATCCCTAAACACAAATTCAGAGTTCCTTTCGACGCAGAGCAGCGGGTTATACGCCGGCCTCTTTTTCTTAAGGGTAAGTCTGGTGAGTCAAGACGTTTGATTCTTAGCCTCAAGGTACTTAATCTGTTTATAGGGATAGAACACTCAAGTTAGAAGGCTATTGAACTAAGATCAGACTTCTCCGTAGAGACACTTTCTTAACGAATCTGGATTTGGAATATGCACATATATTGGTAGCCAGGAAGAATCATAGAATTTATTTCAGATTCATATTCAAGGGACAGCTCTTCCAATACAATGCTGTGTCGCTTAGGATAAATTGTGCCCCTCATGTGTTGACAAAGTTAATAAAACCGTCTCTATCTGTATCTCCTTCCGCTCGGTTATACTGATAGAAATTGCCTGGATAATATCCAGGCAACAGTTAACACCCCTTTTTTAATCAATTACAAAAAAATTTAATCACTCAATTGAAGTAATTATACTTAAAGTTCTTAAAGATTTGTGTTGTAAAAATTGGGCACTTTTAGGCCCAGTATTCAATTGTGACAGAAAGAAAGTATCCTTACTTGAGCGGAAGAGGCAGACATTACTACACTTAGTAAGGGCAATATAATAAATACTTGGTGTCAGCTAGTCTTGCATTTCGTTACAGCTGACTATACACTAACGAGTCAAATTGCCTACTCTGTAACATTCTCAAGAGAATTTTGATGATACTCTGACACTAACATCTGTTCACATCTTCAGTTGTACAATTTCTCGGGCTGAGTCTCATGGTTTTTGGTCACCCGCATCCCAATCATCTGGAACTACTAGCAGTATATATTTTGCTCGGTCGTGAAATATCTGCTCGCGACTTGAGGGGCTGTCGAATATATTAGACCCCATTGATAATGCAACAATTATATCCTACATCAATCGAATGGTAAGCTTCAAGTTTCCACGCCTGGACTAGATTGCGGGAGAGTGTACCCTAATTGAAGCAGACAACAACCGTCACCAGTTGAATAATATTGAAGTTGGAATTTCTCAGCCTAGGGGCCACTCAGGTGGCAACCACTTTCAGTTTTACCGTATTTTATGCCCAAATATATGTGCAGTCAAAGTATTTATCTTTCACTGTAAAGAAACTTTATCATTGTGCCTTTGTTCCTACTATGTGTAGATGGATAGCGTCTGTTTCAGCTGATAGTGGTCTAGGTGTGTCACAATTGACACGTACATGAGACGCGTCCACCTCTGTGCTGGCTAGATTATAGTACGCTCAGACTTGCGGCGGGCTGGAGCGCCTTCTCTGAGACACCTCACAAATTTCTTATGCCAAACAATAACCTTGCTCGAGCGGCATTTGAGATAAACAAATTTCCACACCTTATGTTATTACCTTAGCTGTTTGCTACCATGTTACAGATATTTTTATTTTTGAACCTATGTACGTTATATTAGCTGTTCTAAATTTAGTTGTTATAATGGAAATGTTAATTTAGTTGACCCATGTATTGTATACAATTGGTGCAGTTGTGTACAATATATCGTTTACTACTGTAGAGCGTTAGTTGTATGTTGTTGCAATACGTTTTGAACGAGTACACCTGTTTTATTTACGAAACGGGGCGGAACATAATTACATGATCAAACGAACTTACCTGTAAGTGATGTTCGATCTTAATTATGTGAAGGCCTCCTCGAAGTAAATAGCACCCTATGTATTACCCAATTGTTGCAACAACTTGGCTTTGAAGAAAATGAGTTTGTAGGCCAAGGAGCCGGAGAGAGGGAAGGTGGGAGGGCGCGGTGAACCTCTTTTCTTCGCTGCGTGAGCACTTTGAAGTCGTGGGTTTGGCCCCCGTTCTATTTACTTCGGCGAGGCCTTCACATAATTAAGATCGAACATCACTTACAGGTAAGTTGGTTTGATCATGTGATCATTAGAAATAAAAGTACAATTTCCTTACACATAACCAAATCGCCTTATTCGGTGTCATGTATCCCAAATCTATACAACATATAAAATAATTAATTATGACTAGGCAAATACATTTACCTGAACTAATTAAACAAATTTAAAAAATCTAACAAAAATGTTTTACTTGGAGTAGGAAATCTCATTTTAGCATAGCTAAATCTATAAATCTAACTTAAATGTTTTACTTGGTGTAGATACACTGATTGTAAAAGTTCAAAATAAACCGCTGTATTCATTAAAATGCAATTTGTTGTTTAGAATTGCAATCATTACCCAGATATGCTTTTAAATCCCAATAAAATAATTCATTCAGACTAGGGAAATTCATTTACCTAAACTAATCAAAGAAATTTAATAAATCCATTAACATGTTTTACTTGAAGTAGGCAAACTCATTTTAATAGTTCGCTAATTTTAAATAAACTGGCGTACTCAATCTAATGATGATACTTGGGCGCTAGGACGAATACGTATGGTGCAGACCTTCATGAGTATCTGTAGCTCAGAATTGAGATAGAATCGTTCCGCTTTACTATGTCAGGGGTGAGATGTTAATCTAAGCATTTTGAAGCTAAATCTCATACCTGGAAGTCATCCTCGTGATACGATCTGGTAGCCATAGTTTCATTTCTCAGTATCTTTGTCGACACCTTGTACATATTCGTTCCAGCCATGGAGTGGAAGTACATGTCTCTGTAACCGTCCTTCTTGAGATCAGTCAGCTCCACACTGAAGATGCCGTCGTTCCATTGAAAGTGATGACCAGCTATGTAGAATTCACCACTAAGTGGTTCCAGATAGAAGTAATTATGTCTAACTTTCCATGACCTGTTGTCTCTCAGGCTGTATACTATCAGACCGTAACCTCCTAAAATGCAATGCTTGCTAATACTATAAGTCCTGACACGTTTGTGAAACAGAATCTTTTTTCTAAATCTAAACACTACCTTGAATGTATGTATGAGCCAAACTAATCGACTGTCTGAAAAGTAAGGAGGCTACAGTAACAATTATTGGAAGGCTTCACAAGCGTTAGGTGAAAAAGATTTATTTACCAGAACAGTAGAGAGTGGCATAACTCGGTTTGCTTTTGTGTATGAGTGAGCAGACCTCGCTGTACTCGAAGATATAATGGGAAAGCTTTTACCTCGCGCTCCTCAAAAAGTTTTGGGGGCAAGTACACTTTCACAAAAACTTATTGTTTACCAATGATCGACCCCCCCCCTCCCTTAGAGAAATTCCTGCGGACGCTCAATTTGCTTTTTATAACAACTGTATTTTTATAGAAATCAGTACTTTGTAAATGACAAAGTTCTTTTATAAGCAAGAGTATATAAACACGAGTTTTTGCTTACCTAAGTCAGGTATATAGGCGTATGCATTGAGGCATGTATCTTCTGTTACGTCAATCACTACACTTGCTAGATTTGAAGTTGGAGTCACTTGATCTGCTGGAATCGAGTATCTTTGGACAATTCTGTCCGTTTTGAGATCAATTATTATAATTTCAGAGGGCTTCACGATAGTCGTGTTACCTGGAAATGTTGTTTAATATGACTAAAATTAAAAAATGAGATTGCGTGCTTCCAACAACCATTAGAGTTATATTTGAACAAGTTCAACAAGTCTGGCCTCTAAAAGAAACAACATATGTTTGAATTATTTCTTTACTAACGTTTCAAAGTTGTCCGATATTAAACAGGCAGCGGTGGCCGCAGTAGTAGACTCTTCGGTCTCCTGATCAGTCGCCGTGCGCTGTGCGGGTTCGAGTCCCGTCCCAGGAGAAATTTTTCTCTTGACTATGGATGTCCGTAGGTGGTAGATGGTCTCTGACTGTCGAACGCGGAGGTACCACCCGGCACCTCGTAGGCGGAGCCAGAATGTGTGCATGTTGCATGCACACGTGTTCCCTCGCCAGAGTCCGTGTGGCGCCCCCCCCCCTTTCCCCTGTATCCTCCTATAGCCCCACGGTACCCAATGGGTGTTTAGGCCTTAGGCCTTCGTGGTAATTGGAGTATAAAAAAAACATTTGAAAAAGACCTTCGTGGTGGCCGAAACGTTTGTAAAAAATAATTCCAACATATGGTTTGACTTAGCGGCTAAGCAACCATTGAGTTCTACCATCATAAAAATCATAGCATAAGTTTCAGGTGTTACAAGTTAGGTTACTCCACAACAACGAACAAAGAGTTTGCACACATGTACTTATATGTGAAATGTTTCTTGGTGTTGTTAGAATTCTCTGCACTGATAAGTCTAAATTGGCGCGGCTATCGGGCCGGCACATTGACACAACACCAGATTTCATCGTACGCACAACAGTTTATGCAACTTTATAGCACGTCAAAGCACGTAGAAGGATGAGTACTTAGTACACTTAGTAAACTCCTATGTGGTGGGCGACACTTGTCTGTTTTATCTAACGGACTTAGCCCGGTAAGAAAACAAACATTGTTCCTTAGCATAAGGAAAACTGGATCTAGCGGTAGGCAGATATTGACAAATTTTTGAAAAAATCTGTTCTTCTAGATCCTTTGGTTACGATCCTTTGAATATTATATACAGGGTGTTAATAAAGTATGTAGACAAACTTTAACCATCGAATCCTTGGTCAATTTAAAGACGAAATTTCCATATGAACATGGGTCCGCAACGGCCTTGTTTTCAAGCTAGAACATATTAGCACTAAAATAAATGATGATGTTGTTCTAAAAAATTGTAAAAGAATGGAACGCATTTTATTTTAATCAAGTATGTCCTGTGGTGAATATCTCATGATTTACAGTTGTTTTCAGATCCGCCATGTACGTAGATACGGATAATGTTATCCAGTATTTTTTGATAAAATAGCATGACATTGATTCGTTTTGATCGCAATACTTTTAATACTTACGTATCGTGCTTATCTAGACACCTATGACTTACCCGAAAACAATTTAATTAATTTATTTTCTCAAATAATTGGACAGCTGTTTCCTTGACTGGTCATTCTAAGGCTCCAAAGTTTTGGTGACTACAAATTGTCATAATCGTCCAGTTCAGTAATAAAGAAATGACAAATATGCATTTCGTTTACGGAATGGCTCTGGGTAACGCTCGACGAGCACGACGTTTTTTATGGTGATCGATTTCCACAACGCCCGCTGCCTAACGTACAAACTTTCGTCAACATTCACGCTCGACTATATGAAACAAACAGTTTCAAGAGATCCACACATGTTGCATGAAGACCCGCAAGTGCAAGAACCATCCAAATAGAAGAAGCTGTGCTTAATAAAATCGAAGGGGACCCTACAACAAGTACCCGAAAAATTACGCACCTGCTAAATTTAAATCATGTAACGGTATGGCAAATTTCCAAAGATCAGCAACTTTATACATATCATATACAACGTGTACAAGCGATTTTGCCTCGAGATTTGCCTATAAGAGTTGATTTTTGCAACTGGTTACGTGAAAAAGTAACATTAAATCAACATTTTTTAAATCGAATACTATTCACGAATGAAGCACGTTTTTCACGAACAGCAATAGTAAATTTCCATAATAACCATGTATGGTGTGAAGAAAATCCCCATGCCATAAATGAACATAATACGCAACATGACTTTACCTTCAATACTTGGATTGGAATCGTTAGTGACCATTTGCTTGGCCCTCATTTCCTTCCCCCCAGACTTAGCGGCGAAGAGTACCAAAGATTTATGGAATTTGACCTATCTGAGCATGAGAAATAACGTGGACATAACCTTTGAATTTAAGACCTTAAAGCTGTACCCGACAACGCTACAACCTCAATACTTTGGCTGTAAAGGTGTCTTTGACGAAATGGATGTACAAGAACTTCTTGATTTGGCCGCTATAGGGGCAGTGAACAACGAGGAGTTGGAGACTCGGATTTTGCACAGCATTCGCTTGACTTCTTTCGCAGTACACATAATACAAACTTTATGAATAAAAATGAAAACCACAGGTCAACCGATTTTTTTTTCAAATTACGAAAAATCACCCATTAACGGCACCTAACCTCAAATCATAACGATCATCGCCCGATTGGTTCCGGGGATCCACGAAACGATCATATACCTCCTCGCGCTAAGTGTTCTCAAATTACGCTAGGCGGTAACGTAATTAGTGCCGGCTATCATGAAACCCACAACTGAGCATGCATATCTGTCAAAATAACGTGCCTAGAAAATACCGCAACACGTTAAGTGACATGCGAAAACTCCCTAATAATTATACAAATCGATGGATTGGAAGAGGCGTAGACTCCTGTTCAAGGCGTGAAGAGTCAGAACTGTCGAGTCATGTCTGACTGTACAAAATACTCCGGTTTTTTTCAGGAGAGTTCGTCAGTCAATGTGTAACAGTCTAGACGCCTGTATTGAAGTCGAAGGTGGCCACTTTTATAGTAAAAAAAATTATTCGATATTTTCTATTGTTGTGGTAATTTTCGAATGTTGCTGTTTAAAACTATTGACCTTCTAAATAATTTTTTCCAAAAAACAGGAAAATACTATTTTCATCCACGTTCATATTCAACCTCAGCAACTTGTAAAACATGAAAAATTTATCATAGGTTATACCAACTGCTCAATAAATACGTTTCATTAATCATAGAAATATTTGGAACATTACTCGTATTTCTTTAGTGACAGTGTTCCAGCTCGAAAAGAAAGCCGTTACGGACCCATGTTTATATGAACATTTAGTCTTCAAATTGACCAAGGATTCGATAGTTAAACCTTGTCTACTGTATTAATACCCTGTGTATCCTGAGTGACAGGAATTTTTTACATATCGATTTGTCTTGCCATGAACAGCAAGTGCTAAAATGGTCAGGTCTTTCTGTTAAGCTGCGTGTATTGTTTGGTGATAAAGAAGCATTCAGTTTGCGTACATTTACGGTGTCAGTTAAATGTTAAATTGATTATTATTTTATTGATAAGCCTTTTTGTGATTGCTCAAAATGTGCATAGAATTCGCCGGGTGTCCCAGCTAAGTGACTTTGAGAGGGGTTGAATTGTCAGGTTACGCAGTATACTGCAGTGCGAACGAGTGTAGACTCAGGAAGGCCGACAACAGCGAGCGAGGGGTTCTGGACGTCCAAGAGGGATTATAGAGTAACAAGATTGCCGGTTAAGGCTTCTGGCACTGAGTGATGCAGTAGTAGTCGAGCCTGACTGTCGGATAAGATTGTTATTCTTCTCCTCGGCCCACCCTCCTCCAGAATATGAGATATAAAAGCCAGAATCGCAAAGATTTCCGCTTGGAAAATGGTGGTGTGTCCACCGCGAGGCAGAGATATCCTACTTCTAGGCCCAGAGACCCCAACACCTTAGCCCTCTTCGGTGACCGAGCCGTCCGTGTACCAGACCTGCCCGCTCACTCCGGAGAGTCCCCGGCTACCGGCGTCCCACTCCTCCCTAGTTGGATACTCCACAATAAACTTGCGGTTGAAGCTATATTTAGGGGTAATACGATCACCCCTGCTTAGAAGGATGGGGTCCTCCCTTTGTAATTCGACTAAGATGGCAGTATGCCACTTGACAGGATTCAAGAAAGCCCAGCTGCCCTGACTCCACAGTCGATGAGCGACTACTCTCGCTTCACCGCGGATCACCAGATCCAACGGTGGGAGATCCAACAGAGCTTCCATTGCACTCAATGGCATTGTTCCCACTGCGCTTGTAATACTAATACAGGCCAAACGCTGAATTTTATCGAGTTTGGCCTTAGTTGTCTCAGTTCTAATGCAAGGCCACCAGACCAGGGAGCTGTACAAGAGAGATGGACGTACTATCGTCGTGTAGAGCCAGTATACCACTTTGGGTTTAAGCCCCCACCTTACCCCGACAACACGTCTACAAGCCCACAACGAATTGCGAGCCTTGCTTACCTTGTATTCCACATGCCCTCTCCAGTTCAGTTTGCAGTCCAGGATAATTCCCAGATATTTCACTGACTGGGACAAAACTAATCTAGTCCCAAAGAAGGTCGGCATGACCAGCCGGTCAAGCCTTCTTCTCCTAGTGAATAGGATCAGCTCGGTCTTTTCAGCATTAACAGAAAGATCGACTTCCCTACACCACGATTCCACGGAGTGCAGAGCGCCCTGCATAATTTCCGAGACTGTTCTACAGAAACGCCCCCTAACTACTATGCTTACGTCATCAGCATAGGCTTGCGCGTAGACACCCATACTGCTGAGCCTAACGAGGAGTTCGTTCACCACGATACACCACAGTAGGGGTGACAGAACTCCGCCCTGAGGGCAGCCTCTAGCTACACTCACGCTGCAGCTTACGTCATTCAGCATAGCTGTTGTTACCCGACCCTCCAGAGTAGATAGGACCCAATCTATTAGGATTGATCCAACCCCGTGTCTAACCAAGGCATGTCTGATAGAGTCGGTTGTGGTGCAATTAAATGCACCTTCAATGTCCAAGAAGGCCACGAGTGACACTTCTCGCTGATCTAGAGTCTTCTCCAGCCTACTGACCAGATTGTGTAAGGCCAGATCTGTCCATTTTCCAGCTTGGTATGCAAACTGATTTGCATGAATGACACACCTTTCCAGCGGGCCATCCCTTAAGTATCTATCAACTATTCTTTCCAGTGTCTTAAGCACAAAAGATGAACGAGTAATCGGTGGAAAATCCTTCGGGCCAGTATATCTAGCTCTGCCCGGTTTAGGAATGAATACCACTTTAGCCTGCCGCCAGCTTCTAGGTGTGAAGCCCGTGGCCACACATGCTCGAAACACATTCAACAGGCAAGGAACAACCGAACTCCGTCCCTGCTGTAACATGGCCGGAAATACGCCGTCCAGACCTGGACTTTTGTATGGAGCAAACGAATCTACTGCCCATACCGTCCTTTCGAAGGTGACAATCTCCCTAGCCGTGCGGCAGTCCTCCCCTGAGGGCCTGCGCAACTGCATGCACTCAGTGATTGATCGCGTTACTGTGGAACCGGGAAAGTGCGTATCCATCAGAAGCCTCAGAGTACCTTCCTCAGAAGTAGTATTCCCTCCCCCGAAGGATCATGGAGAGATCCCAATCTTGCTTTAATGTCTTTGCATAGTACCCTGTGTATTCTCGCAGTAGCAGGAATGTCGTTTATGGACTGACAGAAGTACCTCCAGGATTCTCTGGAGGCCTATCTAATCTCCTTTTTGTACTCCTGCAATGCATTTTTGTAGTCTTCCCATAGAGGATAACTTCTCTTGTGCTTAACACTGCTAAGAAGTTTGTGCACCGCTCGTTTTCTATCCTCTAATTCTTTGGTCCAGAAGGTTGCCTTGCCCTTACCTTGGACTTTGCGTAACGGGCAGTTTTCCTCATATGCAGCCGTCAAGTCACTGCTCAGAGTCTCGACAGCTGCTTCTATGTCAGAGCCCCTGCAAAGCCTGTATGGGACCGCTTCAAGCTTACTGCCAATGTCTCCCCTAAAGGACCCCCATCTAGTATGCCTGGGATTCTGAACATATTTATCCGGAATCTCTCCATCAGTCTTAAACAGACACATGTGATCCGATAGAGAGGGTGTCAGAGACACTTTCCAGTCCCTGATGTCCTGAGCTAAGTTAAGCGTGCTCAGTGTTACGTCGATAACCTCTTCTCTTACACTATTGCTGAAAGTGGGCATGTTACCGACATTCAGAACCTCAAGGTTCGATGCCCCTAGAAACTCCATCAGGTCTTCGCCCCGTCTGTTTATGTTCGAGCTGCCCCACATAACGTGATGGGCATTGCTGTCGCATCCAATCACGAGGTCGAGTCCAGAATCCCTACACAATGCGACAAGGTCCCCCATTTCCTTGGACGGAGGACGCTCTCTTGAATCGTAAGGAAGGTAAGCCGAACATACAACCAAGTCCCTGTCACTGCCTTCCTTCTTATATCTAATTCTGACTGCAACTAAGTCTCTGAAGTTGCCATGAATTAACGGAAGTCATTACGCAAGCTCTGGGCTTAGTGTCCGGGGTATCGCTAAAAAGCGTATAGCCCGGTATACTAAGCCCGTTTACTGAACAGTTTCTCACCCAGGGTTCCTGGATGAAAGCCACGTCATGTCGGCCTCAAGTGATCTCCTGAGTAAGGGCCCTCGAAGCCGCTATGCAGTGTTGTAAGTTAATTCAGGCGTACCGCCGTAGTCGAGCATCATCTTATTCCATACTTAAATATCATCCAAAACCCAGTTTTTCAGCAAGACCATCCCAGGCTGCTTGTTGCAAGAACATCGTTAGCCTTCATGGATCTACATCGCATCAATCATTTACCTTGGCCACCACAATAACCTGACCTATCTCCAATTGAACATGTCTGGGACATGATAGGTGTGTAGCATTTATATATACTTTTTTCTTTACTCAAGAAACTTTTTTATCAATCAGGTGGCTCAAAAATCCCGCATTGCGATCATTTACACATGGTCTAATGAGAGTTTAAATCGAATTGACATAATCTTGTAAACGAACGTAGACATGAAAATATCGTAGAGACAAACAACTTCTGAAGCTTATTTATCGAGCTACAGAGAGTTTATGCTACTTTTTAGTATGTCGAAGTTGGTAAAATGGTGAGTACTGATGATGATGATTTGTATGGAACAAATTTCCAATAAGGTTAACATTAACTCTCTATTTAGCTGACCCGTCATAAGTGGAAATGTTAGGCTGATTTGACGTTCAATATCTCATGTTATTACGGTAAAATGTTATAGGAATAAAAACGTACAGATTTCAGTTCTCTGAAAAATTACTTCTATTACTATTTTAACGCATTTAACACACAATTTAAACTTGTAATTTAAAAGCAGTATTTTAACGATAGACATAAGTTTCACCCCTATGCATTCAAGAACCTTGTATTTCAATTCCCTCCATTCCCTGCTCAGGTGGGGTCATGCTTTATAATGATGGACTTACGATTGGACCTTCAGTATAAGAGTAACTACTTATAATTTGACAAACGTTGATATTCAGTCTTACCTGGTGTCTCTATAATACCGGTGTCGACAAACCATAGGCGATCACAGGGGTCGACGCCAACCCTATAAACTGACACGAAGTTCTCACGTGGCCCAGGATATAGATTTATTCCCCAGTTTGGATATGGGATCAAGGGCACATTTTGTTTCTGTGGGCTGTCCAAGGGAACGTAGTTTAACGTCGATGGTACCCCTAGTCTTCTTCTTGGAACAGTTACGAAGAGTTTGTTCCGCCATACATTGGTTCCCATAGGAATGTTGTTCACTAAAAATGATGTATGCCAGTCGTTAGCCATGATTTACAATAAGCCTCGTGATCTCGTCCACAACGTCAGTCATATGTTAATCCATTCAAATAAAGCGAGACCTCTGGTAGTCAGTGTTGGTTCAAAATTCTTCTACCGCTACATCTTTGGTGTTAACAGTATTACGCGATGATTCCATCAACATAGAATGGAATGTAGCTGTTGGCTTCCAGTAATTGTGCCAGACGTAATTTTGTTCTATTTTGTATTCATGCACTGTGAAACTTAGATAAAGATATACATAGCTACATTAGACGAACGTTAAACTAACGTTTATACAGGGTGCGGCAGAGAGGATGGACGGTTTTAAAAAATCATAAAATAGTTAATTTTTACTCGAAAACAAATTTATTGATGGAATCAGGTTCACAAGGAAATAGCATTTGAGACAGTCAGGTGTGGAAAATCATATCAGGCATGTGGTGGCAGAAATCGTTGATGCAGTGCTGGAGGTGTTCTTGGAAGTTCGCGTAGACTCTCTCCAACATCGCTCTCTCAACTTGGGCGACTTCCACGCGAATTTCGCCCTTCAATTTGTCCAGAGTTCGGGGCTTGTTCGCGTATACTCTAGCCTTGAGGTGTCCCCATAAGAAAAAATCGCATATGGATAAATCTGGGGACCGAGGAGGCCAATGAACATCGCCAAACCTGGAAATAAGGCGACCCGGGAAGAGAGGGCGAATAACGCCAAGGATGCTCGGGCTGTGTGGGCGGTCGCCCCATCCTGCTGGAACCACACACGTCGGATTGGAACACGTCGCCGTCGTAATTCAGGAAGAAAGAAGTTGTGATCACGTCGACGTAGTGCTCTGAGTTCACGGTAACATCCCGACCATTACCGTTACCTTTAGGCTGTTCAGCGGTCTTTCGTGTAACTGTTGCGGATTTTCATTAGCCCAATAACGAAAATTCTGCTGATTAACCATGCTGTTTAGGTGAAAGTGTGCTTCGTCACTCATAAACAAAATGAGGTTCTCATTTTGATCAATCAGTGCTTCCATCTCACGTGCGAAGTTCATTCGTTGTGCATAATCTCCGGGCTGTAACTTTTGCACAATGGCCAATTTGTAGGGATGAAAGCGGAGATCCAAATGCAAAGTTTGCCTTACCGAACGATCACTAAGGCGAACTGCAGCAGCATGTTTCCGGGCAGAACGAGTCGGACTGCGAAGAAAGATCAGTCGAACGCGTTCAACATTTTCAGGAGTTCGAACTGTTCGCGGCGCTCCTCTTGGTCTTCTGTTGATCAGTTCACCACGCTTGCGAAGTGATTCAACCCAACGAAGGATGGTGTTTCGAAAAGGAACAGCTCTATTCCGATGAATGTTGAAGTGGCGACGAAACTCACGCTGTACGACGATGACTGACTCATTATTTCGGACGGAACAATCATAGGCAAAAACGCGGTGCTCCACCGTCCAAGGCTCCATAACGACAACTGTTAAAATAATGCTAGGATCTCACGAGTCAAACGGCACCCTCCCCACCTCTCTCGTAGACGGAGGCGGAGAGTACTACCCATCCCGAAAGCGTCCGTCCTCTCTGCCGCACCCATTACATGCGTAGGTACTAATGAGTCTAATACACGCGAAATACTGTTTATAATATTCATACAATATATTATATGATAACCGTGATTCACAAAAGGCTTCTTATTCACATCAAAATGATCAAAACGTAAATTTCAATCTATTTCTTTAATGGAACAAAAATTTGTAGACAGCAAAGCGTTGAATTTACAGTCGATAAAGAAGGAATTTAATACGATCAAATAATTTGTATAATTATAAAGTCTTATTGATTAAAACACAAATAACGAATATGAATGTGAACAATATGTAATTATAAAGTCTTATTGATTAAAATGAAAATAACGAATATGAATTAAAAAAACAAGACCGTAACTTTAATTAACTAGACGTGTGGATAAATTGCCGATTAATTGTGTCAACCTATTCCATGGTTACCTCTCTCCATGCCGGGAGTATGTTTCCCGATTACTTCTGTTTCAAGTACGATTCCTACCTAGCTTTGGTTTTACGGTCGATAAAGAAGCAATTAATTATCATGAAAACGACTAAAATAAAACTACTTGATAAATCGAACTAAAAAATGAAAAATAAATAATAGTTTGAAAAAAACTAAAAAAACACGCTCTTATAGCTAACCGAACTAAAAAGTAGAAAATGGATTTTAACTACACAGAGTTTATATTACAGTAGTAGATGGTTGAACAACCAATCATTATTAATAACCTCAAAATAAAATTATAATAAAACTTAAGTTATTAAGAGCCGTTTTACACACAAGAGAATTACTCCGAAAATTATGATCATAATTATGCCGAAAATTTGCATGGAAAAAATATTGAAGATTTTCTCTACAACCTGTATGACACAAGCAAACAAAATTTCGGAGTAATTCATATGATACGCCTGCGCATTAGAGTAATATTTTCGAATGGACATAACCTTAACGGGTATGACGTCCAATATAATCGGAAAGACAACAGACGTCGTTGATTTAAATTTATTTTTGCAATCGAGATCTTGGTTAATATTATAAAACTTCTCAATGCTTGGACTATCGCATCCAACGCCTGACGCGGCAAATTTCTGTTTTTGTAATTGGGTGATTTCACCGTGTACAGGTTTGGCCATTTTTGGTACTCCTCCAACAACAGTGTAACTTCTTCCCGATTCCACGACATTATGAATGTATGAATAAACAATAACAATAAACGCTTCTTCGTACGACTCGAACAGGACCACACCCACAAATGTTAAGTGAGGTTATGTTGTTGATGTTGACATTTGATATTGACATGCACGGAAATAACCCTCTGCGCCAATTCTGTAGAACGGGTTTTATATTTTTACCATGAAAATTTTCACAAGAATTCTTTTACGTGTAATAGGACAGCCAAAATTTTCGGCATAATTATGACCATAATTTTCGGAGTAATTCTCTTGCGTGTAAAACGGCTCTTACAGAATAATTCAATTCAGAGTAAAAAGCGTGGGGTGCATTTTACTACATTTTCATAACTCTTCTCTCATAGATAGTTGCCAATAGAATTTTTGTAACATTTAATATATCAAGCACCTCACGCTTTTTAATCTGAATTGAATTATTATTCTGTTAGTAACTTAAATTTTATTATAGTTTTATTTTGAGGTTATTATGATTTATTGTTCGCCCATCCACTACTGGAGTAAAAACTCTTTGTAAAAGCGTATTTTTAAGTTTTTTCAAACAATTATTTATTTGTGATATAAATTTATTTCATATAAAAAAACACAAAATTATGTTTAGCAATTCCTTTGTTCGGAGTTCTCAACATTCTAATAGAACAACCTGTCTATCTTCACATTTTCATATCTCACCATTTGTTCCGTATCTTTATACGGAGCATTTTTACTACATCTATCAAAGTGGTAGAGGTGCTTGTTTTTGAACTAGTCTACCCAAATATGTGATAAACATATGGATATAACGGAAAACAACTTTGACATCCAGGTCAGTAGTGGGAGACCCTGTATACTTTAAATCATTTTTAATGTATTGTAACAGGGAAATTCAGTATGATCCTGAACAATTCTTAAAAAGTTTGTGTCTCTGAGTACTACTTCATCGATGAATACTTGGGCCAGCAAATACATGTACGAGTAGCAGAATTGCAATGTTGGTGAACGGGCTAACAGGCATGATCATGAGGACATTAATAAATATCAAATACAACTTGAACATCATGAATCAGTGTAAAAGTTTTGGGCCAATGGAAACTTTTGTTCTACGAAATTTGATCTATAACTCTAACTAATTTGAAACAAATAACCGAAATCCATTACACATAATATTTTGTAGGGCTTGTTAGTTACGAAGTTTTGATGAAAAACTGGAAATCACGTTTTGCGTACTATTCCAGTTGAAGGACTACTTTTGATGATGATAAATACTTAAACGGGATTCTGGAATACTAAACCTTATCAGTGGTATGTGTGAGGTCAATGACGGGTATTCCTTTGACGTGTACTGCCATACATGTCCATCTCACTTATTTCCGTCGGTCTGTCTGTCTGTCGGTCTCTCCGTCAATCTTTGGACCACTATAACTTGAACTTGTATGAAATTTTCATGCAAGGTTACTAGTATGCTAAGGACGAAAAAGCTTTGAAAATCGGTCCAGTAGCGGAGCTATGGGCAAAAACACGAAACAAATAAAAATCGCTCAAACTACGATCTTTGACGTTTCAGAGGCTCCTGATGATTTCCAGAAAAGACTTGTAGGAGTTGAAAATCAAAGGTTGGGGTTTGTAAGGGGTGGGAAAAGGTATATCTGATTTTGTTGGCGGCAGTATATTTGTACGCTCCCAATTTTATGCACCTATCGGCTGATATTTTACACATCAAAGATATCCCCGTACATTTGCTCTAATATTTATAGATGAGGCACGTGGTTGGTCGGTACGATGGTCAATACTTCAAGCAGGGAGGAAACTAGCGTTAGCATTATAAAATGCATAGGGACTATGGAGTATGTACTAATTGTATATGGGCCTATTGGGCTGACGACTCAATTAACTTTTTTGTGATACATGTTTGTAGCTAGCTCAAAGAGAGTAACTTGGGCTGAACATAATCCTTCGCGCACTGATGACAGTATTGCGTGTCAAGTGCAGAGTTAACTTACTTGACCCCATTTCTTTGTAACACTAAGTATGGATTTCATGCGATTTCAGTTAGGAATAGAGATATGTGCAATGTCCTCTAGTCGTCAGTTTGAATTTGTGTCATCGTTTTACGTCTGCTAAACAGACTCATCAGTAGATGCTGTTTCTGAAGCTCCTAAGATGCGTATCAGATTTTGTGATTAAGAAAATATATCTGCATCATATGATCTCATTTTTAACAATGTTTGAAGTACTATTTTCTAATTAGTATTTTCCTACAAGTTGCTTCAAGTTAAATTAATAACCGGCAAGTCATTTGTATGCCTGATAATTAAAACATTACTAGTTTTATAATTTTAGTAAATCAAATCCGATGGATATGAGTACAAGAACATGAAATAATAATATTACAACCACACAAACTTTCCGTCGTAAATACGCTACCTACTATTATAGAAATTATATTCAAGAGATGACATAACAGTGTTTGTTTTTAGAAACGTTTATCGTGAATTTTATCTTAGGTGATATTACTCGAGTCAGCATATATATTCATTTCAGATTTTTAAATATTAATTATTAATTATCATATAAACAACTTACTTATAAACCTCGCCTACCGACAAAGGTCAAGAAAATAGAATGTACTATATAGTTATTTCACTAGGAGATACGAAAAAGGCACAATCCTGTTATATCATGTGTTCCAGAATTATATAAGACATGCGTTCTGCATGTAATTATGCTAATTCCGTACCATTCAAAGACATATGGGAAAATTAGCCAAAACACCAATTTGAATAATCTTATTAATGAGTGGCACTTCACTCGGAACTTTATACATATACCAGGAAATTTTCATTATGAGTGAGCCTTAGTTTGGACTCTGTTATTAGGCATGGTATCAGGAAAGGTTAACTACAAAAATTGTAGCCAACAGTATGCTCCCACCCAAAGAAAATATTTTTTTCTACAGGGTGATTCATAATAACATGGTCTATCAAACAAGCTCTTTTTTTAGTGGAAAGCCCTACATTTTATTGCATACCTGAATAGGCTCCATTTAAACAAGGCAACTTGAATCATTTCACACCTCTTATATGTAATAGCTAGAATACTGAACTTTTCGTCACGAAAGTGTAATAATCTCGTATTTTCTTCCTATTCACTTACTTCTTCAGTTTTTTGACTGTCTATATAGTGTATATTTCACATGCTT
Source organism: Acanthoscelides obtectus (assembly GCA_963669975.1). Classification (NCBI taxonomy): domain Eukaryota; kingdom Metazoa; phylum Arthropoda; class Insecta; order Coleoptera; family Chrysomelidae; genus Acanthoscelides; species Acanthoscelides obtectus. Next base: position 59,658,687 of record CAVLJG010000004.1, read on the forward strand.
TGATTTCCTTTGTTTTTTTTTTATATAAGGTCTATTTAGGTTTGTGAGATTAGCTTTTGAGATATAACTAACCTTTTTGTCAGTCAAATATCAATGTGAATGAAAAATATTACAATACCATTCAAAATAAAAAATAGCATTAGTTGGTGACGGCAAATCGTCAGATTTGGTATCGTTGACATCATGAAATAAGTCTGCCCTACCTTATGCAATAAAGTTAAAAAGTCAAAGTGTCCCTGTGTTTTTAGTGCCAGGTCGGAGTATAACTATAACCAATCGTACAAAACTCAATCAATTTTATATCCAAAGAAAGCTTCTGGAAAGGGGAATCAAAGAATTTAAAAATATATAGGGTACTCCATTTGAATATTCTGGAAAATAGTCCACTTTGCGTTCTTGACCACCCTGTATAAACTATTCAATAAAACTTAAAAAGTAAGTAGTTATGGTAAATATGGGATCTTATTTTTTTTACGAAATGTTCAGTACTACTGCGATAACAGTTGCAGAGGTGTGACTTTTTAAAGTTGAGTGTCTTTTCGACATATTGTCCAATATCTCAGCAATTTGTAAACCCTCGAGTATCATATATTAAATTCCTTTGTTTGAAAGGACCTATCAAAATCTGCGATAAACTGCAGGACCTTCCATCTAAAATGTATGTTTGTGTCGCAGTTATGAATCGCCCTGTATAGATAATAATATTTTCATGGGCATACTGCTTGACAAAAAAATCTACGACTTACATGAATGTCTATGAGATCTATAATGGGTAGGAAGTAGCACCGCGTAAGACTACCTGACTTAGTAGTAGAACGGCTCTATCAGTGAGAAAGAATTACGGAGTATACCATTAGATCTTCCTCTAATTCTTAATTCTTACTGGTTACGAATATCTTTGAAGTGTTATCAACTGAATATTTGAGAAACACAAAGTCAAAATACCCTTAGTTTTTGAGTGCAGTTGGATCTCATTGGAGAAGTCAGCAAAGAACTGTTATAATTTTAATTTTAGTGTTGCATAGATGTTTCAGATATACTCGCATAAAAAATACTGTCAAATGTATGTTTCACGTGTTTTATGAATATTTTAGTATTTGTGCGTTATCACATCTCATGTGCTTTTTAGGAGTACTAAAACAATAAATTATCCGATTTTTCTGTTTCTTTCCTTGCGGATATTTCAATCCATACCAACGAATTCAGATTTGTTTGTCTCCAAAATCTGAGTTTGTAGTCAGGGTGGAAGTGCATACTACAAGTGGGCTTGACGTCAGTTAATTTTTTGACAGTACTATCATTAGACTGGTATTTTTAGTATTATTTTTCGCATGTGCGAGTGTAAGCAGCTAACTGATGTTAGACGACGTAAGAACATGATCCTCCTTGCATAATTTGCAAAGAACAGCACAAGCCTAATGAGGGTAGATCTTTATACCGGTAAGTATGGTTATTATTATGTTGATACAACGCAGTCACTTTGGTAGGCAATGGTAGTGAAATTTGTCAAAAGAATGTCATAAAACTATGTAATTTTGACGACAAACAATGCAACGTAGACATACAGGTATGTATATGCTTGGGTCCTTCTAATCTATTTGAATTTATTCGAACACTCACACAACACTATGCATCCAGAATTTTTAAGAATACTTTGTCTGAATTTCTACGTGATTTTCTAAAAAACATTCAAATTAATTGGCGGGGTATGCTAGCTCAATCTACTTGAATTTATCTTGACCGGGTTTCCGATAACTACTCAAAAACTATAAGTACTTACCGAACTGATAATCGATATTATTAGGTGGTTCCCTGCTTTCTCTGCCTCCCTGTGTACTGACCTCAAACTCATTGGCATTGGTCATCCCTTCAAACGTGATTACATCTGACCCTCTTCCTCCACCACCCGATCCCCGATACCGTGATTCAGTCTTCGTTTGTCTTTTGAGGTACTGTCCATCCCTGGGCCACTGATAGGTAATCCTGGTCCAAGAGAACTCCAACTTGAGGCCTTTGTTTGAGACCAAGGCGATCAAACAAAACAGGAAGATTAGCAACTCAACGCGCATCTTGTTCGGATTTGATGATTGTTGTTCAACTGGACGGACTAGCGTTATCTATGCCAGATTTATACCGATACGTCAGTGGCGGTGCATTTTGATGTGATCGGCTAATGTATACGCCACATCCTTAACCATAGCAGTATGTAAGATTTTTGAGGGCAGAGCTCACTTGCAAAATACCTGCCATCGCTCTTGACAGGCTCGCACCCTTTTAAGTTTCTCTAGGGCAGAAGGGAATATAGAACCTGGATTGGAGGGGAAGGAGTCAGTATGAAATGAGTTCACCAAAATTGACTCTAATTTGTCCACAAGTTGAGTAGCACTTTGCCCTTGCCACTGCCTCTTACATACGCTATTTAGACGACAGCATTCCTGGGAGAAGTTTTCTAGCTTAACGTCAACCAGGAGTTTGCCGATCTGTAAATTTGTTTAAAGAGTGTTTATATAAATTACAAAATAATGTTTCTCTCACTCTCGACAAAGTGCTTTTTAGGTTTCTTGGACCATGGGGTCCAAAATAGATTCTGCAAAACCTTAAAAGTAGATAATTTTCACTGGTTTAAAGTAAGGGTGAGAGTATTTTGATGTTGTCAAGTGTCCAAATTAAAATCTAAGCCATCTAATACAAGACTTCGAAGAGTGTTTTAGCCCACAGCAGCAGAAGCCTAAATACCAGGGCAACGCAGTTGCTATGAGGAGCTTAAAGAAACCTAATTCGATTTTTCTACTGTATAAGTTTAACTCCTCAGGTAGATTATTTCACTATCTCGATACCCTATGGACAAATGAGCGGTCGTATTGTATGTGTACCTTGTGTAAAAATTTCATCAACTTCCGAGTGCTGCTTTCCAAGTTATAGAGGGGTCAAGAATTAGCGGACAAACAGACAGATAGACAGACCGACGAAAATACAAATACATGTCATGTAGGTTTCGGAATTTCCCGCGATTACAATTCTTTTTAGCCTATGGACATAGCAAGTAAAATCGAGTTGGATAAATTCTCCCACGAATGTGTTTCCCTTCGTCTTATTGAAAATATCAGTTGGTTCACATTTGACCCATCCCAGAAGACAGGAATAAGGACTGATCCTAACATTTACTAGATGCATGCAGTTTTACTGTCTGTGGTCTATATATAGATGGAAGAGTAAACTACTAGGGATCATCTAAAATATCTTGAGCAACCAATTGTTTGGCAGGCAGCATAGTTTCCAATACGAAGTCCAACGTAGACCTCCTCTAGCGTACGTCACATAATTGTGGGTTTAAGCAGTCACTTGGTGAGGCTTACATCGCTAACTTTTAATATTACAAAGGCTTTCAGCACAATTGTCAGCTCCACGGTGTGCCAGTTCAGCCTGTGCGGTAAAGCTGAAGAAAAAAGGCTAATGACGTCTCACTCTTGGGCAAAATACTTGGAGGGTATAGCTACTTGAGGACGCTATAACTTGTGCAACTTAATAATCCTAAGGCTCAGTGCTGTACCGGTCTAGGTGCCTAATAATGTGCAGAACACATGCATTTTTGTCAGCTTGATTTATCGGTAGATTAGATAGTCTTCAGCTTCTTTCTATATAGGGCGTCCCAAACGTGCAAGGAGGGCGCGTTGCTCCTTAACAAAAACCTTTCAAAGAAAACTATTTATAATTTAGTATGTATTACCAATTTTGACCAAAAAATCGAAGTTTTTCTTTAATGAAGTAACCTACTTATTATAACATATTCGGATATGTTTTGATTATTAGTTGTTGAGCTGAGATGCTAAACCTACCATACTGATTGTAGAACCGAGGATACATGTACTATTTTTGGATGTAATGTAATTAATGTTGAGAATATATTATGGTGTTTGATTTAGTCTATGGAACCATTCTAGATGTATTTTTTTGTCATATTGTGTCTATTTTAAGCTTGTTAGTTCCTCCATGCAACACTTTTACTACGTTTGAACTAGTAAGATAATTTGATGTTTGCTGATCTGCAAAACTGACACGCAGTATCTCTTTTATAATTTGGGATTTAAAATATCGTTTCTGTCATACTTTAACATACAGAATATAGCACATCTACGTTATTACACCATACATACAAGAAAGGTAAGAGAGAGCACATATACAGAGATTGACAGACATACAGTCAGAAGTGACATGTATTTTTGTGTGTCCGTCACCTGATACATCGTACGCGTCTTGAAGCAGTGATACGGCTATGGTTTCAATGTACCAGGTCAGAAACATGGAATTTCCAGCATTTTTTATTTAAACTTTTAATTACCCTTTGAACGTGATTTGCCAATTTGTCAACATTGAATCATACATTTCAAGTTCCTGTATTGTTCCAGCAAGACCTGTATGGTACACTAACAGCATAAATATACATGTGTATGTAAATATCAGTGTTTATATTTCACAGAGTGCAATGGGACTACTAACCCATTTTATGCATAGAGTGTGAATTACCAAAGATTGGATACTGTTCGTCAGACAAGCCATTATTAACTAAAAGAAATGGGTGAAAAGTTGTGCTCTTGAATCAATTCCATATAATTATGTAAATAGTAACGTATGACTTGTAGCAAACTTGCTTTTAATTGGTAAATCAAGTGATGCAGAATAATGGGGAAACTGCTGATCCATGCAAAAGATGGTATGGGATCCAGTCGGTAATGGAGTTCATGGTTCACTTAGTTTTATCCGTTTCAACATTTACATATTATGGAATGCTTTCGGTAAGATGAAATATTATTATCTAAGCATATAAAGAACTGTTCCGTATAGTCGCTCCCTAAAATGACAACTCCGAGAAGTTTCGAGAAAGTGTAATAGGCATCGAATTCGAATTCTGGCCGTGAAACAGCCGTTATGGTCTCCATAACTGATTTCTTGTAGAGATCAAGTAAAGCGTGTACACCAAGAACTAGAGAGATGAAACCCTTACGTTCTTTTTGCAGGTGAACTAATTATAGCAGATCTCCCTTATGGCACATAGCACAGAATGAGGTATCTACCTGCTTTTACTGTTGCTTTTCATATACAAATGGGTTGAAATTATGCTTATTTGCTAATTGCTAAACGTATTGTTTGCTATATTTTTATACTCTGAACGTGTTCCGTTCCATAAACAGTGTTTTTACACCTTTTTAAAAAAATTCAAAGCATGAACATCCTTGTTAGTGCCAACATAAATGCCTTGTTTGTTCTTTGCATCCTATAAATAGCTAATTTAACGCAAAGTCGAGGTAGTGACATTTTTGAGCGACCAGCGAGCGCTACTTCTACAACATTTATAGTTCTAGGCGTTAGCGATGCTCCTTGACGAACAACCTCTTTGATCCGTTCATATTTTGTGAACTTCCCCGGTTATTTCTGCCTCAATAAAGAATCAGATGAGATCTGCTATTACAGAAGGTAATATCAGAAAAATAAAAAATATGAATTTTTCCAGAAAGTATAAGTGCTGAGAATGTTTTATTCTTGGTAGTTTAATATCTAATACCTACCCAAGTCGATGATCAGTTATTTAAGGGATAAATCATGGCAGGTCCGTGTAGTGAATAATATATGAGTAAGCTTGACATTAAAAAAATTGCCTTCAATTATAAAAATATGTTATTTAGTTTCGGGGTGATTCCGGATGAAACGCCATCTTGCCTAGATGCAGGGCGGTCAAGTTGTACAATTTAGGAAATCCAACGAAATGGATGAAAACATTTTCTTAAATTTTTGTTCATATAGTGAAGCCGCAAAATCCGTTTGCACACAAACTGCTTCGAACCAAACCTAACTGGTGACGTAAAAACACCGTTTTACCGCTATTAAGATAACACATTACACATTTTTCTGGAGAACTATGTTGTTATTGGCCGAGCATATTGCCCAAGGATATAATGTGCCAGGACAATAATGACCTTTTCGACAGAACGGCGCGTAGAAGAGGGACGTTGACGATATAAATATATGATGGAGCCCAATAAATATATCGGACACGTATTTTTTTGTCTCTGGTTTTCAAATTCTTTCTTCAATTTATCAGGTAGCAAGTGATTTTGAAAGTGTTAAAATAACCAACAATAATAATTGCAGTTATAATATAAACTCTGCACTTAGTCGTTTGAACAGACACTATTAGTAAGATTCACAAATTGATAAAGAGCTTAACAAGTCAGCCATGAATGCACCCATTCATTACACACCTAGAGCTTTTTTATTATGATTACTCATCTACGAGGAGAAATGCAACTTCTTATAGGAATAGAGGAAACAATGGCAATTTCTCACGTTTGTGGTGAAAAAATAATCACTACGTCATAATCTTCTTACTCAACTTTCGTACACGAATACTCGTCCTCGAAAACTTTTACCCAGTTTTATATTTTGGTAAAAGTATGATATAAGAATGTCTAAGAAAAACAATAGGAGAACTTTTTTTTTATTTCTATCCGCTTTCGCAGACTTACTTACAATTAGTCGAAGTAGCTTACATCATATGTTATAACATGATTTATGCTGTAGAGCTTTTCTACGCTGACGCACAAAAACTGTAGGGTCAATAAAAATAAAATGTTCACAAAAACATATCACTGAGTTTTATTTAATATTTGCAATTCAAATTACATATTTAAAATTTACCCTTAACCTGATTCGATCAATACCTTCTGCAGTATTCCTCCTGATTTTCAAGCAGGCAGCAAATGTTGCATGAACAAGTAGTAACAAAAGCGAGGTAAGGTCAAGGGAAAGCGATCATCTTTGAATCGTTATTCGTGAATTGCTAATTTTTCCGGTAATCTGAGAAAATGTTATTGTTTCCTTACGTCAGAATGCAAGGACTTTATTTTCACACGTAAATTCAACAAACAAATTGTATACATAATAGACCTTTTGATCATTCAAGCGTTTTCTTATATTTTGAATATTTTGATGATAATCTGTAAGGCAAGAAACAGGCAAGTTGACAAAAAATTACTACTACGACAAGGACGAACAAGCTTTGTTGGTTCTTAATGTCAATCCAGTGGCAGCGAAGCCAGGCAAAAAACTAAAAAAGTAAAAATCGACCAAATTCGGTCTTTTGCGTTTTCAACATTGGACAATTTTTCACGGGAAATAAATTGGGGGTGGATGGTGCGAGGGTTGAGGATGCGTCCTAATTTTTGGCATAGTGTATTTATACGCTTCTAAACCCTGGTAATCCTACGCACCTATTAGACAGATAGGAATGACAGAAAAGGAGGCTGGGTATGTATATATTCGAAAGAATACTTTAGCAAGTACCATGCCTCTACAAATTTTTTTTATAGAAGCGACGGTAAGCCCATATGAAATATTGTGGATTGAAATAAACATGTGTAATGTTTCCGCCCATCTAGCTTGTGAATACAGACCCAGCTATGTTATGATTCCAGAATATGAACAGCTCCTCGAAGCACTGGCAGCTGTTTTCAAAGAAAAACATGATTTAGTATTTAGTCATGGGGGTTTTATTCATCCAAAAATCGAATGGCTATCTGCAACACTTAAAAAACCTTACTGATTTTTATTGGTAAATTAATTGACACCAGCTAATTAATTTCAATGCTGGGCTTAGGGACGAACAATTGGCTTTGCTTGTCAATGATAAAAAGGCTGTCGTAAATATTTCTGGAGAGGCTCCTATTGGTTGCAGTGGCCACATGGCGATCAATGCCAAAATTCAGCACAAAATAAACGAAAAACTTACACATAAAATCAAGAAAAGGGATTTTCATACACCTGATTATGAGAGGATAAATAATCTTTTGCAAGAACAACTGATTCCCATTAATTACCAAGACAGTAGTATATTTATGTGGAGTATACGAGCATTTTCAGCAGACGGTGGCTGGCATAATTGATGTAAGAATACCATTAAAGACAGTAAGGGTAAATAATCAGAAGCGGCAGATTACTCCAAAAATATTCAAAGAAATTGATGTCAAACTGAGACTGTGGGAAAGTACCGGAAAGAAACCCAGAAAGCTACAGGGTGTATCAAAACCGGAATAATAAGAGTAAGACTTTTAATAAAATGTATTGTGTATGAAGAGAATTTGCTTACATCAGAGAAAAAGTTCTATAATTATATTAAAAGTGTATTAAATTCTTCATCTGAAGCTTTTGCAAAGCAGTTCAACAAGGTTTTCACCAAGTCACAGCAAGAATTTCCTTCTTTGCCTTTTCACACCGGCTGCTCAGAATCACTTACCTCCATTTAGTTTACATCAGGAAAAGTAGTACATGCTATTCAGTCACTCAAGCAAGATCCAAGCCCTGGTTCTGACAATATTCCATCAATATTTCTGAAACAATGTGAATCCACTTCATGCAATACACTAGCTGATGCTATGACCTAGACAAAGGAATTATGCCTATAGCCTGGTTTCACCCTTATGTGATACAAAAAAAGGTGATAGACATTTGCCATTTTTACTTCAAAATAACATCATACCAGACACACATCATGGATTTTCACCAGGAAGATCTGTGATTCTCAATCTGTTCGCTGCCTTACAATAATGGACAACTATGGATGATGAAGGAAATCCCGTAGATATAATATATATTGGTCACGAACAAGTTTTTGATAAAGCTCCGCCTACACATTTGAGTTATAAACTTGACCTATTCTGGTGTACGAGGTAAGCTTTTAGGTTGGATAGAAGCATTTCTTACTGACGAAACCTTCCAATACGAGCAAATGGAGTTCTGAGTGACCCACACCCAGTGCTGAGTGGTGTTCCACAAGGTTCTGTACTTGGGCCTCTTCTATTTCTTGTTTACACGTACCATCCATCAGTGGATGTGAAAACAAACTATGCAGATGATAGCAAGCTGTTCGGAAACCTGGCCTTACAAGAGGTTGAATATTAAAAAGGACATACTCGCCATCGAGGAGTGGTCTAAGAAATGGCAAATGTCACGCAGAAAAGCGTATGATAGTTCATATTGGGAAAGCAAATCCTCATATAAACTACAATATATTGCAAGGTATAAATTGAAAATGTACAGTTCCAGAAATATCCAGGGCTTATGATAGAATATAACTCAAAATGGGAAGCTAACATTATCAACAAAATTAAAAAAGTCAACTCACTGATATATTTGAATAAAAAAGCTGTTAGAAACCATTCGCCTGCGATGATCGAAAAGTTATACAAGTTGAACATTCGACCAAAACTTGAACATGCACACAGCGTATGGAGTTCCTATTTTTTCGAAGACATCGAACTACTGGAAACATTGAAACGTAAAATAACCCGAATTCCACCAGAGATTCGACATTTGCCATATGAACAACGTCCAAGGACTATGAACTTGACAACAAGAATACGAGGGGGCTTAATTGGGACACTCTCAAGATCATCAGTGGCTGCTACTCACGAACCATTCAAATATTCAATATGAGTCAGAGTCTTCATCTCCGAGGAAATAGCAAAAAATTCGTGGAACCCTCTTAGTGAAGAAAGAGTGGGTGAACTGACAATTTATTCGAGAATAACCTGGATAAAGAAGTAGAAGACAGAGACAGTACGTTTCGTGTATTATGCAGCATAGAAAAAGACTACACAAAAGTGTCATCGGACTTTTCCGCCTACTGTGGTAGTGCTTTCTAAGAGAAACTAGCTTTTGCCAAACAGTGTGCAGAGTCATCCTACTAGATGCCATCTTTTTATCAGATGAAGGCGCAGTGGTGAGTGAAAGTTTTCCGAACTTGGATGGATTACAACACGTGCTTTGATATACAGGCTCAGTTAATAGTGGGAGAATAAGTATTATTTCTAGACCGAATCTTGGAAACTTTTGTACAGGTGAAGTGCGTTTTTAGTGTGGTTCCTGTGGTTAACTTCGTTAATACGAATGTATTTGAGAAAATATGATTGTGAGAATTGTAGTAAGCTCCTTACTTTTAAAATATTTTCATTTTTACAGATGATTCATAACTAAGTGGTGATCGAAGCTTACGTTGAATGGAATGTCCTAGATTTTAATGCAGATTCGTATAGGCCTTTTCAAACGAAGCAACTTGATAGAGCATACTATAGTGTTTTGTTTCTGAATTGATGGGAATTGTTGAGAAGTTGCACAATCTACCAAAAAAAAAAAATACTCAAGTTTGACAACTCGCACCTTCACAACAGTTACAGCTAGAATTAATTTTTAGTCAAAATACTTTCAATATCGCAGTTTTTACCCTATCCACTTACCGTTTTACTTTTCTTGATAGACTATACAGTTTGATCAAGAATGCAAAATGAACGATTTATAAAATTTTTTAAATGGAACACCACATATATTTTCATTCTATTTGTATACTTTTCTCACAAGCTTTTTTGATAGAACCTCTGAAAAAGGGAATCAAAAAGTGTGAACATATACAGGGTGTTTCAATTTGAAGACTCCGAGAACTCCATTCATTTTGCGTTCAAGGTGATCCACAATCCGATGTATGGGGATTTTCTGAAGCTTTACGTTTTCCACTCAGGGCTCTGCAGTCACTTTGAGAAGCTGTGAAGGTTTCTGGTCTTTACCGTAGTGGAAACTTTGTATCATAATTTCCACAACATTTCAAGAAAATACATAAATGAGTGAAATGGTCTTTCTTTATGTGGAATCTTGAGCGCGCATAATGCTTTAATTTAGAATTTGGTTGCGCCAGAATCTAAAAATGCCTCTATGCATAATTTTGCCAGAATGCCATTTTGTGTGATAGACAGAGGTCCTACATCTATTTTATAATTAAATTTTGCTTTCCGTATTATCAGCTGATACAATGGTTCGAGTAGTTTAGAATGGGCACCCGGTAGCTATTTGTGCACTTGGACGTTAAGCAGAAACAGCAAGCAGTGAGTTTGTTTGTCGATCGCCGTGACATTTGACAGTCGGCCGGCCTGCTAAGAGTATCCTGCTAACACCCCGGCGTGGTAACCCGTTCATTATACTACCCCCTGTCCCTTTCCGCGCTTCAAACCAAATGCCTCTCGCTCAGACTGAGTCAATATTGACCTTTGGGGTTGTACCGTTAAGGCGCTCTATGGCTGTCGGACTGACCAGGCCTTGTCGGTATCCCGCACAAAGGGCTGGCTATGTAAAGCTCTACATATATTTCTTGAGCAAATCAGAATCTATGGTATGTTTGTTAGTAACACACGAAGGACAACTTGATCAAGACATGTGCATTTTGTTGTATATCTTTCCTAAAAAAAAAACGCGCCGCTTGTAATGCTTCTACGCTCATTGCAATAATTTTTTGTTTTTAGAGTGACTTTGATGCTCGAATATTAAAACTGATCAATTTTATCACAGAAAATACGCAGAGTTGATGCAATTTAATGTACATTAACTATTACAGACCATTTTCAGGGAAAACAATTGACGACGATCTTAAATACGAGCGTTCTTACCGTAACGACAACAAATCGAGAAGTTGCTCAATGATTGCTGGAATTGTCATCACTAGTCGGTTTAGCGTTTTGTAATCCAATAAAAGTACGTGTTTTGTGTTCGTTAGAGTAACTCATTTGGAACGGCAGTGTTGAGAATGAGTTGATACAAGAAGTCTGACAAGCAAGATATATTGAATAAGTGATCATCATATTCAAGAAATATTTTTGCTAACAAAGAGTTGCTTTCCATGGATCGTTGATTGCACATCGTCTTTGTTATGTGTTGGGTGCTTTGATTAAATAAAAAATACCACATTTACTGATTGATTGTTCTGGCTACATTTTACATGAAGAGTACGCTACTTATACGATTTTATTTTAGTTGAAGCCTTTGAGAATGAAGATAGTCCATTTAAATTCCATATTAAGAAGTTTGTAGCTCGCCGTGGTAGGACGGATTTCAAATTCAGATATAAGAATCGCCTAGAAATCTCACTTTACAATAGTACCGTCGGACTTTTATCTATAACACTTTTAAAATATATAATGATGCAAGTGAATATTTGAAAACTCTGTCGGTGAATAGTATATAAAAACAAGCTAAACAGCTTCTTCTACATTGTTACCGTTACCTTGGCACATTGATTCAGTTTATTGTTATTCTTTATCTTCATGTATCTTCTTTTTCATTCATTTATTGTGTTTAATTTCATAGTATCCTCTTTCTCTAACATAATTATAGAATCTTTGAATGTGTATTTTTTTTACGCTGCACAATATTTATATGCTGCAATATTCTCCTTAGTTACCGATATTATTAATGGAGTAGGTTGAGTGGAATAGATTTATCTAGACTCCGCCTATCAGAAATAAGTTGTTATGTACATTTATATTCCAATAAAGACCTTTTATTATAATTTATTATTATTATATTATTCTTAGTAAGTACAGGCTGGCAGTTCCTAATCAGTTGCTTTCGTAATCGGGTTGAAATTGAGTTGCGATCGGATTGCATTTGGCAAAAACAATGCCCCATATAGTGCCTCTGCACTTCAACACAAATCCAGTTTTAATGGAATATCGAACTTCATCCTTAACATCACTGATTTGACTGACGGAAGTTCACAGCGGGTTCATAAACATATCCCTCTTTTGTCACCCATCATCAAAAGTTCTAACGAACTCTAACCCCTCTTCTGTAAAATAGAGTTAGTGCAGAAAATAGAAATCCGAAAGCTAGAGCATAGGGAGAACGCTGAGGGTTGGTGAGACGACGTAAGTGATTTAACTACGGAATGGCAAAGACGAATAACGCAATTTGTTGCCGCCCTAACTAATCGCACCTCGGACACTGTTTTAATGAGATGCGGCCGGAGAGCGGGTTGTGGGTTAGCCGCCCCCGGACACGTTGAGGATGGGAGAAGCAGCTCCTGAAATCATCCAATATATTACAAAAAGTCTCTAATCAAAAACGCGTCAATATTTTTCTTATGCATCTGCCTCAGACTCATGCACATGCACATACTAAACTGATACAGATCTGGTAGAAGTTTCCTTTTTTTAGCTATGGAACCAGTCAAATGGCTTCCCTCTGATTCCATATCTATCCATTTTATTTAGTAGAATACCATGGTCAACCAAGTCAAAAGCTTTGCTTAAATCAAGAAATATACCTATGCATTTTTCGCCTTTATCCATCCTGAGATATAAATCATCTAGGAAACGAAGTACGGCATTTTTGGTTGACATGCCTTTTCTAAATCCAAACTGATTACTATTAAATAATTTGAATCTGTCAAAGAAATTGATGAGTTGCAGAGAGACATATTTCTCAAACACCTTCGAGAAGGGACTAAGAAGTGAGATAGGTCTGAAGTTACACATATCAAACCTATCTCCAGACTTAAACAGCGGCCTAATTTTTGCAATCTTAAGTTTGTCGGGAAAAATTCCTTCTTCGATGGAGCAGTTAATTAAAAAAGCAAGAGGATGGCAAACGATGTCAGATGAAAATTTTAACTTATTAGTGCTAATTCTGTCTGCGCCAAAAGAATTAGAACCTTTAAGATGTTTTATAATAGCTGATATGTCATTTGCTACAGCAGGTCTGAGATAAAATGAATGAATGTTCCTATCTATATTAATACTATTTCCCACTTTGTTATCTACGTATAGTTCTGTAATACTATTAAAATGTTGCATAAATATATCGGTAACCTCTTTTGGTTCTGTTATTAATTCATCTTTCACTTTTAATTTAATTACTTCATGTCTAGATGCATTTTTATTCTGTTTTATTACATTCCAAGCGGTCCTCGTTTGATTATTAGAATTTAATATCAATGCGTTATAGTGTAAACGTTTTGCTGCTCTTAAAACTCTAGAATATACTTTTTTATATTTCATATAATGGTCCTTCATAAATATGTCTCCAGACCTAGACAGATCATACAGGTAGTGCGGCTTATCTCTTGATATCAATATACCTTTAGTTACCCATGGTTTTCTGGCTTTACATGTTCTAATAGTTTTTTGAATTACTGGAAATGCAATATCAATATAATACTGATATGTTTGTAAGAAAGCATCAAATTTCTCATGGATATTTCCAGTCGAATGGTAAATATGATCCCATATCTCTTGACTTAGAAGAGCTAGAAAGACGTCGATGTTAGCTTTATTGTGTATGTCTCGGTATTGGTAGGATATTTTCGGTGGTTGCTCTTCTTTTTGGCAGTTCAATGATAATAATTGAGCAAAGTGATCACTAATATTGCTGTTTACCACAGCAGTTTCACACTGTACATCCACTCCCACACAAATATTGTCGATACAATTAGAGCCTGGCGTAGGTTGTTTAATGACTGGCTTTAGGGAATATGAATTTAGTAAGTCCAACAGACCACTCAAATCAGAAGAACGCTTATTAAAATTAATATTAAAATCACCACAAAAAACAATATTACATTTTTTATATTTACGATTTAAAATATCTAAAAGCTCATCAAGCTTTTCTAAGAAAATTTTGATATTTATTTATTTGATCAGGACTTCTGTATAGACAAATTATCACAGCATTGACATCTTTGGTTGTAATTTTAATACCACTACATTCAAAATGCTTATCTTCTGAATTTCAAATTAGTGTAATCTAATCGTTTTTGTCCTCGTTGTTCCCAAATTTCGAGCATTAGATCTTGTAACGACCTTAGACATAGTTAAATTATTATTTCTGTTTCTTACTCTCTCAGCGAAGAAAATTCCAATAAATCAAATCACAGTGCTACACCGCTGGGCCTCAAGAATGTCGCACTTTTTTATCATTGATGAACGACGAAGATTTATGAAAAGGCAATTTCTCCAGAGAAACTGTATCAGTTGCTTCTCAAAGGATTTTTCTTGGATAATTGTTGCAGATGCACAGCGTTTAACAGTTGAATGCCACAACACACAAAATATATACACATATATACATATATATGTATATATACATATATACACATATATATGCGGAGAATGCAAAGTGAAGCGTTGTAACTTACGCACTCTTCGACATCTTCTTTTGATTCTTTCACGAATCGATTCACTAACATACCAACTACTATTTGAACAAGTTTCACAATTTTTGATGAGCTAGACCACTACTTTTTTGTTAATTTCTTGCAGAACTCATTTTAGTGAACCTTCTAACCCGATGACTCGGCGCATATAGAGTGAAGTAAGTTAGGTGGTACATAAAAGTTTTGGTAAACGACTTTTGTTGGTATAAGTTGATAGTCAAATGTGTGCCAGGATTATAGAAATAACTAACATAGCAACCGACTACAAGTTACACAATTACTGACACACTTTGAGTATCCCGCAAATATTTCAAAGACTTCCGAAAAAAAAATTGATTTGTGTGTGTAATTTGAAAAAGTATTGAGTCTTGATAATTACATAATAATAGAAGATATAAGATAATATAAGAATAATAATATAATAATAAGAAAATAATGTGTGCGCCTAACGACAGTTCAGCATTAGAGCCTCTTTATTTTATGACTTCTGACATATTTTTCAAGCGATATCTATCAGGAGTCAGGCTTTAGCGCTGTACTGTCGTTAGACAATAACAGCAATAGTGTGATTAAAAGAAACATCCCTGATATTATTGTTTTATGGTTTATTATTGCTCAAAACGCGGCAACATCGTCACATTTTGCCAACGTAAAAAGGCAGCACACGTGCACCGTTTTTTACCCGATTCCTTGTCAGCTGCAGCGCGGACAACGGAAAGGAGGTGAGTTGGGAACTGTTGAAAATTCACCGATTACGAAAGATGGATCACCACTCAATGAATAGTCTAACCCCATAAACGGCATAATTTCTGTTCTGGGCAAAGAAATATAGTAAAAAATGTTTATGACGCACTCCGAAGACGATTCCCAGAGCAATCAGTAAGAGATGTCGTTCAACTTTGTAACGATACGACAAAGGTATAAGTATCTACCAGATTCAGAATAATAAGCGAAAAAACGTAATGTGTGTTCGGTGGTAGCAAAAAAGCAAAAACAGGGACGTAAATGAGTGGTTTTAAATGATAATGTTGAATATGCGATCCATCGGAATGGGCACTCGTTTTATTTGAGAAGAAAAATACCGACAATAAAGAACTACAGCACGCTTTGAATACTGACGATAGATAGCTTTGCTAAGAACTTTACAAGAAACCAATATCAGATATTTGATGGAGAAGAGGAATAGCGAATTGATCAAAAGGGATGACATAATAACCTGGCGAATGGACTATCTGAAAACAATACGTATTATTCCGTAATGAGAAGACAGAGGATTTATCATTTGGATGAGATATGGTTGAATGAACGTCACACAGTTTCTAAATACACTGATATATACAGGATTTGCGACATGACAATTTTTGGGTGTATTTTGAGACCCTTAAACCAAATCTAAAAACAGAATTTTTCTATCACCCACGTATATTCGGTAACATCTACTTTTATGAATTACAATACGTAACATCTCATATTGCTGCATTTCTCGGAGTTTATGCCATGACGCACATATATAACGTTAAGACCTGTCTATTCCTGTTTATTATATGTGAGCTCTATGTTTAGAGAGCATATTGCGTTTATTAGTAGACTAATAGCAGCCGAGTCAGTTACGTTTTCTGTATTGAAGAGTACTGAGATGTTATGAGTACTGTTAATATTTGTTAAAACGGTGTGTTGTTTTTAGTTTATTGTGATCGAGACTAGCTCTATGGACAATGCCTAGAAATTGTGTAAATAGTGCGAACAGTTTTTGTTATGTGTGCGGAGAACTTTTAAATCCCAAAAACGTACTTTTACTGCCCTTGTGTTGAAAGCATACGAACTTTATTTTGGAATTAAAGTTGGCGACCAAGATAGACTATGGGCCCCTCATACATGTTGTAAGACGTGTGTAACGTTGTCAACAGGATGGTTAAGAGGCGACAATCGTAAGATGCCCTTTGCGGTACCAATGGTTTGGAGAGAACCGAGAGACCATACTAGTGATTGCTGGTTTTGCCTCACAAATATTAAATATATTGGACCAAAATCGAAACATACTGATAAGTATTTTAATTTACCATCAGCTTCCAGTTCCACCAGAATCTTGGTCTTTGGATGAAAAAGTCGAATCCACCGATACTGAAAGTGATGGTTCAGGAAGCGTAAAAATTTCCAATCTTTTGTTTGACCTGCCAGGATGTTTAACAGCGCCGCATTTGATCACACAGGGCGAACTTAATGACATAGTTCGAGAATTAAGTCTGTCAAAATCCCAGTCAGAACTATTAGCATCAAGATTAAAAGGATGGAATCTTCTCCACGGTGATGTTAACATTACTTTTTACCGAAAAC
This sequence comes from Acanthoscelides obtectus, assembly GCA_963669975.1. Taxonomy (NCBI): domain Eukaryota; kingdom Metazoa; phylum Arthropoda; class Insecta; order Coleoptera; family Chrysomelidae; genus Acanthoscelides; species Acanthoscelides obtectus. The sequence continues at coordinate 59,676,046 of CAVLJG010000004.1, forward strand.
GGCAACAAGACCTCACACATGGTTTCCGTCAAGAAAGCGAGTTGATATATTGCCCCGATGTCAACAATTTGTTTGACGCGTTAGGACAGAAACATGATCCGAATGATTGGCACCTGTTCATTGATTCCTCTAAGCTTAGTTTAAAAGCGGTATTGGTACACAACTGTAATAAATATCCATCTGTACCTATAGCGCAAGCAGCTCATATGAAAGAATCGTATGAAAATATGCGAGTTCTGTTAGAGCATATCCGTTATAATGAATATGGATGGGCCATATGTGCAGATTTAAAGGTAATAGCCCTTCTTCTTGGAATGCAAGTGGGATATACCAAATATTGTTGTGTTCTTTGTTTATGGGACAGTCGTGCGCGAGATCGTCATTATCAACAGAAGTAGTGGCCACTACGTCAGGTGTCAACTCCGGGCCTCAAAAACATTGCTCATGAACCACTAGTTGATCCCAAAAGCATGTTGCTTCCACCTTTGCATATTAAGTTGGGGCTGATGAAAAATTTTGTGAAAGCTATGGATCGAAATGGAAGAGGGTTTCTGCATTTAAAACAAACATTTCCGTAACTTAGTGAGGCAAAAATTGAAGAGGGCATATTTGTGTGTCCACAAATATGGAAAATCATGAAGCATGATGTATTTGACAGTGCTCTAAATGAAACTGAATTACGAGCTTGGAATGCTTTTAAATCACTTACTGCAAATTATTTAGGCAGTGTGAAGGCGGACAATTATAAAGATATTGTGAGTGAACTAATTAATGCTTATAAAGGAATGGGATGTAACGTCTCTAAAAATTAACTCATCTCGATTTTTTTCCGGATGAACATGGTGAACGGTTCCACCAAGACATTTCTGCTATGGAAAAATGGTATCAAGGCAAATGGAGTGGCAATTTGCTTGCTGATTATTACTGTACATTGTTGAGAGATACTTCAGGAGCAACATATCGCCGTAAAACATCGACAAGAACATTCTGAGATTAATGTTTATTCGAGTGTTTATTAGTACTCTTACAGACATATCCTTATATTTTACGAGTATAAGCAGCAAATAGAATGCCTTATTGCAAAAAAACCGTGGGTGATAGAAAAAATCGCATGCGATTTCCGACTTTTTGGGTACGTTTCACATAATAACCACCTTGTTTTGTCACAAAAAATTATTTTAATTTTGTTTACCAGTGATATTGGCAAGATCTAAACGTCACATCTCGTAGACAAGAGTATCGTGACGGATTAAGTACAAGCTTTTAACGGCCGACAGGTAAGGGTCGTCGTTTAATTATTACTCATATTGGTAGCGATTCTGGCTTCGTCCATGTAGGATTAGGAGTCTTCGAATCACGAAGAACTGGAGATTATGATGAAGATATGAACGCACAAGTTTTTGACAGAAAATCTTCCTTCTTTAAAATGGAGAAAGTTAGAAATTTATAATTGGCTAGTGTCAAAAAATATACCATGCGACCTATCGATGCTCAAAGCAGAGTTGACGCAAATGGTTAGTTAGCACAAGGCTAGGCACACGAAATTAGTGGTAGATGAAATAGCAAAGGAAAAAGGATTTATGATCTTGAGATTACCTTCGCACTACTGCGAATTCGACCCCATCGAGTTGATATGGGCTCAAATAAAAAACGAGGTAACGCGTAAGAATATTATTTTTAAGATGGCGGATGTTTGAATACGTTCGGAAGAGGCCGTTAAGGGTGTAACTGGTGACACGTGGTAGAATTGCATATGGCATGCAGTCAAAGAAAAGGAAAACTTCTGACAATTGGACCATTCCAGATAGTTATATTTCCGACTATCATGTGTTCAATTGAATACTTATTTATTTATTAATTTATTTATATTTGCACCTATTTGCGTTATGTAGTCGTTTTATATTTGTTTTTAATTTTTGAATAATCAGAATTTATCGTTTGATTCTTGTGCGTTTTTCAGTTTCAGAACTTTTTATTTTTGTGATTTGTATTTTTAAGTTTTAGAGATTAATCATACTTATTTTTCGTCCTATTGAAACTGAAAGACGGGTGGAGGGAGGGTCGGACTCGATGTGCAGCCACCTCCCCGTCCTGGGTAGTCTGAATATGGGCAAGCTGAGAGCTGCACCAGCGTTCTGAAAAATGAATCCATTTTTTCTTATATTAATCAGTTACAGAAGCGTTCGTGAACTTTTAAGACGTACTCATTACGAATGAATAATTATCGCTTGACCCCTAATGTAAAATCTCGAACTCGAGACGATTCTGATGTCAAGAATGATAGATGCTTCTCAAATTTACAAATTTGACCTTCAAATGACATTTGAGGTCATTGTCTAGATCATATCTGAGGTCATCGGTTGATTGATTATTTGATATCTTTCCAAAAAATGCGTGGTTACTAAGTGTTCGTGTACTTTTCATACGTTAGTAAGTCGCCATGTTGACTGAACCATTTATGACCGCTTAACCACCCGTATGAAAACTGAATTTGATGTAAAATTTCGAGCTCGACACGAATTTGCTGTCAAAAATGATGGCTGCTACTTGATTTTAGGAAGTTGACTTACAAATGACCTTTGCGGTCATTTTTTTTGAGTTAAAACCATTTTGACACCCTGAAACATTTTCTTGAACCTCTTTTTCAAAAATGTGTGGTTGCGAAGTTTTTGTAGTGTTCGGGTATTTAATAGATAAATAGCAAATTCATAATTGTTTTTGTCATGTTTTAGAATGTCACGTATCGTCGAAATCACGAAATATGACGATTACGTCATCATTTTAGTCTATAGTAAAGACAAACGGCAGCGATTTGTGAATATTTTTAATGAAGTTTCATATATGTTAGACAGAGACCAACTTAATTTTATTGTCTAAACTCTAAACAAACTGTATTGCTAATTTGCATGTATCCGACAAAGGCAGACGATGTTTTCATGTTGCATGATCGATTATATTTGGAAGATGAATAGTTAGGTTATATTAAAGCCGGTTAGGTTGTTTTCGAATAATACTTTGGTCTAGGGTGTTCCTGTCTTAAGGTATTCTACTCATAATATAAATTTGTTGTCATTATGTTCCTGACATCGTGATTTTATCATCGACCTACGTCCATTGATTACTTCAGTACAATCTATGGTATGACGTAATAGTCATCTTTCATGATTTTGACTATAGTTTTGTGGCAGAAATACTCGGGAGGGTTGGTCGACCTTGCAATACACACGCATATAAAGGCAGCACACGTGCACCGTTTTTTACCCGATTCCTTGTCAGCTGCAGCGCGGACAACGGAAAGGAGGTGAGTTGGGAACTGTTGAAAATTCACCGATTACGAAAGATGGATCACCACTCAATGAATAGTCTAACCCCATAAACGGCATAATTTCTGTTCTGGGCAAAGAAATATAGTAAAAAATGTTTATGACGCACTCCGAAGACGATTCCCAGAGCAATCAGTAAGAGATGTCGTTCAACTTTGTAACGATACGACAAAGGTATAAGTATCTACCAGATTCAGAATAATAAGCGAAAAAACGTAATGTGTGTTCGGTGGTAGCAAAAAAGCAAAAACAGGGACGTAAATGAGTGGTTTTAAATGATAATGTTGAATATGCGATCCATCGGAATGGGCACTCGTTTTATTTGAGAAGAAAAATACCGACAATAAAGAACTACAGCACGCTTTGAATACTGACGATAGATAGCTTTGCTAAGAACTTTACAAGAAACCAATATCAGATATTTGATGGAGAAGAGGAATAGCGAATTGATCAAAAGGGATGACATAATAACCTGGCGAATGGACTATCTGAAAACAATACGTATTATTCCGTAATGAGAAGACAGAGGATTTATCATTTGGATGAGATATGGTTGAATGAACGTCACACAGTTTCTAAATACACTGATATATACAGGATTTGCGACATGACAATTTTTGGGTGTATTTTGAGACCCTTAAACCAAATCTAAAAACAGAATTTTTCTATCACCCACGTATATTCGGTAACATCTACTTTTATGAATTACAATACGTAACATCTCATATTGCTGCATTTCTCGGAGTTTATGCCATGACGCACATATATAACGTTAAGACCTGTCTATTCCTGTTTATTATATGTGAGCTCTATGTTTAGAGAGCATATTGCGTTTATTAGTAGACTAATAGCAGCCGAGTCAGTTACGTTTTCTGTATTGAAGAGTACTGAGATGTTATGAGTACTGTTAATATTTGTTAAAACGGTGTGTTGTTTTTAGTTTATTGTGATCGAGACTAGCTCTATGGACAATGCCTAGAAATTGTGTAAATAGTGCGAACAGTTTTTGTTATGTGTGCGGAGAACTTTTAAATCCCAAAAACGTACTTTTACTGCCCTTGTGTTGAAAGCATACGAACTTTATTTTGGAATTAAAGTTGGCGACCAAGATAGACTATGGGCCCCTCATACATGTTGTAAGACGTGTGTAACGTTGTCAACAGGATGGTTAAGAGGCGACAATCGTAAGATGCCCTTTGCGGTACCAATGGTTTGGAGAGAACCGAGAGACCATACTAGTGATTGCTGGTTTTGCCTCACAAATATTAAATATATTGGACCAAAATCGAAACATACTGATAAGTATTTTAATTTACCATCAGCTTCCAGTTCCACCAGAATCTTGGTCTTTGGATGAAAAAGTCGAATCCACCGATACTGAAAGTGATGGTTCAGGAAGCGTAAAAATTTCCAATCTTTTGTTTGACCTGCCAGGATGTTTAACAGCGCCGCATTTGATCACACAGGGCGAACTTAATGACATAGTTCGAGAATTAAGTCTGTCAAAATCCCAGTCAGAACTATTAGCATCAAGATTAAAAGGATGGAATCTTCTCCACGGTGATGTTAACATTACTTTTTACCGAAAACGGCAACAAGACCTCACACATGGTTTCCGTCAAGAAAGCGAGTTGATATATTGCCCCGATGTCAACAATTTGTTTGACGCGTTAGGACAGAAACATGATCCGAATGATTGGCACCTGTTCATTGATTCCTCTAAGCTTAGTTTAAAAGCGGTATTGGTACACAACTGTAATAAATATCCATCTGTACCTATAGCGCAAGCAGCTCATATGAAAGAATCGTATGAAAATATGCGAGTTCTGTTAGAGCATATCCGTTATAATGAATATGGATGGGCCATATGTGCAGATTTAAAGGTAATAGCCCTTCTTCTTGGAATGCAAGTGGGATATACCAAATATTGTTGTGTTCTTTGTTTATGGGACAGTCGTGCGCGAGATCGTCATTATCAACAGAAGTAGTGGCCACTACGTCAGGTGTCAACTCCGGGCCTCAAAAACATTGCTCATGAACCACTAGTTGATCCCAAAAGCATGTTGCTTCCACCTTTGCATATTAAGTTGGGGCTGATGAAAAATTTTGTGAAAGCTATGGATCGAAATGGAAGAGGGTTTCTGCATTTAAAACAAACATTTCCGTAACTTAGTGAGGCAAAAATTGAAGAGGGCATATTTGTGTGTCCACAAATATGGAAAATCATGAAGCATGATGTATTTGACAGTGCTCTAAATGAAACTGAATTACGAGCTTGGAATGCTTTTAAATCACTTACTGCAAATTATTTAGGCAGTGTGAAGGCGGACAATTATAAAGATATTGTGAGTGAACTAATTAATGCTTATAAAGGAATGGGATGTAACGTCTCTAAAAATTAACTCATCTCGATTTTTTTCCGGATGAACATGGTGAACGGTTCCACCAAGACATTTCTGCTATGGAAAAATGGTATCAAGGCAAATGGAGTGGCAATTTGCTTGCTGATTATTACTGTACATTGTTGAGAGATACTTCAGGAGCAACATATCGCCGTAAAACATCGACAAGAACATTCTGAGATTAATGTTTATTCGAGTGTTTATTAGTACTCTTACAGACATATCCTTATATTTTACGAGTATAAGCAGCAAATAGAATGCCTTATTGCAAAAAAACCGTGGGTGATAGAAAAAATCGCATGCGATTTCCGACTTTTTGGGTACGTTTCACATAATAACCACCTTGTTTTGTCACAAAAAATTATTTTAATTTTGTTTACCAGTGATATTGGCAAGATCTAAACGTCACATCTCGTAGACAAGAGTATCGTGACGGATTAAGTACAAGCTTTTAACGGCCGACAGGTAAGGGTCGTCGTTTAATTATTACTCATATTGGTAGCGATTCTGGCTTCGTCCATGTAGGATTAGGAGTCTTCGAATCACGAAGAACTGGAGATTATGATGAAGATATGAACGCACAAGTTTTTGACAGAAAATCTTCCTTCTTTAAAATGGAGAAAGTTAGAAATTTATAATTGGCTAGTGTCAAAAAATATACCATGCGACCTATCGATGCTCAAAGCAGAGTTGACGCAAATGGTTAGTTAGCACAAGGCTAGGCACACGAAATTAGTGGTAGATGAAATAGCAAAGGAAAAAGGATTTATGATCTTGAGATTACCTCCGCACTACTGCGAATTCGACCCCATCGAGTTGATATGGGCTCAAATAAAAAACGAGGTAACGCGTAAGAATATTATTTTTAAGATGGCGGATGTTTGAATACGTTCGGAAGAGGCCGTTAAGGGTGTAACTGGTGACACGTGGTAGAATTGCATATGGCATGCAGTCAAAGAAAAGGAAAACTTCTGACAATTGGACCATTCCAGATAGTTATATTTCCGACTATCATGTGTTCAATTGAATACTTATTTATTTATTAATTTATTTATATTTGCACCTATTTGCGTTATGTAGTCGTTTTATATTTGTTTTTAATTTTTGAATAATCAGAATTTATCGTTTGATTCTTGTGCGTTTTTCAGTTTCAGAACTTTTTATTTTTGTGATTTGTATTTTTAAGTTTTAGAGATTAATCATACTTATTTTTCGTCCTATTGAAACTGAAAGACGGGTGGAGGGAGGGTCGGACTCGATGTGCAGCCACCTCCCCGTCCTGGGTAGTCTGAATATGGGCAAGCTGAGAGCTGCACCAGCGTTCTGAAAAATGAATCCATTTTTTCTTATATTAATCAGTTACAGAAGCGTTCGTGAACTTTTAAGACGTACTCATTACGAATGAATAATTATCGCTTGACCCCTAATGTAAAATCTCGAACTCGAGACGATTCTGATGTCAAGAATGATAGATGCTTCTCAAATTTACAAATTTGACCTTCAAATGACATTTGAGGTCATTGTCTAGATCATATCTGAGGTCATCGGTTGATTGATTATTTGATATCTTTCCAAAAAATGCGTGGTTACTAAGTGTTCGTGTACTTTTCATACGTTAGTAAGTCGCCATGTTGACTGAACCATTTATGACCGCTTAACCACCCGTATGAAAACTGAATTTGATGTAAAATTTCGAGCTCGACACGAATTTGCTGTCAAAAATGATGGCTGCTACTTGATTTTAGGAAGTTGACTTACAAATGACCTTTGCGGTCATTTTTTTTGAGTTAAAACCATTTTGACACCCTGAAACATTTTCTTGAACCTCTTTTTCAAAAATGTGTGGTTGCGAAGTTTTTGTAGTGTTCGGGTATTTAATAGATAAATAGCAAATTCATAATTGTTTTTGTCATGTTTTAGAATGTCACGTATCGTCGAAATCACGAAATATGACGATTACGTCATCATTTTAGTCTATAGTAAAGACAAACGGCAGCGATTTGTGAATATTTTTAATGAAGTTTCATATATGTTAGACAGAGACCAACTTAATTTTATTGTCTAAACTCTAAACAAACTGTATTGCTAATTTGCATGTATCCGACAAAGGCAGACGATGTTTTCATGTTGCATGATCGATTATATTTGGAAGATGAACAGTTAGGTTATATTAAAGCCGGTTAGGTTGTTTTCGAATAATACTTTGGTCTAGGGTGTTCCTGTCTTAAGGTATTCTACTCATAATATAAATTTGTTGTCATTATGTTCCTGACATCGTGATTTTATCATCGACCTACGTCCATTGATTACTTCAGTACAATCTATGGTATGACGTAATAGTCATCTTTCATGATTTTGACTATAGTTTTGTGGCAGAAATACTCGGGAGGGTTGGTCGACCTTGCAATACACACGCATATAGCGCCAAAAGTTCTTGAGCCTCCACTGGATATATACATATATACGTGATTACACGTTGCTACCAATGCACTGATGTTCAAAGAACATCACAACACTACAGCATTAAACCGTGGTTGCCCTACATTTATAACCTAGATCTGAGTTATCATCAAATCGTCCTACTGTACCCAAATCGACGATAGCGATACTAATGACATCAGCTACACTATTTGTACCTTCTAGGAACTGGTACGGAAATATGAATGACGGATGTTTTTAATTGTTTTACATTTGTAACTGAAGTGATTTTAGCTGGCACGATTAGACTTAATTAGCCGTGTCGATTAACAGTATTAACCCCTTTCCCCCAAATATCAGTTTAGAAAGTGGGTACAGGAGATATACACATTGTTGCCACATTGCCAGTCTTGAAAAGCTGGATGGACTGGTATTGTCTATTCCTACACAACACAGTACAATTTTATTATCAAAAGTGCACCATGAGTTGAGGTTGCCATATACCTGATATATAGATTTATCCGATCCGATATATATATGTATATATATATTATATACATATATATATATATATAAAAAAGAGAAAATTATCATGCGGATAAAGGTATATAACAAAAAATAGGAAAATTATGGGCGAAATCCGCAAAAAGAAGGAAATTGGATTCGAGCAGAAAATAGGATAGGTAACCCGACCGATACGTATTTCTGCTGGTTGGCTTCATCAGGCCCGAAAGTCTTTTGTCCAGAAAAACCGTCCACTTCGGCAAACTCCTCAATCCGCCATTTTGTATATATACAGGGTGGCCCATCTATGTGTGGACGGAATATGACTCATAAACAAATACATTTTGGGAAAATCTTTTTATGGTACGTTATACATGACATTTGAGGACACATTTCTAAAATAATGGCAGTTATACAGGGTGTCCCAATTTTGACCTATATAACAAAGCTGTGATTTTTTAAATAGAATGCCTCAAATTCTATTGCATATTTGGATAAACCAATTCAAAAGAAGAAGATTGATATGACATACTATGGGGTTTTGGTAATTAGCTACTGAGATGTAAGGTGTTTTGTCCAGAAAAACCGTCCACTTCGGCAACCCCTCACACGCCATTTTGAAATTTGGAGTGCTGAATTTTGCATCAAAAAAAACTTACACACCTCAGCTTTTATCTTATTTATTACTTTTTCGAATTTTCAGTTTTGCTCATACAGAGTGGTCAAAACGCGAATTGTACTTTTTCTCAAAAATTTCAATCGCATCACCATGTATATTTGTGTGCTTGGATTCAATTTTTATTGGCTTTTTTTTTGGTATAAGGTTTGATTCAGATTGATAAAATCACTAGATTTTGAGTTATTAAGCTTTTAATAGAACAACACACGAAATCTAAGGAAAAAAATCACATCATCCATGGAAACAAAAGACAAACAGTGGGCTAGTCTTATATTGCCACTAGGAGTACAGATTTGATGTAAAATCTAATAGCAATCAGAACAGTATAAATCAGCTTCAAGCGTAATAAAGAAAAACAACTATAACAACAACATAAACAAACCACTATCATTTACTCAAGACCTAATCTACAAAAACTGCTCGAAAATATCTCCACCATGTTGAATACACAGCCGTAGTCTTTGGATAAATGACCGTTGCACATCCCTCAGCATGTGTTCCCCTTTGTTCAGAAAAGCATCCTTAATCCTTTCCTTCATATTTTCCAGCATAGATGGTGGATATCGATAAACCTCTCGCTTAACGTAGCCCCATAGAAAGAAGTCAATCCGTGTCATATCTGGTGATCTAGGAGGCCAAGATATACGCCCATCACGACCAATCCAACGATTGTTACAATAGGTGTCCAAATTGTTACTCACGCGATTATGATAATGCGCAGGTGCGCCGTCATGTTGGAGGAACATATGCATCCGAGTTTGCAGGTTGACATCCTCCAAAAGCAAAGGAACATGCTCGGTCAAAAAATTCAAGCATTCTGCACCTGTTAGTCTGTTGTCGAAAAAGAAAGGCCCGATAACCTCCAGAAACATTCAAGCTGCATTTATTTTGGAAATCTATTTGCCTAACCCAGTAAGGGTTTTCCGTCGCATAATAGTGCATGTTATGCCTGTTGACAACACCTATGGTGTTAAAAGTCGCATCATCGCTAAAAATAACCTTATAGAGGAAAGTAGTATCTTCACTCACTTCGTTTAGCATTATTCTACTAAACTCCTAGCTACGAAATCCTGAGAACGCAAGCATAGGTGATACGGATGGGACAGAAGTTCTGCATATATCAGTTTCTGCTCCAATTTGCCGTGCACTTAAATGGAGATTTTCCTGCAACTTTAATAGAACCTCCATCTGATTCGCCTCATTGGTCACACACTTGGATTATTTATACATTTTTTACTATATTCCACTGCTCCACTTGATTCAAAACGTTCTCGCAGTGTGGAAAATGTTTCCGGGATTGGATGTCGCATATTAGGGTACCGGTACACGTTTTTATTATAATGCTCACAAAGCTAATTTTGACAGTTTGTAACTAATCAACAATTTATTTGTTTCCAAGGATGATGCGATATTTTAGGGAATTAAGCCGTTCCATAAAGGACGAGCTAATAACCGAAAAAATAGCCGTAAAAACCCTTATGTCTAGTATAAAAAAAGCTTATAAAAAATTGAATCTACACTTGCACAAATATAGTAGTATGAGCAAAAATTATAATTCAAAAAAGTAACGAATAAGATAAGCTGAGGTATGTAAGTTTTTCTATAAAAAATTCAGCACTCCAAATTTCATAATGGCGGACTGGATGGTTGCCGAAGTGTGGGGTTTTTCTAGACAAAACACGTTATATCTCAGTAGTTGATTACCAAAACCCCATACTGTGTTATATCAGTTTTCTTCTTTTGAACTGGTTTATCGAAATATGCAATAAAACTTGACGCATTCTATATGAAAAATCACAACTTTGATATGCAGGTGAAAATTGGGACACTCTGTATAATAGCCAATATTTTAGAAATATGCCCTCGAATATCATGGAATGTTGTTTATGACTAATATTCCGTCCACACATGGATGAGCCACCCTGTATATACAGGGTGACTTCGAAGTTGAGTCATTTATTTTAACAGTGAGTAGATCTGATCAAAAGAAATGTTTTTTTCCTTTACCATTTTTCTGGTAAAATTAAAGTAACAAAGTTATAGCCCTTTGGAAGTTTGAGTACCGCCCTGTCTCAATAATAATATCATGTACTCGTGTTTGGCAACAACGGATATAATCCGCCTTACCGGTTCATCGCATCGGAAACAAAAAAGCGAAGAATTTGGAACGATGTTTTTGCAATGAAGTATTTTATTCAGTTCAGTTATACATACAGTCAGTGTCTGTCGGTTAGCGTGTTAATAGTGTCTGTTGCGTGGCTCAAACGAAATAAAAAATGGCACATGTTTATGCGGATTGGTTTCCCAATCGAGTGCAACCAACCCCTCGTGCCTTTGTTAATGTAGTACAACGGGCTCGTGAATCAGGTGACTTAAGACCTCACAGGGGACCTCACGATCAAATACAGGTCCGCACTGAAATACTTGTCGGGAGGATACTTTTTAAAACAAGGTAAAATTTTTTTTTTACTTTTTTTTAATTTTTACACACATATTCTGGTTTATCTTCCTTCTACAATCATTATCTGAAAATTAATGACTCAACTTCAAAGTCACCCTGTATATACAGGGAGTCCACAAAGTTGGGGTTTTCCTTTTCAGAAACAACTACCCTTGAAATAACAAAGGTAATGTGTAGTGAAACGAGGGCGACCAAGTAAAAAAAAATAAAGAAAAAAGTACTCACTCTCCAGTTGACGAGAAGGGCTAAGTACGTCTCTGCGCGAAATTATACCGCCCCAACAGAAAATGAAATCAGCTGATGCGCTACCGAGCAGGCGCCGGCGGTGGTGCAGACCAGTAGACCACGAACAGAGGTAACAAATATGACCATCGTGCAGAAACCACATTGATTGTCTTACACTTAATGGCACATCTTCTAACAAGGAAGGCAAAATGTTGCGTAAAAAGTCTAGGTATTGCATCCCGTCCAATCGATTTGGGAGAATAAATGGTCCAATGAGCATACCGTTCACCATGCCAGCCCAAAGATTAACCGAAAATGTTTGTTGAAAATGTGCCCGACGGACAGCGTGCGGATTTTCTACTGACCAAACATGAGTATTGCGAAAGTTATTCACCTCATTACGCGTGAACGTAGATTCGTCTGTCACCAATATGCACTTCAAAAAGTCCGGATAATTGTCATGTTGATGCAACAACCACTCACAAAACCGCACTTCTTGCTGGAAAATCGTCAGGTTGAAGGGTTTGGACACGTTGGACGTGAAACGGATACAGCCCCTCTTCACGCAGCGTTTGCCACACTTTAGTTTTTGATACTTGCACTTCTCTAGCCACGTCTCTAGTGCTTGTTGTTTTTTGAAACGCAATCGATTATACGCGTTCGTTTACCTCTACACGCGTGACCGTAACCGTCGGTTGAAGGTTTGCATACTGACCTGACACACTGCCCCCGTCCCCCGACCCATTTCTGTCGTCGGGTTTGGCTAGTGTCCTAGTACCAGTTGGGGATGTCGCAAGTCGCGGCTACAGGACGGTATTCAGATATTTTTGATGTTGGTGTATATGGTACTAAGAAAAATTGCTTATGTTTTCAAGATCTACACGTCGTGTAAAGGAAAACCCCAACTTTGCGGACACCCTGTATATATATATATATACAGGGTGACTTTGAAGTTGAGTCATTAATTTTCAGATAATGATTGTAGAAGGAAGATAAACCAAAATATGTGTGTAAAAATAAAAAAAAAATAAAAAAAAATGTTTACCTTGTTTTATAAAGTATCCTCCCGACAAGTATTTCAGTACGGACCTGTATTTGATCGTGAGGTCCCCTGTGAGGTCTTAAATCACCTGATTCACGAGCCCGTTGTACTACATTAACAAAGGCACGAGGGGTTGGTTGCACTCGATTGGGAAACCGATCCGCATAAACATGTGCCATTTTTTATTTCGTTTGAGCCACGCAACAGACACTATTCACACGCGACTGGCAATGACTGTATGTATAACTGAACTGAATAAAAAATTGTAAAAACATCGTTCCAAATTCTTTCGCTTTTTTGTTTCCGATGCGATGAACCGATAAGGTGGATTATATCCGTTGTTGCCAAACACGAGCACATGATATTATGATTGAGACAGGGCGGTACTCAAACTTCCAAAGGGCTACAACTTTGTTACTTTAATTTTACCAGAGAAATGGTAAAGGAAAAAAACGTTTCTTTTGATCAGATCTACTCACTGTTAAAATAAATGACTCAACTTCGAAGTCACCCTGTATATATATATATATATATATATATATATATAACGTTCGTTGCTTCAGCACCTTCAGTGATGTGATGTTTGAAACTAGTTCGTCTTTGATGACTTAGTTTCTTGTTTGCACTTACGCCTGTTTGGCTTGCACCATTTGCTTTGTCATTTACATTTGGAAGCTGACATTTTGAATCCGAAGAGGAGATAATTACATTTTTGGTCAATTATACTGCTGTGTTTGTAGCTGCTGGCAACACAAAATCAGCTACCAAAAGTACAGGTTTGTAGATTATTAATGACAACCTTGCCAGCAGGGTCGGTAGTGGTACTTGTTTAAGTCATGTTATTGGATGTTCTAAGAAAGGAATATATAGTACGTTCTTAACATGAATTCAACATTTCTCTGGAACAAAGCTATTATATGGCATCGGTGCATCGAATAATTTCTACTTCCCACTTTTATTCAAAAAGCAACACCAGATTATATATTTGAAATAAAAGTGAAACGCGTTACCAGATCTTCAGTGTTTTGTTGTGAAATTTGTACAACAAATATTACTCTTTCCTAAAACTAATCAAGCTTCTTTCTTTCAGAATCGGAAGCTTTTCCTATAAAACAGTGAATTCGGCAACGTCGCATTGTAATAAATTCGCGTCTTTAGGCTCGTCACGCAGTGTCAAACAACGTGTAAAAAATCTAGCATTCCCTGGCTCAGGGGTGCGCACAGGGCCGGCTTCAGAGTTTTGTGCGTCCTCCCCAACACAAAAAAGTTTCAATAAAAATGTTTCTTATCAAAACACATACAGATAAACAACAATATCCGTAAAAATCCAAGAACTATAAGTATACATTGTAAACAACAGTAATCACATACCTACGTAACTGTAAGATGATTTATAAGAATCGCAGCACGCACCACACGCTTTATTAAAAATGAGTAAATTTAAATTTAATAGACCTACTTTACGCCGTTATCTACATTTATTGTGCTCTATATGTCTTTCTTAACTGACACATATCCAAGACGGTTGAAGGACAGGAGGCTGTATAGATACATCAGCCCGTGAACTAGAAATTTCATTATAGATGCAGAGCTTAGATAACAATCAGCTATAAAAACTCTCCTGTTATAAACGGCCGCCATTTCGGTAGAGAAAATCGCATGTAAATTCCCCTAGTAGCCGGTGTTGCCGCGTACGCTTTCAGCGGCTGCAGATATTCATTGAAATAGTAAAATTATAATATTCTGATATTATCCAGAGTAGTTTGTGTGAACCAATAATAAATTGGAGTATGTTTGTCCAAAAAGAAGCGACGAAGTATTGATGGCTATTTATTTATGGAAAAGCGTTAACATAAATTTGTACTGGTGGAAGTAAACGGAAAAATATTTACTTTTGACAGGCATTCCTCGCTGCTGCGATATTCTCAATCCATGCATTTTCAATGTTAACAACAAACATGTTTGTGTTGTCATCTGTGGAGAGCGGCATCTTTTTCTAGTAAGTAGTTGCCTACAATTTTTATAGCTAACTTTTTTTGGGCATTTAAAATATCTACCGTCCTAGTTGAACAGTCGTCCGAAGCGTTAGGTTTGATTGCATTGGTTGTCACTTTGCTGGAGGTTCGGTTTCGTTTTTTCCGCATCAAAGAAACCGATATTCCTGTGATTCAGTAAATGTTGCGCTTTCCTGGCGTTATTGAAAAGACAGTACGTAGATTGAGTCTATCGAAGCCGTGAAGAATGCATGGCAAAAGTAAATCTTTTCCTTTTTATTGTCAACACCTCTATCAGTACACAACAGTACTTTGTCGCTTCTTTTTGGACAAGCATACTGTTTTGATTATTGTTTGACACAAACTACACTAGATCATATCGGAATATTATAATTTTTACGATTGCAAAAAATATCTGCGGGCGCTGGCATGGTTCGCGTTAACACTGGCTGCTGCTGTGCACTAAAACATCCTTCATAATCGTACTACGGCAATTTACATGCGATTTTTTCTTCCGAAATGGAGGCAGTTTTCAAAGTTGCATTACTTTGTTTTTATAACAATTTTAATATTATCAGTGTCACCCGCTCTGCTAACACGAATCCATCAACATCGCATATATCAAAATCTATGAAGCCGTTTGGCCTGTAGCTCCCGAAATAATTTTTTTTTGATACATACATATCCACGCGCGAAAAACATATCACCCCTTCTGAGACAGTCAGGTAAACCGAAGTTATTCTCAGAACCTCTAAATGGTTTCGTTAGTCGATCCTACAATTGCAGGACGCCTTCTTGGCCTCCTTAATTTCATAGTTTTCTACTCTTCCGTGTCAGCGCTCTATTTTAAAGTTACGCCACAAATATCGATTTGCATCAAATTGTTCATGCTTTTGATTTATATCATCTGTTGTATCAGCCTGTAGTTTCCGACTTTTCAAAAAGAAATCACAATAGGGGAGCGCTAACTCTGACACAGAACACGTGCAATCTAGAAATACCCCAGCCTTTCTGAAAGAGAGAAAATACTATGACAACCAAGCAGTGGCGAAGAGTCCATGTAACCATTGTTGCCATTGGTAACAGTTAAAAATCTTAAAAATAAATATTTTATGACTAAGTACTATGAAATAATTTAATTTATTTGTTTACCAACAGCGATATGTAATAGTAATTCAGTAAATAGCAAATTAGCCCCACGAAAATAATGCGCTCTATAGTGTCTAGGTTTTGCGAACACGATGAAGCTGACTCGCCTCGACTTGGTTGTCGGTTGTTACCATTTTCATTTATGGATACACTTGGTAGTCTGTCGGGGACCGTTGGAACCGGCTCGTGTCTGATCGCGCTCGCCCGCTTGGTTACTCACTTCTCACTCGTTAGTAGCCGTTTTGGTTACCGGCTGTAGTATGCGTGCAATTAAACATGTATATATAATTTTTAAGAAAAAAAGGAGATCATTGAAAATGGAAGACCAACGCCTACTTTAGATAATTTTAAAAAGGAATAAAAAAACGTAGTTTGATATTTTAAATTAAGTTGGTATATGGAAACTCTTGTTTATGTCATTGTAAAAAAACAGATTGTATTGTTGGGGATATCTTCTGTTTTATACAGAATAAGATGCAGCGGAGTCAACGATTTAAATAGTTTTAGGGCTCTAAAGAGGAGACATGGAATTTCTCCGTTACATGTGAGATGTGTAGCCAATTTAATTCAGTTTGGCACTGTAACGCTTCCTTTCCGCAAAAAGTCCAGAAAAGATGGAATGCAATGAAGATTCCAACTTTTCTGCACAATCACAGAAAGGGGGTTACCATTAGCTTCCGG
Organism: Acanthoscelides obtectus; assembly: GCA_963669975.1. Lineage (NCBI taxonomy): Eukaryota > Metazoa > Arthropoda > Insecta > Coleoptera > Chrysomelidae > Acanthoscelides > Acanthoscelides obtectus. The sequence goes on from CAVLJG010000004.1 coordinate 59,692,924, forward strand.
TAGCTCAGTCGGTGGCATGAAGACATCTACAGGCGTGTAGCTGTGTGTCGACCATGGCATGGTTAGAGGATAGAAGAACAAACAGAACACAAAAATTTAACAGATTTTATTTAACAAAAAAAAGGCATTTTCATTACATTACAATTTTACAAAAATAACAAAATAAGTTTTACATCTTTGGCGCTGCCATAACGCTATCAACTTATCTTTTGCTGGTCCATTTTGACTCGACTGAAGCCAGGATGGTTGAAGTGGAGGTCCCAGTTGTGAGGGGTGACCTCACTATAGTGGCTTCATGACCAGTTGTAGGCGAAGTTAAAGGCGATGGCGCTGCCAAGGTACATGCATGGGTGAAAATATTGGCCAAGGCTAGGCAAAGTGAAAGGGAAAGAGAAAGGGGGTGGCCCCAATCATTTTTGTCCTATACGGACACACATTCTAGAAATCTAGCACATGGTGCTATATAACCTTGTGCTACTGAGAAGAAATTTCTAGCCGTTGTTCGATCGGCGGCTCAGGTGAAAAAAAAGCGCGAGGAAGATCGCAGATCAGGAACTCCGCATCAAGCGCTCCAAGCGGAAAATTTTCCAAGCAAAAAAGCTAGAGATGGGATTCATGAAATGATAATCGAGAAGTGATTTAATAAATACGATCGGACGGTGAAACCGTTACACTCGCCCCAACTTAACCAAAAAAAAAAAAATCGAAGAAGCATTTAAGAATTTTTTTTTTACTAGGAAATTGAAAGTTATCACGGAAGGACAAATGTACAACCATTCGACCAGATAACAAGTAGTAAAAGTAAGGTAGAAACAAAAATGTTAGAAGAGAATTGGAAGAAAAAGGGATAGCCTCAAGTCTACCAAACAAGAGGGATGGTTATAGCACCAACTCGCTGAAAAGTACAGTGAAGTTGCACTTAAAACAAACTATCATCATATGATGAAAAACCCAAAACATAAAACATCGTCATACCTAAGACGAGAAAAATAATAAACCAAAAGTTTCAGCAGTAGTCCAAGCACGAATCACAATTGCATCCAAAATGCACGACTGACTACTAAAAACTTCAAAACTAAGTAAGTACCTAAACCATAAGAGGTACTAAAAAAATAATAATCTTTCTCAAAACAATTGCCAGATTATCTCGCAATACTCCAAACCCAAAAAGATTATGATCTACAGTGATATTTTAAACCAATATCCAATATAAAAAAACTGTGCATTACTATTTTCAAAATATGAAAATCAAAAGAAATTAACAAATTCCATTAGGAATTCAAGTCATATAACAAAACAATTTACAAGTACTAAACCAATGAAAACTTGATCAAGAAGGTATTTTAATCAAAAAAGATGTTAACTAAGTGCAGTTCTGATTCCACAAAAAAATTGTCGGGCGCCAGCAGTCTGTAAGACTACAAAATAATTCAAAATGTTTTCAGAGAATTAAAGTATATAAGAGACATTTATGAAATATTGAAGAGTCAAAATATAGCTTAAGTTCAATCAATGAACTAAAATTCAAGAGTAAGTTCAATTAAGATTTTCGGGTCATGTGACAACATATGAACCAGACCAAAAAAAAAATTCTGAAGTTCAATATAGAAAAGAGCAAAAGAAGTTTCCAAAAAAACTAAGTGCAACACAAGTGCAACTGTAAATCTAATAGTATTAAAATCATAAAGTGAAAGGAAATATCAAAGCTATCTGAGCATGATTTTATAAAGAATTCTCAAAAAAAACAAAAGTAAGCAAAATATTAAAAGTTTCATGAGTAATAAATGAGAAACGAAGTAAATCATGATACATGAGAGTAATGCCGCAAGCAAAAATTGTATGCAAAAGTCTACGATATATGTAGGTGCAAAATTGGAGTTATAAAAAAAAACAATCTAGTGAACAAGAAATAGAAATAAATATGATAGGTAAGAATTCGAATTTTGATTTAAAGCAAAAATATGAGAGAAATACAACTTTCTAGGGTCACCATAGGTGCATTCCAAAGCCCTAGACAAGAATGTCTATAGTCTATGGAATATTCTCATGTAGATCACTGATATCATCAGCGCACTTCAAAGTCTACACTGAGAATAACCATATCATTGTAAAATGAAAGTTAAGTTCAAATATGAAATATTACAAGATTAGAAAAACTATAATAATTTACCAGTGTAAAGTATGAGAAGAGAATTACTATACTGAATCTATAAGAATGGGCGATTACTTCAAGTCACGACAAAAATTGAAAGAAATAAGAAGTCGAAAAAAAAACTATGAGAGCAGACTATCAAAACAAATGCAATAATGCAAAGGCAAAATCACCAGATATTTCAAAATCTATAGCGAAACATGAAAGCAATGTCGCAACCAAGCTCAAGACTTAGCAATACGCACAAATGTGCACAAAGGCTGAAAGCATATATGAAAAATCTCAAGAAGGAATTGACAATTACTTCAAATCAAATTGAACTGATTGAATTGAACTGAGACATAAATTACTATATCAAAAGTGAGTTTTACTTATATGCCAGAGGTTTCAAGAGTTTATCAATACGCACAGATTTGCAACTAGGCGGAAAGCATATATGACAAGTCTCAAGAAGAAAATAAAATGCATATGAAGAAAACACTTTCAATTAAAGAAACTGTGGATAGTACAAGACCCTCAAAGGCATACATCGCAACGAATCTATGTAACTATCCAGACTACAAAATACTGTCAAAGTTCAAAACCACTCAAAAATATGTAAACAAACATCAAAAGTTTGAACCAAAAATCAATGTAAGTCTGTGCTCTCGAAGAAAGTTATAATGAATTAAAAAAAGAGGATACTATCAAAAACGTCAAAAGTAATAGACTTCAAAAATAGAAGTACGTAAGTATGTAAGGGAAATTCAGAAAATATACGCATAAAAACATTATAAAATATTATACACAGTATTTGTCACATGATTTAGATCGGGAATGCAATTGAAATTTTGAGTACACTCAGAAAAATGAAATATTCAAAAGATGAAGTATACACATTAAATTGGAATCAGAAAAATAATTATTACTTGTAAATTTTGTACATGGTGGACTGACGTGATGGTTCAAAAGGTTGAAAGAACAACGATGACTAATGTCCAAAGTAAACATTCAGCTGCCTCTTACAGCAAATAAGTTTATTCATTATCAAAGGAAATTCTTCTCCGTTCGCATCTGTACTTGGAAATAAACATAGGAAAACCTACTCGCTCCAATGTACAGATCGCAAAAACTCGCCCCCTTCGATTGAGCGGAAATATTAGTATTGGACTGATTGTAATATTTCAAAAGGTTGAAGGATCAACGATGTTAAATGTCCAAAGTAAACATTCAGCTGCCTCTTACAGCAAATAAGTTTATTCATTATCAAAGGAAATTCTTCTCCGTTCGCATCTGTACTAGGAAATAAATATAGGAAAACCTACTCGCTCCAATGTACAGACCGAAAAACTCGCCCCCTTCGATTGAGCGGAAAAAAAGATTATGAGAGTATTATTACAAATGATAATGATTAAGCAAGAATAATTTATCTGAATTTTAGAATATGAGAGTATATAAAGCATAATAATACACAAAAGCAAAAGTTAATCGCTGTCCGAATCAGAACTCTCACTCATTACATCATTACGCAAAACATCAATACCATTGCCATGATCAACATTCAACGTATTATCAGGTTTCAAGTCTTTAACATGAAAATCTCCCAAGATATTACCATGGAGATCTTTCAATGTGTATACTAACGGAGATTTTACTATATGAATAATACAAGGAAGGAATTTTGGACTTAGTTTGGCACAAAAGTTGTCTGCAGCACTTGATTGAAAGAAATTGCGTTTGAGAACTCTATCACCTTTATTAAATTGCAGATGTCGTCTACGCAGATTATACCTATTTCTATTAAGTTCGTAGGAATGCCGCATTCTGTGCTGGACTTTAAGGTAAAATTCTGGAATTTGCTGAACAAAATTTGGATCTATGACGTTCTGGTCGATATTGACTGGATTATTGGCAACAGGTGCAATCTTTCCATAGAATGACCCATCAACTGGTACATTTCTGTAAAAATTTAGAAAGCTGGGCGAGTATCCTGTGACTTCATGTTTAGCAAGTCTGATTGCTTGAGCTATTTGATGAATAGACTCATCCCAAGTTTTATGAGAGTCTTTGATATAGGACCTAATTGCAGTAACGATGGTTCTGTTAACTCGCTCAGTAGGATTTACCTGAGGGGTGTATCTTGCTGAATACCAGATCTTCTGCACTTTATATGAATCTGCAAGCGCTTTAAATTCTTTAGAAATGAACTGTGGACCATTATCTACAACGATGATTTGAGGAACTCCAAATATAAGGAAAACTTGATTTTCTAAAAATTTTACAATTGAGCTTGAAGTTGCCTTAGGCATTGGATGAACTAGTACAAGTTTAGTGAACCAGTCACAAACTACTAAAAGAAAACGATTTCCTTTTTTAGAACGAGGATATGGTCCTAAAAGATCTGCTGAAATCATTTGAAATGGATACTTGATGTCTCTATATTTACCCATTAAACCAGCTTGAGGTAAATTACTAGGTTTGCATTGTGAGCAAACTTTGCAAGAGTGTACATAGAACTGAACAGATTGCTTCATTTTAGGCCAATAATAAATAGCTGATATGCGAGATAGTGTTTTAAATACTCCTAAATGACCAGAAGTAGGATCATCATGATACATTTTGAGCAATTTAGATCTATTTGGAGCTGGAACAACGATTTTCCAGTCAGTATAAGTTTCTGCAAGTGGATTATCAGAAAGAATATGTTTGTATAGAATATTATTTTCTACTTTAAAAGATGGATACAATTCAGGGTTGTTTTCAACCTTACGTATCATTTTAAGATACCACTTGTCAGGAGATAATTCCGCAAGATCTAAAACTGACACATTAACCTCATTTTCATGCAAACGCGAAAGAGCATCTGCTACAGGTATATCTTTGCCTTTACGATGAATAATTTTAAAATCATAAGGGGAGAGACGACATAACCATCTGCATAGTCTAGGTGAAGGTGTTTTTTGAGATCTCAACCACTGCAAACTTGAATGATCAGAAATAACGAAAAAATGTGTGTGCTCTATGTAACAACGGAAATGTTCAATACTAAGAATGACTGCAAGCAGTTCTTTTTCAGTTGTAGAGTATTTTCTTTGGCACTTGTTGAGAGATTTACTGAAATAAGCTATGGGATGTTCCAAACCATTTTCTTCTTGATAAAGAGTGCCTCCCACACCAGTATTTGAGCTGTCACAACAAATATAGAAGGGCTTGGAGAAGTCTGGACTAGCAAGAATTGGAGCGCTGGTTAGCAAATTCTTAATTTCCTTAAAAGCATTGTCAGCATCAGGAGTCCAAGTGATAGGTTCACCCTTCTTCCGATTTTTAAGCAAGTCTGAAATTGGAGAACATACACCACTAAAATTGTTAAGGAAACGACGATAATATCCAAACATTCCAATCAACCTTCGAATCTGAGTAGTATTAGTTGGTTGAGGATATGATAAGAGTGCAGATACTTTTTCGGGGTTTGTTCTAAGTCCTTTCTCATCAACAACATAGCCTAAGAAAGTCAAAGATGAGCGAGCAAAATGACATTTATCAAAATTTACAGTCAAGTTAGCATCTTTCAATCGATTATAAACTTCTTTCAGTATCCTTAGGTGAGTTTCAAAATCAGGAGTTGCCACAATTATATCATCCAGATAATAAAAAACATATGGTTCCAGATCAGGACCGATAACCATGTCTAATAATCGACACATTGCACTTGAACTATTAGAAAGGCCAAAAGGAAGTCTTCGAAAGCAATACATTCCTTTACCACGAACTATGAAAGCTGTTTTTAATTTAGATTCTTCATCAAGTGGAATCTGGAAAAATGCTGATTTTAAATCAATGGATGATAGATATCTGGCATCTCTGATTTTAGAAATTACAGAGTCTATTAAAGGAGGAGGATACGCGTCAGGAATTGTTACTGAATTTAGTTTTCTACCATCAAAACAAACTCTATATGAACCGTCTTTCTTGGAAACCAGCCAGAGCGCTGAACACCAGGCACTGCTGCAAGGTTCTATAATACCCATGTCCAACATTTCATCAACTTGCTTAATAAGAGCTTTTTCCATTACATGAGAAAGCGGATATTGTCTTTGCCTGATGGGCTTTGCATCACCTGTGTCAATGTGATGTGTATATAAATGTGTACAACCAATACTGTCAGCAGGTGCAATGCTATTAAAAAGTTCAACAATTTCAAATAATTGTTCCTTTTCCATATTAGATAGCTTCTCCACACCTTGAATACAATTTACAGCACAAGATTGATATGAAAAAGTATGAAAATCAAGGTTGAAATTGAATTTTAGGATGAAATCCATGCCTAAAAGTAATGTGTGTGTAATGGAAGGAACTATTATGAATTTAATGACATGAACTTTGCCATTAAAACCTACTGGTAGCAAAACAAAACCTAAAGTATTCTGCATCTGGCCATCAGCAGTTGTTATTTGCAAGGTACTACTGTAATCGATGTTGAGATTTAATTTACGTAATAAGTATAAGCCAGATGAACCTAGAATGTTGGCATTGCTTCCAGTATCAAGCAAAGCTAAAATGTTTTCATCACCAATGGATATTGAAAGATGTGGACGATTGTCATTTGGTTTTTGAATAAATGGTTCTGAATGATCATTTGATGGCATACCTGCAAGTTGTGAATGATTAATGTCAAAATCGGGATTAATTGCTGAAGGTTGTCTTAACTTGGCTATTTGTTGGACTTCAGAATGAGACCTGGAGTTGCTTTGCCCTTTACGTCTATGACTCCTCGAGTCTGGGCGAAAGAAGTTCCGGGAGTCGGATTGGAAACTTCTTGCCTCACGTTTTTTGAACAGGAAGGACAATTAGAGCGTGTGACATTTTTCATACCACAGGTATAGCAATAAACAGCCTTAGGAGCTCTACAGTCTCGAACAGAATGTCCTAGTTTCTCGCAGTTCCAACATACAGGAGCTTTTCTGTGAGATGATGGAGTACTATCAGAAGTAACCAAGCTGGAAGTGGAAAGTCTATTGTGGGGTTGACAAGTCAAGAAGGAATCCTCTAATTTCCTACAAAGTGATGTTAGTTCAGGAAAAGTGGAAATTTCATGAAGAGCAAGTGACTTTATGAAGTCAGGCAATAAATTTCTACGGACAATATTGACCATGTCCCTTTCTGTAAATGTATTGTAGGTTAATCTATTGAATTGAGATTCCATGAACGAAATGAATATCGTAACATGTTCATGCTGACCTTGTTTGCGTCTACGAATCTCATCAATTAGGTTCATATCATAATTGTCACGTAGGAAAGCATCCTTGAGTTGTTTAATCAAGTCCTGCCAATCATGAAAGCTATTTCTTAGATGGCCATTATGCCACCATGTCCAGGCTACATCTTCAAAGAGATCACCTGCAGATGCAAAGAGATCCATCTCATTGCAACCACGGGAAGACATTAGAGATTCGACAATTTCTAGAAATTCAATAACTGAGCTATTTCCAGAAAATTTTTTGATTCCCCATTTGAAAACTGGTATCTTTTTATGTGGAGCAAAATTTATAGGAGAGAGTGGCTGTGTATGTACTGGAGGAAATACTTGAGGATTAGCAACAGTCACAGGCGGATTAGCAACAGTCACAGGCGGATTTGATGCTAATGGAATAGGACGAGATGAAACTGATGGAGGAGATGATTGAGCAGATGGCATCTCAAGCTTCTCTAAAAGATCCGACTCACACACAACAAGTTGTGTCTTCAATCTAGATTTTCTACTTATCTCCTCATCACAAGTAGGAGACATTCGATCTATCCTACCAGATAGATGCAATAAGCGCACACAAATTCTGCGATGTTCAACAGAATCAAATGCACCAGTAAATCTAGAGATCATCTCAGTGAGTTTATTGAATGAGAGTCTTATCTCAGTCTCATCCTCATCAAAAGGAATAGTCACAGAAGTTTCTGAGAAACTACGCCCTTGAAATTCCTGTGCTAATAAGCCACGTAAAACTTTACGTTTATCCTCCACGGTATTAGGGACTTCCAAACCTCTGATATGAATCTCGTAGTGGAGTTCATGACTTAATAAGTCATTTGGGCTTAGTCTAGACTGAACCATGATTGAGAAATAAACCTCAAAGAAACACTTGAAAGAAAAAAATTAAAGTTAAAAACCTGAATACGTCAAGAAATGACAAGGATCTAAAACACTATAAAAAAACTAACAATATAAACAAAAAGTTTCAATACAAAAACAGGAGCAGCCGAATCTTAAAAAAAATTATTTTATATCTCACATACATTAAAAGAGTACAGAGACGTTCAAGTCCTGTTAATCCAATGGAAAATCAGACACTAATGTTCTAATTTCCCCCAAAGAATATGCCAGATAAAACTATAAAACATTAAAATTATGAAAACTTTTGCTCCAAACAAGAGACAAAATTACTACAATAGTTACTGAGGAACGTATACTATTTCAACAACAAGTTGAAGTTTAATTATCATAAATGAGTATGTGTGTCTTTGTATAGGTAAAAATGATTTAGGAGTCACCCCCTCATTGAAAAGTAGCAAAAATATAGTCAAGAAAAATATCATTTGTTTCTTGAAAAAAAATAAAGGTAAGTATCAAAGTACTATGTCCAAGTGTCAATACTTGAAAAAAAGTAAACCGCCAAAATATACGAAAAATTATGAATATCAATTTCATATAATTCAGAAAAATGGATAAATCGCAAAATGATTTACTCCAGATAACTCTAGTCAGTAGATTATTGCCATCAGAATGAAAACAAATGATCAAAAGTTCAAGTACAGTCAAAAATTCAAAAAGTAAATACATTTGGGGAAGGCAAAAATAATTTTGAAAGTAAATTTCCTACGTACCAAACATCATGAGAGCTATATCAGTACACCAGAGATCCAACAATTAGGCTATATATGCATACATGAAAAGTCTCAAGAAATCAAAAAACTGCACATGAAGAAATACTTTCAAAAACTAAGAGGTTAGTGATCAAAAATGAAAAGCATATAAGAATATGTAAACTATCAACAACAATAGTCACAACCTCAATCAAAAGTTTGATGATATTCGACAAAAATGCTGGGAAACCTAAAGTCCCCAGACTATCAATATTCAACAACAAAAAAAAATATCAAAACATCATCAATCTCAAAAGTACAATGAGAAAAAAGTTATAACTGTCCCCAGCAGTAAATAAAAACTGTAGTAGTATGTGAGAAAAGAAAATTCTGGCAATGATCTCGCTGACTACTAAACAAGACAATTTAAAAGTTAATAGTATGCCTATGAAATAAACAGGTGGAAAAATTTTAATCTTTTGATAAAAATTTTAAACATTAAGCAAAAAGTAAGGATGATTAAGGAATTAGAAATTTGAGTACCAAAAGCAATTATTAAATAGAAATGCTGCCAAAGATTGTAAAGAATTTTGAAAACTATGTTCTGTCTGCCAATCTTCCACTAGCAAACCACTTGTCGACAAAGCCAAACACCTATCGAAGCCTCACGTTGCGGGTGCCAATTTATGTAACGCTTCCTTTCCGCAAAAAGTCCAGAAAAGATGGAATGCAATGAAGATTCCAACTTTTCTGCACAATCACAGAAAGGGGGTTACCATTAGCTTCCGGTAGCTCAGTCGGTGGCATGAAGACATCTACAGGCGTGTAGCTGTGTGTCGACCATGGCATGGTTAGAGGATAGAAGAACAAACAGAACACAAAAATTTAACAGATTTTATTTAACAAAAAAAAGGCATTTTCATTACATTACAATTTTACAAAAATAACAAAATAAGTTTTACATCTTTGGCGCTGCCATAACGCTATCAACTTATCTTTTGCTGGTCCATTTTGACTCGACTGAAGCCAGGATGGTTGAAGTGGAGGTCCCAGTTGTGAGGGGTGACCTCACTATAGTGGCTTCATGACCAGTTGTAGGCGAAGTTAAAGGCGATGGCGCTGCCAAGGTACATGCATGGGTGAAAATATTGGCCAAGGCTAGGCAAAGTGAAAGGGAAAGAGAAAGGGGGTGGCCCCAATCATTTTTGTCCTATACGGACACACATTCTAGAAATCTAGCACATGGTGCTATATAACCTTGTGCTACTGAGAAGAAATTTCTAGCCGTTGTTCGATCGGCGGCTCAGGTGAAAAAAAAGCGCGAGGAAGATCGCAGATCAGGAACTCCGCATCAAGCGCTCCAAGCGGAAAATTTTCCAAGCAAAAAAGCTAGAGATGGGATTCATGAAATGATAATCGAGAAGTGATTTAATAAATACGATCGGACGGTGAAACCGTTACAGCACAACAAGAATCGAAAGTTGTCTTAACCAAGCTTTTAGGCACACACTTCTAGATACCGTATGCTTTTTGGCAAAACAGGAATTACCGTTCATTTTGAAGGGGATGACTCTGACAATAGAGGAAATTACAGGGAATTGTTAAGATTCATTGCCAAAAAAGATCAAAAAATTTCCGAACATCTAGAAACGTCGACTGTTTTTTCGGACGGCTTGGATTAGTCATAGCATAAGACGATGAGGTATATCAAGTTATCAAGTGCCCCAGACGCTCAGTCCGGGGAATGTTCACCTTAATTTAAAAATAGTTTAAATAGAATACCTAAAATAAGCAAAAACTTATATTTGGGAGGTTCAAAATAAACTTTTTTTAATAAGATTTTTCATATCTGGTTTTGGTAACAGTTTAGGAAAAGTCACGCGTCGCCACTGCAACCAAGGCCACAAAGGCGTCTTATAATTGTAGGAACGATTGACGATACGGCCCTTAAGTTGCTTATTTGACCAATCAGTGGCATCAGTTGTACCTATACAGCGTCCCTATAATAGCTTAGTCGTTCCTATAGTATATTAATTGAGACTGTTGCGTCCCCCATGACACTGCTCCCTGAACCGGCTGTGTTACTTATTTACTGCCTGTAGCCCGGCCCTGAGTGCTCACGAAACAAAACGTAGCTCTGCCATCGGACGGACAGACATCCATCAGTCTCTCAGACCATTACCTACACCGGAAGTACCTTTTATGCGATCGTGGGCGGCCGCGTTAAGCTGAACTTCCGGTTGCCCTTAGCGGTCGTTAACGCTCACACACTCGTACACGACGAGGCCAACTTGGTTTTTTACAAGGCTAATTTATTTACGTCTAATTACTATTTTGTTACCGAGAATTTGGGGTTGCTTTCTCGCGCTTTATGTTATGGGGATGTATTATCTTGCAGAGGATAGTAATTGATTAGCCGTTTGTTCTATTGAACTAATGACAAGCGCGGATTCAGGATTTCGTCTAGGGGGGGGCGCAAACGATAGTTGGGGCTGGTCATCTTTTAACCTCAGTGGAACTTCTAGAATTTATCCTATTATTGCTCCTTAAATCCACTGTGTTCTATCTGGTCAAGGCCAGCTTATATGAGAACAAAATGAGTACGTGACATTTATAATTAACTACTGTAATAATACTAAATATTCAAACACAAAAAAACTCCATTGTTCTGTTAACCGAAAATAAATAAATAAAACATTCTGAGGGACCCCGAGACATATCCCACCCAGTCCATTCCACACAAAACAATGTCTTTGATTGGGAAAATGAACATGAAACCAAAAAGATTCCATTATCGTAGGACGCTAGACAAGACAAAGAAGGATGTCTATAGACCATCTATATACGTACATCGTGACTTGAGACCGACTCCAGACTGCCTATAGACAAATTGCGCAACAGGGTTTACTAGTATGTACTAAGCTTAAGGATTAAGACTCTGAACTGCCCATTAAACAAATCAACTAGATGGTGCAAACACTGACACAATTAAGAACTTCTATTATTATATTAGCAAGTGATAAAAATATCAATAGGTATGCCAATTATTGTTTTTTTATTCCGAAGCAGCCGCGCAGGCAGAAGCCTAAATGCAGGAACACCACGGCTGCTATGATGATCCCAAATAATTTTGTTGACCCGAGGTTAGTAGAACTGGGAAAAGCTCCCTGTTGTAGATCTTTCGACAATCTCGACACCCTCGGGACAAAGTAGCGATCGTATCGGCCAGTACTGGATGTACGAAGTTCGAAATGGTTCGGATGGGAGGAATCATGGAAGAGAGCTCTGAGGAGCAAAGCCCGTTGGTGTAGCGGTAGAAGTGAGCTAGACCGCTGGAGTGAAAGGGTCCCGAGACTGTCTGTTAGAGAAGAGTCATCGATCAGCCGGACAGCCCTCCTCTGGTCAGCATCGCACATAAATGATGTAGTCGGGGCGGCAGCACCCCAAACGTGTGAGCAATACTAGCAAGGCTAGGCCTTATCTGGGCCTTGTATAGGGTGAGGAGGTCATGCGGAGACAAGTACTTCTTAGCCCTAAAGAAATAGCATAACTTTTTCTCAGCAGCTGCCGCTATTGACGAGATGAGTTCCCGCCAGATCAGGTCCTCGGTGATCTGGACTCCGACCTGTCGAAATGTATGGCTCTTTTGCAGAACTCGGTCATCCATCGAAACTGTGTGAGCTTTAGGACGCTTTTTGTTCGTCGTACTGTGCTTTGGAAGCATTAAACTGTACAAGATTGTTGCTTCTCCAAGCAGTAATAAGGTCTCTCGTCAGAGAGGAAGTCGTCGCTAGTCATCTTTTTTCCAGCTCACCGGTAGAGGGGACGACCATGGTGGAGTTGGCAGTGAAGATCTTGGCAAGCAACTCCGCCTTGGCCTTTGAGTCCGATACAATCGTTCCATCCTGACACGTAAGTGGTGGAAGGCTACTGTGTGAAAAGTCCTTTTCAATCTGCTTGGCCAGCGTCCAGAAAGACCGACTGCCATTGTGCTGTGACATTGCCCTGTGCCTAACCCTTATATTGTGCTGGTTTTTGGCATTGCGAACCGCTTCGTTATATTTGTTTTTGGACTCGACGTCAGCTTGTGTGTTCTCTACAGTGGGGTTTTGTAAGAAGGTTCTGTGTGTCTTGATCTTCTGCTGGCGAATACTGTCAGAAGATTTGTTAAACCAGAAGTTGGACCCAGGTTTAGGCACGTTCACTGTATGAGGGATGTAATCCTCCATTCCGACGTGGATAATTTCGGTTATCGAAGAACAGGCAGCCGACGCCTCCGTGTCGGTGAAGCAGTCACTTCTCCAAGGAAAGGTATAGAAGAAATCTCTGAGCCCCTCCCAGTCGGCATGTCCGTAATGCCAAATTTTGCGGCCTGTGCCAGTTTCTGCTGTCACAGCGGGTTCTGACCGAAGCCTGACCTCCACAACACAGTGGTCTGAGTTACACAGGGGGGACAGGACAGCAGTGCTGTAAGGGACAGGATGCGTGGTCAGAAAGAGATCCAGCAGGCTACTGGTATGTGACGAGACGCGGGGGAAAAAAGTATGGACCGTCACCAGCTGGATCAGCCCTTGAGTAAGAGCGAACGCTTCAACTGCACGACCTGCTGCATCCTCTGAAGCGGGGTGATTGATGTTCAGGAAGTCGATCTTGACGGCGAGGTATTCAAGAAAGTCATCCCAGTTATGGTCCGAGGGAGAGCGATAAAGGCAGCAAATAAATTTGGGGGATGCCTTTGATAATATATGTTTGTATGAAACAAGTACAGGAATACAGGGCTGTACATATTCACGTATAGTGCAGCAGCTCTGTGATTTAAACGAATTCAATATAGCAACATAAACAGACACATACGCGAAAAGAGATGCGGGACGTGTGGTATTGACTTTGAGCATCGATCGACGCAGTTTCTGGACACGCCACAGGCGCACCGCTAAACAAATCTCATAAATGTCTATTTCCAATTTAGGCGTTCATCTAGCAGTGCTTCGCTGCAACACCAACCTCGAACAAAATCTGTCAAGCTTTACAGACTTTTCAAATTACTATTGAGCAACAAACAGAACATGATTCACTTATTAAGTGCAATCCGTTTAGCTAATATATTACCAAGACTTAGATTTGTCACAAGTCACAATACTCCTATATACGTATAAATCGTAAGAATTGTGCTGCAAACAAGTGATGTCAAAGAGGGACAGCATTTGGAATACCAAAGGATACAAAAAATCGCAATGCTCAGCTCCTATAGCTATAACTTATACTAGTATGCCTCTGTCATCATGATGTGTCAGAAAGTAATACAATGGTGTTAGATTACAAAAGCAAGTGTCAGACTTCTAGGGAAGGGGGCGCCCACCCCCCGCGGACCACTCTAAATCCGCCACTGTCTAATGATATCGAAAACCGTTCAAGGGTGATGGCAAAATTAAGTCCTTTCGATTACATGGACTCTGGAAAAACATAATTGATATTCTTCAAACCGACAAGTGGACCATAAATTTTGTTGTTTGTTACTGAATCCCAAATACATAGAAGTTTTGCTCCGCCACCTCACGTCAAACTGCTGTCTCTTCTATTATTTTCCCACAAGACAAACAACATGGCGCCATGAACAATGCAGAAGAAAAATCAGCAGCCGAATTGCGTAACAGACCACCGATGTGGGCGGATTTTGGCGTTCTGGAAGTTGTTCAGGGAGACGTCTCCGTTGCATCTGCAACAACATTCTCGCTTGTCGCTTTGAATCTGAACATCTTTTGCGAGCCTACACCAGGCAGTCTTGGAGTTTGCTTGGTGATATTTTTAAAAATTGTTGTAACGGCTTCGCGCGATCCCGGCGTTTAGGCTCTTATTGCAACACCGTGTATAGTAACGGCAAAAACGAATGAACTTGAAAGACAGATAAATGCAAAATATGTTGTTAATGTCGTTTTTGATTTATACTTTCAAAAAGGCCACCTAGGTGGTCGAAACGTCAAGCCGTCAATCCCACATATTATTTGGTTTCATCTATCATCTAGAAAGACACGGTGAATACACAGCAGGAAAACCACAGGATAAGTTTCAGATGTTGAAATATTATTTTTGAAAAAATTGCATACGAATTCTCTCCATTACGCCCATCCCCCTATAGATTTAAAATTTTTCATACAACTAAAAAAACTGTCGATTGAGCAAGAATGGAAATTGGGTAAATGATGAACATTCCGTGGTGCTTGAAATCCTAGACTGGACGCTAGATGCTTGAAAAGTATTATACCAAACTCCTTGTATATCCATAGACCACGGGCTGTTATGACTACTCTTTCTGCATCACTGCCGCATCATCTGCATTGCCTCTTTCCGGGATTTGTTTTGTTTTTCACCGAACGGCGGCCGACGCGATTTTTTGTTTTCGGTTCGCGGTCGTTATCGATGTTTTTAGTGGAATTGCATGTCTGGTTAATAATGAATGCACTCTAAAGCACTGGATATTTCGGCCGACTGCGACTCTAGTGTGATTTGCTGTTTTTTGTATCGACGAGGCAGCTGCTGCCGTTGCTGCTCTTTTTTTCTCTATTTTGTTTCGTTGCTTTGCTTTCAGCTTCGCTATACTTACTGGTTAACGCCGCTTTACTGTTTGTTCCATGTCCGATTTGAATATACATGCACGTTTGTCCTGTGTTCTATTTATATTACAGGCCTGTTCGATTCACTGAAGTTACGTTACTGTCAGTTTCACCAGATACCTCTACAAATAATCATTGCAGATTGAAAATTTACACACAACAGCTTCTTCTCGTCGGTACAGTCAGTAATTAGTTTTGTGGGCGAAATCCTCCGTACATACATATCTAAGTACATATTTATCTTTGTGACGTTTTAGGCCTCGTGCAGTTTAGATCTGAATTTGTATACTGTGCTTGTATCGTACGTAAACGTATGCTCGTACGTGAATGCGAATTGACGGCGCACTTCAAAATGTTAATTATACTAGAAGATATTATTGCGATTGGCCTTGTGTTGAATTATCTTGTACCATATTGAAATTCACACTGTTCTGAGTCGAATCACTAGTATTATCAAACAGTACCCCGGATGTAGTAATAGATATAAGAACTTGTAATTTTGTTCTTACCAATAATTTACTATGTGCAGGGATAACTTTTAGAAACGGTAGAATGCTCATCAGAAACTGGGACATCAGGATCGTTTAGACTTTTCATCTGTCTCACGTATTTTGACCTTTTTGGAGATTTCGCATCCGGACCGGAGAACGGCGAAGGCAAAAGGTAGTCGTAACTTGTCCCTTGCACTATCCACTATTCTCTCCATCAGATATCTCACTTATATCTGACACGCTACCTTTAAGGTTCTTTTGAGACACAACATTGAAGAAACAGCGAAAGCGAATAATGCCATACTATTCGTTGTTATACATGATACTTGTAACGGTATTTGGTAAAATCTTTCTGAATTGCATAAATGAAGTTTCCATCGAGCGATGATATGGCTAATATAACTGAAGATTTTTGGACCAAATTGGAGGACCCTACGGCAAAGAGAGTGACGGTGGTATATTTTCACACTCCAATCTCTCAAGTCAATTGAAAAGTGGTATATTCAACTCAAGCTATGAAAAAGTATTATCAGCCTCTGACACAGCTTTGCCTCACTTCACAGTTGGTGATGAAGCTTAGCCCTGGGGACATATTTCATCCACCCTTATCCTAAAAGAATTTTGGGTCCAGAAGAAGAAATAATTGAAGGGTATGCCGGAACAACGTTCTAACCGCCAAAAGTTTAGTTTTGAGAAAAACGAAAAGAACGCTTTTCTATGTTTTACTCCGAAATTAAAAAAGAAAACAGACAGGCTATTTACTAATCGATATTTTAATATATTTGAGAAACACAACATCTTTTTATAAACCATGTTAAACAAATTAAGAGCCTTAGAAAATAAATTCCCTAAAACAACGTTATATATACACGTCACTTACAACGTTTTTACACGGAAACGAGTCGTTTACGACCTTGTTTTACGCTTAATGGGTCAAATTTTTTTTTATTGTAATACAGTGAACCAACATAGTTGGTGCTACAAGAAACATAATACAAATGGATAACATTTTGATGGTTTTAAACAACTTTCAGGTTTTCGTAAAAACTAACATATTTTAAGGGGATATAGTCACACATATCCATCAGGTTTGCCTTTTTTTCCTTTTTGATCGAAAGTGCTTCATTATATGCCTCTTTAAGGTCTCTTATCGCTACTTCTTGTACTAATTTCTTGCGTGACTTCAACAAGTAAGTAAACCATGGTTGAAGTGTGTTGTGAGACTTTCTTACTCGTAAAGTATTCACATCATCTGCAGTCATTTGCAACCACATTACTTGGGTGATTTTACATGATGGATCTTTATATATAACATTTTCCGCTGCCTGAAAATCCTTAAAAAAAGATAGATGCATGAAGATCACTTTAAATGGATTGGATACCTTCGACTTAGCGACAACATCAGCCCACTGTGAGGGAACAAATACTTTAGAGATTTTTTTTTGTCGTTCTATGAGAGAAAAGTCTCTATCACACGGCAAAAAGCTATGCCCGCTCGTAAGAAATTTTTGTTCGACTTGCGTAAAGAATTTTTCTAAAACTAGTCGCAGCATTGTCAGCATTTTCAGTTATTGTTCTGGCCCACACACCTGTCTGACCATACAACTAGTTTTCTTTCTTCACCTGCTTTGAGACGACTATACTTGTTAGTAATATAGAATAGTAGTGCTGAAGCAATCTCTGTAGATCCCCGATGTGCCATTGCTTCATGCCATAGTAACATTGTTGCGTTTTCCTCCCCCATATTATGAACAGCATAGTTATATGTTGAGAATTGCCTTTGATAGAATACAGATGAATGTGTCAAATTGGGACAAAAAAGCTTGTTGCAGATCTGTGCACAACACAACATAATTTGGATTGAGTTTAGAGGTCTCGGTATCATCTTTCAATGTTTTATAACCCGCTTCAGCTTTTCTATGGTGGATCTCACTCTCGATTTCTATTTTTTTCTTTTCATTAGCGTCATCAGTTGAACAAAGTTTCATAAACAGCTTGTCACAATACGAACATGTGTCAGATCTTGGTAGACCAAATCGCAGATTGAACTTGCTCTTGAAAATGTCGTGATAAACCCTAAAGGAAATATTGTTTGCATCGGGGTATTTCTCCTTAAAAAGTCTGAACATTTTTGAGATATTTAGATCAGCTGGAAGGCATTGTTTGGCTGAAGTATTTCTGCTGTAATGATTTTCCTGTAGGGGGAACGATCGGATGTGATCGGAAATGAGACCTACGTCCATGTTTTTTAACTTTTTAGGACGATTGAGATGCTTTCCACGTTGATCTTGAAGGTTATTCATGTTCGCTATAAGCCACTGTAATCTTCTAGGCGTAATTGAGAATATATAACAAACTGTTCCTCTACATACTTGAGTGCCATTAATACTGTACTTTACAGTGCAATGCCTACGAGATATATTTTCCTCAACTCTCCTACGTTTTGGTTCTTGGAGGGATATGATTTGCGACTGACCATCATAATGAAGCTTCCTAAATTTCTGGAACAGACTCACATGTCTTCCAACGAGCAAATCGGCGTTACATCCTCTGGGGGTTTGAGGACATTTGCAGACACGTTCCTAAAAAAAAAAAATGCACACATTGCACGATATCCCATACTGTCAGGATGGTCACAGGCCCAAGCCATAAGTGAAATTTCGGGACCACGCTGCATATTGTGTATTAAACACCTTACATAAAAAACGGTCAACATTTTTTGTACACTATGAAAAATTGGATAATAATGTGCATCGCCTGTGGACACTTTTAAGTGTTAATAAATCTTACCTCTTCTGGCTGGCTTAACGCAGCCTTAGGTACGTTTCTCGATGAAATGTATGCTTCTCCTGCATCCCTCTGATGTTTCTTACAGTCTGCTTCCAGGTGTCAATTTTTAGCTTTCGTTTTTTACCTTTGTTCATATGACTAATAATAGACTCTGATAAACTAACTTTCATCTTGCAGAAACCACGTGGGCTGTGGAGTTTCGAAAACAAACTTGCTGAGACCTGTCGGCGCGTGCACATACAACGTTGTTACGTGGATATCAAGATTCACTGAATCATTTAGACGTCTGGACACCGATTAAATTTGTGATTCTCAGCTTGAAAGAGGGGGAGGTTATGCGAATGGATACATAGATCCTTGTTTTATAGAAATCCCACTTTTGACCAAACTGTCGGTTAGAACGTTGTTCCGGCATACCCTTCAATTAACAAACGCTCAACAAATGCAAGATAAACCGTTGAGTGTGCCTTCGGTATTTTGAGTAGCAAAGTGGAGATTGATACTAAAAGCAATTGCCAGCGCTTTTTCAATGATGTAGAGAGAGGTTCGAGTCCTATAGCTAATTGGGCAGTACCTATACGGTGTTACTATTTACACAATTTTTCACGTTTGTGCTGTGTAATAAGTGTATTACTCGTTATTGGCGCCATGTACATTGAAAATGTGTAGACAGTGTTGATGCCCTCGTCATTTATATCATTTTACAATATCGATTTATCACACCTGATATTAGGCGTTTTCAGCTGTTTTTCAATAGATGGAGCAGCGAACGTCTTGCTACAACTGAGAATAGACGAGAACTCGGTGTGATCGGCTTGACCAAAAAATATAGTCTGGTAGAATTAACTTCGCAACTATACCTGAAAATGCTTCTAATGGGTACGGCAACCAGCTTTAGTGGCAGTAGTCGATGTCGTCGAGCGAATTGACGGGAGTAGTCGATATTGTCGAGTGAATTAAATGATATACCCTGGTGAAATTAGCTTTAAATTTATTTGATAAGTATTTCGAACGGGAGTACTTCATGCCGTTGGGTGGATTAAACGATGAAGTCTGAGGGAATTAAAATTGCAAGATATTTGATAAGAAGTAAAGTGTAAGTACTGAAGTCGGATAAAATTGAGTTCAAAGTTCTAGATATTGTCGAACTAAATAAATGGTATTATTTATAAAAACGCATGTAAATGTGATTTCGAATCATAGTCGTTGTCGAGGCTTTAAATAAATGGCTTTAGTTGTCGTAAACCAATATATGTGATTTACTGCTTATGTGTTCTGTAAAACAAATTGACTGTTTTTTTTCGTAATTATCATAATCTATTCATATACTTTTTATCAATGATATATTTTGTAAATGTAACCACTTATTGGCGACGAAATTTAAAAAACGCAGTAAATGAAGTTCGGCAGTATAAACCGATAAAATCAGGTTAATAAGTTCATTAGAAGGTCGGTTTTGTTCGCGAAGGCTAGGCTATACCATTCAAACCAATCGGTGACATCGACTACTTTGTTTACCTTTGAAGCAGATCCTTTGGAACAAAATCTCAGAAATGATATTTAGGGGTACTTTGCAATATTTTTGTTCATCTAGTTATTGATTAAAATCGGCTTGGCCAGTATGTCTGTAATAAAGAACTATACAACTTTCTTATAGAAAGCTGTTTTGTAACCTGAGCTAGAAAAATGAAGGCAAAAACTGCAAGAAATCGAATATTGTATATTAGTGCAACTGACCGCATTTTAATTTTGGAAAAGATGAGGAATTTGGCGTAATTTGCTTAAAGTAATAAATAGCCGTTTCTCTGTTACTTCAACATAATCATTCCGATGTTTCGATGACTGTATATAAATAAATGAATGAATGAATAAGTATACACCTTGTATCAAATAGTTCAACAATAAACAATTAGAACTCTAACATCTTAATGTATTTTTGGTGTGTTCATCGGTCCGGATCAACTGAAGCGATGGAAACTAATGACCCATAAGAAGAACAAATGGTTTTAATCGTACATGTGCACTAATTGCTATACTTGTGTTTCCTCAATTTATAGACTGACAATGAAATTGTTAATGTGGGGTTACCCACTTAACCATTATTTTAATTGGTACAGTCAGAGGTAAAGTCACGAATGATGTCTTGCTAGCTTTATTTCAGTATAGTAATATAATGTGCATTACGAGTATAAGGACAAATACATAACTAAGGTTACAGATCTTTAGTTTCCTCAATTGATTCGAAGTTAATTCTGACAGGTTACATTGAGTAACGCAGACTATTTTGGTTTTGCAAATAAAACCTAAAATCATACTGCTAGCGATGTTTTACCTGTGGATCACTCATTCAACAAATTCGAAGATGGGCTTAGGGACGAATACTGTTGTTTGCGGTCTCCCTATTGCTAGGATACCGTATTTGCCTGAAAGTGGCAAGAAAGTTGCCAGGCGTTTTTTTGATCTGGGGTCACCCCATTACGTTTGGTTATCAATTAATTTGGCGCTGGATGCAAAATGTGTTCTCTATAGTAACAACAACTAAAACTAGGTAGCCCTCCAAGTTCTATGCGGGAAGTGGTAAACTAAAAAAGCCTTGAAGTCAACGACTATGTTGAGAATGCTCTAGAGTGAACAGAACCTCCTCTACTGAGAAATATAGATATATAGTGCGAGACAGACCTCTACTATGCATTTTGTCCGCAAGGGAATGTGCTGAAATTATGCGTGACTCCCTCTGAAGTTTAATAGCCAAAGCTCCAAAAATAAGTTCAGCACATGTCCGAAGCATGCCAAAAACGTTTCGCACACCATTCATTCAACAGGATTACTCTAAGGCGAACTTTTTTTAGGTTCTGTTTGATGTTATGGAAACAAAATCAAACAAAAAACTTGCATTGAACGGAGTGGTTTGAAAGTTAATTCTAGGATTTATAATTTTATAAAGTATAAAATACTATTTGTAAAGTTTTGTATCTAGATAAGGCCCGCAAGGGTGGACGAGGACATATCCAGAAGTGGAGTCTTAACTGCAAAACTTTAACCATTCAACAAACCGACTCGAAGAGGGGTCTCCTGCAATTTCATTTCAACACAATTTATCGGAGTTTTATGTGGGAACTTCCAAGAATAATCGCCAATTTTTATTTTTAAAATTTTTGCATGAGATTTTTGGTACGACAGACCTGCAGGGGTATTATGTAAAAAACACAAAAAAAAACTTAAAAAATATGACAAAATGTCATCTTGTAGACTAAGCGGTTTTCAGTGTGCACATAGTTTATTCCTCGTTTGCTCGCTATGATCGCTGTGAGCGGCATCAGCAGCGTGAATCTATGGAGGAATGACTCAACGACACGACACCCTCAAGCATGCATTGTTGGTTTCAGAAAACCAAGTAGTGATTATCTCTGAGAAGATATGAAAGAAAGAAAGTTGGTTGAGAAGCAAGGTTGCATCTCGATGACTATGTGTATCGGTCTCCATGCGTATAAAATCAGTTATATTTGCTATGCGAGAAAATTATTACTGAATATGCTGCCAATGAATTATATCTATTGGCTGTGCCCGACGGGATTCCACATAAATTTAATTACTTCGCCAACCAGGGATTTTCTCTTCTTATCTCTTTCGTTTTTGAAATTCAGCAAATTTTCATATGTAATTTCCAGAATGAATAAGAAAATGTGGATGCGCAAACAACCGTAAGCTTTGAATATACCTCAAGTAAGCGTATTTGAGACAAGAAAAAAATGGAATTATCATCAATAGAGATTATTAGAACACAAATCCTCACTATGCACCTATGCACTGCCGTTTCCTTCCAGCTGTACTGTACAACTTACAGCTTGGATCTTCAATAATGCCATCCCTGAAGCATATGTTACATCACATCCGAGCCAAGCATTGATGGATGAAACATCATGACGTTTAGGCAACACGTACAGCTACACAACGAGTTCATAACAAGTGTACAACAAACAGCTAGTGCTAAGTTGACATCTTGTAGAAACAAGCTACGTTATCTCACAGAAAACCTATAGAATGTCAAGAAAAAAAAAACGATAAAAATGTCACTTTTTAAGATTCGTAATACCCGTGGGTGCGTAGTTTACAGTTAAATATGTTAAGCCGTATTGCTGCTAACAATAGCATTTTATCCCAGCAAAGATCTTGTTCACTTTTTATCTCCGGAGTGTATCTTACCCAGTACCTGACCGCAACGCGCGTTTCAAATTTGACTCTCACCATTAGGATCTCAGAAACAGTAAGAGATGCGAAGTCTGTTAAATGATAGCAAAGTTGCGCTCTTAGGTAACTGAAAAAATAACACCTAAAAAAGCTTAGCAATTTGAAGTAATTCCGTAGATGGAAGAAAAAAAAAACGAATCTCACGAATACGTTTTTATTTTTTCTAACCTTATTTGAGGTGGACTTCCGAATAAATTGCACATTAAGGTGGTATAATCAGAATTTCAGTAAAACATTTTGCTTTGAATAAGGCCAATTTTTTCTTAAGAATCAAAGCTGATTATTGAGAACAGGAAATGAATCATCATAATAATCATAATTATGCTACCGTTTAGAGGAGATAAAGTGGCTAAAGTAGAGCAATTTATTATGGATTTCCACCTCAAATAAGTCCAGAGAAAAAACGATTTGGGAAAATCGTCGTCTTTCATTTATCTTCGGCAATACTCTGAATTACGAAACTTTTTATGTGCCATTTTCTTATTTACTTAAATACGAAGCTTCACCACCTTCCAGCCGACTTCGTATCTCTCACCGTTTCCGAGATATTAATGGTAGGAGTCAAATATGAAGCACCCGGTATGCCCATTTAACAACCCAACGTCTTTGTTCTTTGGAATTGCATCTAGCAGGCATACAGTGAAACACCACTTGCCTGATATGACATTTTGCCCCAGACTGTACCTTCCTTCAAAGGTCACATGCCGTGTAAAGGGTTGTAAATGCCAGAATGATCATTTATTGCCTTTTAATAGTTACCAATTAAATGTTCGTCTGTAGGTCGACCAAGACTTTATTTTATGCCCGTATACGCCAACTGATGCATCCTTTTAATGGGGCTTTGAACATTCAGTCCTAAAATAGCGCATCCTTTGTAACCGTTCTTTTGTTTCATTTCAAAATAGAAATGCTGTAAGCTCATTATGCATAAAAATATACTAACAGTAGTCACACTTTTGAAAAAAACTTGTCTTTATTTTGCAGTACAGAGTAGTACATTACAAAAATCTTCATTCAATAAGTTATTTAGAATTTACTTAATAAATCCGAGTTTCTTTTTTTTTCTCAACAATTCCATACTTTCAACTGAGTTTCTGACTGACCATTTCAAGCGAGACAAGTAGCTAGATGATTATTTTTATCACAGATTTGTTGGGTGCAATCAAGCCACATCACAGAAAAATTAGTAACGACGCATCACAAATCGCAATGCCTCACATTTAGGCGCTGATTTGTATTTTCTATTAACATCGCAAAATAAATTTCTATAAAACTTAAATGAATGGAAATAAAAAGTAATATAATAACCTTTTCACTTTCATAAATATTCTTGTCTATAGCATATTTTCTCACCTGTTCCTTCACCGACTAGGGATTTTCTTTTCTTATCTCTCTCATTTTTGAAATACAGCAAATTTGTAATTTCCAGAATGGATAAGAAAAATTGGATGCGCAACTAATTTCTAGCTTTGAATCTCAATTGAGTGAATTTGAGACAAGAATCCAATGGAACTATCATCAACGCATATTATTAGCACACAAATCCTCACTATGAACCTATGTATTGCCGTTTCCTTCTAGTATACAACTTATAGCGTAGACCTCCAATAATGCCATGCCTCAAGTAGATTTTACATCACATCAGAGCCTCAGAACCAAACATTGATAACTGAAGCATCCTGACGTTTAGGCAACACCTACAATTACAAAACGAGTTCACAAGGTGTCCATCAGCTAGTGATAAGTTAACATCTTGTAAAAAAACCTACTTAATGTTACAAAAAACCAACACAATGTCAAAAAAATCGACACAATTTCACTTTTCAAGATACGTAGTACCCGTGCCGGTCGCAGGTAAATAATTTTCTTTCCGGCCAATATTCCTTAACTTGTTAAAGGTAATTTCACACTGCGGGACATAACCGGCCGCTAAGCACACTAGATTAGGGTGTCCCAAAAAAATGATAGTTCTTTTTTTTAAGCGCATACCTCTAATTTTGCTTGAACAACGACGAAATAATTGAAAATAAAGTTTTATGTACCTAGATTAAGGGCAACCCGTACTGTTTTCGTAACAAGGGAATATTTTTAAGAGAAGATGTAAAGCATCAAATTACCGGCTCAAAACTTCCCTCTAATGGACATCTACTAGCAGTTCTATAATATCTGAGAATTGAAATTAAGTATCAATGAGAGGGCCAACCTTACTATTCATGAATGCACTATTTACTGGGAAAATCTTGTTTGTCTCAAGAAACTAGTTACCTCATATCAAGGTTGGAGAGATTTGCAAAAAAATGCGAGCAAAACACAAGAAGTGTTTGAGCAACGTCGGCAAGAGTTTGTTACGAATTTGAACAATCTGTTTGATTTTGCCCATGCCGATGCCTGTCAGTTGATGAAAATAAATGAAGAAAGGATCCTGTTGCAGCAGCAGGAAGAGCCAGGTCGACCTGGTCATTTGGGTGGGGTGGACAAGAAATTAGCCATAAAAAAACACCGACGAACAAAAGCGGTGAGCGAAATGTGTTGTTTTCTGAACACCTACAACATCATTTTACGAACTGGTGTAAGTAGATTCATCTTCAGATTCCGAGATAGATTTACAACATTTACTTTGCCCATCCCAACTCAAACCACACAGCCTGATGCTAGTCAAACTCAAATGAGGAATAGTTTCATAACTCCAAAATTAGTGGCAGTATTAGATAGGTGTCAGTTAAGTGCGAGATATGCTGCTTTTATTATTTTAATAACCAAATTAATAAATTAGAAATTATCCAAAAATAATTTTTAAAAATAATCTTTGACAAATCACTCTTATAACCATCCGATCTGTTGTATTATGAAGCAAAACTATTAGACCCTAGGAAACATTTTTTTTATAAAATTAAAAATTATCAATTTCACCATAGAAATAATCTTAGTCCGTTAGATCACTTATATCAAACTAGAAACAAAATCAACAACATTTAGCAAACACCTTTTACCTCAAAAAGTATAGGCCAAAGATGTCATACTTACCTTTCCAGTAGACTATATAATAAATATATCACCAAATTATATAAGAAATATTTCAAATAAAACAAAATTCAAAATTAAACCAAAAAATTTATAATTGAAAAAAAGCGACATCAAATTGCAGACATGACACGTATGAAAGAAATTATGTGTATCTGCATCTATTTATGTGTTTATTTGTATGATTATATATGTATATATATATATATATATATATATGTATGTGTATATTTATGTAAAAATGTAAATTAATACCCACGCACAAGAATTTATTCTTCTGTGGGTAAATTCAGTTTATTTACGTATACCTATGTTAGTTTTAGTTATATTTGAATATTACGTGAATAAACTTATTATTATATTATTATTATTGAAGCAGCTATTAAAATAATTCATACAAGAAAACAAAATGGGCACACAGAAGCTATAAAGCTGGATTTGCAAAGCGAGGTACCGGATATCTACTGTAACTGTCCACTGGGATGGCAAATTGTTGCCACTTTTAAATGCACGCAAGTCTAAAGAAGAACAATTACCGATTGTTATAACGTATGAAAATAAAGAGCAACTTATCGCTGTGCCAAAATTGTATAACTATCCCGGCAGCGAGCAGACTCAGGCAGTTTGGTATGCTATTATTGACTGGTATCTTGAAGATAAAGTTCTGATTCCCTGTTGTGTGGTTATTTTTGCCTGCCGCCATCACGTCCGGTATTATAAGGCGTGTTTGACTCAAAGATCGACCAAGTGACTACAAGCCCTGGCATTCCCATATTTAAAAAGTTTCGCGAGAGCTGTAAAAGTCTGGATCCCGAGAGAATAAATACAGATTTATACTAAAAAGCCATCGTGCCTGAATATTCCAGAGACTGACAAACTGATATAATTTTATCGACATGAGTTGACCAAAGAAGTTGATAGAGACGTCTAATGAGAATTAATAGGTCTTTCAATAATATTCCTCTGCGGAGATACAGAGAAAAATTTAAGATTCGACCGCCAGGCGCCATGCATCAAGCTCGATGGATAGGCGGAGCAATCTATGCATTAAAAATAGCATTACGAAGCTCCCAGCTCAAACTTAAAAAAAAGGATAAGGCAGGTTCTCTTAGATATATGCCTGTTCATCCAGGAAACATACGTGAAACTGTGGTTGCAAGGCACTTTAGCGTTAAAAGCACCTAACCAGGATTTAAGTTTTTTAAAGGTAATGAAGGTTTGCGAAAGAATTGACAAAACCATTTCAAAAACAGCTGTACAGAAGTTCTGCCAACATTTATGGTATTTGACAGATGACGTCTCTGTCCTACTTACTGTTTGACGAAGACGCAGATGAGGAAACTAAAGTAAAAATTGTTGCTAATTTAACCAAAAGAAGTCCAATCAGCCCACGTGAAACGCTACATCCCATCGAAAGAAGAACTTTCTGACCCACTTTATGGTAAGTAATTGGATGAATCAATTTTCCTTTGTCGTCTTTTACTGCTCCGATATAACATACTAACTGTTAAAATAAGCCAGCACAAACTGCGATTCTGGCAACAGATGGCACCTTATACTGTCTTGTTTCGATAGATCTGATACCTCAGGTAGAGGTTAGTGCCATGCTTTCGTTCGTTGTCCTGACGTGAGGCGAAGCCTAGACGATGCTGATGAGTTGCCAAAAAGCACAGAACATCTGTCCATGATTGTCTGTCTGTGGAAGGATGGACAAAACCAGTATGCTTAGATGGTAGCTATCCTTCATTTTTTCATTTCAGAGAAATGACCTTGTTCCAATCAAAAGCAAGTCCTGGTTCAGTCGACTAAAAATTGATGACAGTTTTCTCGACGAGTGGCCACATAATGATTCTTTTCAGCACGCTAAGAATAAGGTGCAACCGCTGAGAACAGTAGTTAACGATACGGCAGAAAGAGTAGTCAAGTATATACAGGCAGGTATATGCTGACTGCGAAAAGAAAAAATGAAAAGAAAATTTGGTAATGTTCTTTTACTGATAAATGTGTGTTTTATATGTTTGTTTGTTTTTAAATCCATACATGGTTTCCTTATTAACGTTCAAATTTGAAGTTTGACCGAAAGTGTTATCGTTCCCCGATCGCAATAATATTTTTTTTGAGTTGTTAGAGTCAAATGGAAAAAATAGAGGGTATGAGTATCTTTCAATTGGACAAAAAATTGTTTACCCTCATATGTTATGGGTCTGGGGATGGGGACGATGATCGACGGTCATCAGCCGTTACCCTAGCTTAGGATTTACGATTATCTATACCTGTAACAGTACTGTAACAGAGTATTACTACTCTACAATCGCCGTGTCTACTCCCAGGTACTGACGTCAGGGAGTCCAGTTCTATAATGGGGTTCCGTGGTTCCACAGTGTCAAAATGTCAACCTGTCGAATTGTCTGTCGAAATTGTAAACAATGAAAGAAATAACTACCAAGTTCAGATTGAAACGTTATATATTGCCTGAAAAGACAACGTCGTATGTTATGTACAAGAATCTCACGAAAAGAGAGGTCTGTTACCTTATATGTTACTTCCTAAGACTCCACGAAGTCGTAACACTTGCATTCAGATATGCTATGTCTCATTTTACACAATTTGCTGAGGTGATGTGTTGCGAAAGAAGGGGGAGCGGGGCACATATATCTATGGTAAGTAGGCGCACTGACAGGTGAAACATTTACAAGTGATGACCTAATGGATAGTGCTACAGCAACAAATCGGGTACTCTATATTTCAGCTGTCCCAGAGACCCGAAGTCTTACATAAACCTAATCTGCCTAATATGACCTGTACACTCTGGAGTCTCCTGTTGGAGGTCACCTGGTGGTGTCAACCAGCCCTCAGATGGTAAAATGCAGGTATGCAGCAGGAAGCAAGAGACGTTGAAGTGAGGCAACAGAGAATGAAGAAAACCCAAAGATAGAGAAAAAAAATCCTGTGGACAAAAGTCTAGCATAAGCTACATGCACCTCAAAGCAATTAACTAGGCACTACATGAGTCAGTCAAGCATCAGCTAAAGGCATCAAAGAACGAGGGAACAAAAGAGGGTAAGCTACCTACCTAGGGTGTAGGGTGGCCTTTTGCGTAGAGGAAAATCTCCCAATCCTAATAATCCCACAATATTAGTGGTGCGCCTAAAGCACTTGGAATCGTGAAGATTTCTCTTTTTCGGATCCTTCCCGGTACCGTATCCGCCGTTGCGTAACAGTCGCTCCGTTCGATACCGCAAAATTTGTTGCGCGTCTCGCGCCTGACATTTCCACGCCAGTTGGCATTCTATAATTTTTACCTTCGACAGTGACAGCCTACTTGACACCTGTCTACAAAATTCATTGCTACCTAGGTTATAAAATTATAAACAATGACTAGCTTTGCTTTAGGGGCACTGATTTATCAAAGGAAACAAGTAATCTGATTACAATAGTGAGTGAAGTATCTGATACTTATTTAGTTTTGTTTCAGGTTCACTAGGGCAGGTTCACCAGATGGAATCCAGAGAATACTGTTTACATTGTATACAAAATGCAGAATGCAACATACAATGTCACTAACTAAATCAATAAAGCCACTGGAAAGGATATACAGCATATTATTTCTAGCTACAATTTCTTAAACCTAGATGGAAATCATAAGAACAGAGTTGCAGGTACATAAGACATTCTCAAATTAGTGGTTTACCAAAGGAGTTCATCTATATCAGCAGATCTGCTAGATATTAGTTGTCTCTGTTTTGGCTTGAGATAACAGACACAGGTAACAGTACAAACCTTTCTTTTCTGAGAAAAGTTTCTCTTTACAACAACAAAAAAATAATATATACGATTTGCACAAAATAAGTAAAATTTCTGGCTGTATTATAGGTAATACATTTTGAACTTGTAACAGGACATCCTACACTAGATACATAAATAATCGTTTTTGAATCTTGTAATTATTTCTGTGACGTTTGCTCGGCCTTTGTGATGGACTGCTGTAAATACGTGATAGGATAGCTCCATAAGACAAAACTGTTATTTTTTTAAAAATCCTATTATCTTGGCATGTATCACCATAATGCGTAAAAATAGTTGACCAACAGCTACGGAAAGGATGAGAATCAAAACCGTGAAAACTGTATATTCGTTCTCTATTAAAAGCATAAGAGGCACTGAGTCAATTAACTTGATTCCATTTTTTGGGCATTTTGACTGGAGTAGTAGCAGGAGCAGCACATAGGAATTACTGAGGCATATAAAACTGAATTGCCAATATTCGCCGGCGTATACCGGTGATGCCGGTGCATAGCGTGCCTAGCCGTGTTTTTTCCTTTTTAATTTTTAACAATTCCGTGTTTTGAAATTTTTGGCCGGTGATCGACTGATAGCGAGCCAATTAGCGGAGTGAGAGCGCGCCAAGCTGGACGTTTTAACGCCATACATCCAAACAAGCTACGTTACGGGTACTGGAATATCCACATACTCAGAGGCGGCACACAAAAGCGATGATCCAAGTGTTTAATGATTAATTTAAAAATAAGTGCAGTGTAACAAGACTTTTAAGAGGACCATATTTAATAGGAAGCTCTCTGTTATAATAGATAGTCGAAATCATTTGTTTCGGCTTGTCGGAGTCCATCATGTGAACATGAATTTATCTCTAGTAGTAGTGGTGTGGAGGTTAGGCCTGACATCTAGGCCTACACGTTTGACCCTTTTTGTAGTAATGTAGTACCAACATTGTACTACTCCACGAGCCATCTATTGGTAACTGCTCCAGCGATAGGACGTACCTGTAGATTATGCACCACGGGCGTCACATAGACAACATAACATCCATGGCAAGGAATTAACTTCCGAGGCGGGGATTGGAACCCGCGAGCCCCGGGTTGCTAGCTCGACGCGCTGACCACCGAGCTACCGAGGATCGCTTGACTTTATTTCTGTCCTGACCTATAGGAAATATAGGATGGTTGATGTATGCCTTGTTGGTTTCTCCAATGTGTTTAAAATATAATGAACTGAAGCCTTTTTTATATTTTATACTTATACATTTTTATATTTTCACTTTTACTGGAAGTTGTAAGTTTTGTATGAGAAGTGATATCGCATAAATGGTTGCTTCTGGAGCCACGCGAGTATGAGTAGTGCTGGCCGATATTTTTGAAACTGTGATTTAGTACTGATATTTCTAAATCACTTAGCATGACTGGTACCAAACACCGTGAAAAGGCGTGACATGATTATGACTTGGGAAATTAGGCGCCAACCGCACTAGTGTTCGAATGCATGTGGAATCCGCATGCGCGCCAGTAGTTAAGATCAGAACCATGTGATTACCACATTTCCTGTAAACGATATCATCCTTCACAGGTTTTGGTAGTTCGAATCATGTGATTTTATCACTGTATCTTGCTCAGAATATATAATAAGTAATTATAGATTACTGTGAGCTCGTGACGATTCCATTCTCTGCCCAAATTACAAATCACTTTCAATAAGCACGTGTTAGATCAACTATGCTTATTAGTCAGTCACTACACAGGACACGATATTATAACACAACACTTTTACAAATATCAAACGATGTTAGAAATAATGCTGGCCTTACATCTCACTACATCTGCACTGGTTACGGTGCGATCCGTACCCTAGACGGATCAGCTGAGTTTACCCATCGTTATTCGAAAGTCGTGATCACGTCACGTTTTTAAATCACCGATACGAAAAAGGAACCGTATCATGTCACAGATATTGATAGTGATTCCAGCAAGATGTCGAATCTTCGTGGGATGTTTGTTATCACTTAGGGTGTGTTTTTGTGTTTCATTCAATAGATTAAATAGGTTTTTATTAAATCTAGTTCAGATGACGGCTTTTTAATATGTACACACAATTATTGTCATTGTTTTTATTTGTTGGTTCAATATTTTTTTATATCTTAGATAACTTTTTAACTCAACCTTTTTACTTGATGACTTAAGGTACTTTTCTTAATTTTATGAATGAATTTTTTAACCCGCAGGAAGTCATAAAATAAAAAAATTGATTGCTTAAAAATACAGCTTCTAATCCCAATCCGAAAAACTAAGTACATGGGTAAACACAAGATCCATGGCCTGAAATATAACCTTCAAGGCCAGGAATTGCTTGCAGTGGTGGGTATATCTCACTCTGCTCGGAGTTTGACCAAAATTTCATAGGACGAAAAAGCTTTTTAGTTGTCAGAAATTAGTCAAGTGGCGGCAGAGCTGAGGGCAATATTAAAAATAATCGGAAATCGCACAAAACATTTATCATTTTCAAAAAAGTTTTTGTAGGGATTAAGAATTGAGGGAGGCAAATCTTGTAGCGGCAGTAAATTCGTATCAAACCCATTAATTCTATGCGCCTATCAGTACATATTTCACACATCATAAATTTTCGGTAGAATCAGTCGTGATCGGATGCCAACCTTCATGCACCATGCCCTGTCAGCGCCTGACGGCTCATCGCTGGCGCTCTCGAGTGTCATGGCTGACGCTTATGGCATCGTTGGTTGGTGTGGTTCAGCAACGTTGCCAGATGGTCGATACTTTCGGTGGGTCAGAAAAATGGGTCTGGTGTTATCAAATGGGTGGAGCTTGATCAATCTAATATCTTTTTTATACATTTTCGTAGCTGACTTTTTCCTCAAAGGGGCTAACTAGTGACGAACATAATCATTAGTGAAGTAACTGGAGGCAGCATTGAGTAGGAAGTGCAGGGCAAACCTCCTTGACGCCATTTTTGTCCAGCGGGAATTACTTTCACGCCGTTTCTTAGTAAATAGTGAATATTATAGGAAATTGTTCAAGTTTTGGATCCTATCCAGTACTGTTCACCATTAAACTTATTGTATTGCGTCGGAAGTGCTGAGTCAACCCAATAGACTCGATTATTACCCGAATGTCTTTGAAGGAGGCTTATGTATTTGGCGGGAGGGTATGAGTGTGGACAAATATTCTATTCAACGGGCTACAATTCAAACAGCTTGATGGACTTTGACATATGAAGTGTTGTTGAATTGGCCTCAGCAGTGCGACTAATACTGAGAATAATCTGAAGTATATTAACATTTTATCAAAACAAAACGGAGGATTTTACTCGAACATTTCAACATCGAAGTTTCTATTTCACAGCTTAAACGGCGTAACGGATATTAACACTCTAGATTTGTCTTGACAGTGCTAGTAGTGGTACCGAGTGTCCTGAAATTTATAAAAGAAAATAATATTAAATTGCTTAAGCCACTTGGCGGATTTAGACATACAAGATATCTCTAGATTTGCCTTGACGTTGGCCAGAGCAAAATTTCATAAAATTATGATAGCGGTTTTTAAATTTCAACCTTGAAATTTATATTTCACGGGCTGCTGTCAAGGGTTCTTTGATTCGTCGTGATAGCACAATTAACACTTCATTTTTTCACTTTTTTGCCTTGTACTCCGTCCATGCTAGAGTGTGAATGGTTCACTGGTCGCGGGTCGGCAGCATCGGCGGCTAGCTCGCCTCACACATGGGGGGCTAGGGCGGCACAGGGGAGTGGAAGGGGTTGAAGAGGGGTTTGGCTGGCCAGCAGCGTTTCCCCTGCGGTGGGTAACTGGCCAGCCTGTCCTCATTAGCGTGTTAAACTCCACGTTCGGTACAGTTTTATCATACGTTTCGCACTTTGCGTTTGGTTTCTGTCAGCTCCCTTTCCAACCTCATTGCAAACTCCGCGCTTCAATTTTAATGTTGCGTTTTCATATAGATTTTAGGATATAGGAAGGGGAAATGAAGGCAAACTAATCCCCTTAAAGCAAAAACTTTACGGTTTAAGACCAAACAGCAAGATTTAAGTTGTTAAGAGTAGTGAATCTACTTGCTTGTGTAACTCCATATTTACCTGTTTCTCATGATAACTACAGTTAACCCTCAACTTTCCGCCTCGCCGCCATCCGGACTCCGGCTTATCCGGCTCGCCTAGGACGCGGTGCCACTAAACATAATTTGTACGAGTTAGAACGAGTTTACGTTGTAGTATGTAGATACATATTGTAATATGTATAACATAACATAACATGATGTTGCGACAATGGTGGTTACTAACTACACCGTCACCGAAGATATTGATGACGAACAAATCAATCCACACTCTGAAGGTCTAAAAATGATTGAAGGAGCCCTCGAGTATATCATTCAACAAGAGGAAGCGATATCATTTGTTTAAGAAAGGTACTTGTCAGCGAAAAAGAGAACACAGATGGCAAAGCAGGCAAAAATAGAAGACTGTTTTAAAAGTAACACATATGTAGATTATTAAAATGTTTTTAATATAATACACATATTATGTACTCTACTATATATATATTTATGCACCTTAGGCCGGATAGTTGAGAGTCTACTGTATGTAGTTTATTAGTCTCGTCATACTTAAAGTTTAGTAAAGGATCGTTTCATATACATGTACATATAAAATGATCTCATCGATCCCAGGGATCATTTTATGCCCTATTTTATATTATCAAAAGAAAACACTCAGATGTTTTTTGAATAATATTTCTTAAAGCAACAAAAATATGCAACCTCGTTACACATAACATTATAAGTCTAGTTACATTGGAGCGTTAACATGGTATAATTAAGAAAATAAACTCTTCTTCTCCTAAACAAAAAAGGACATGCTACATTTTTTTCACAATTTCAAAACAATTGGAATGGCATAAATCGCAAATGAAATCTCCTCCATCGCCGTCGTCCATTCCATCATATTTCAGGCATACAACGTATCTTATCCTCCCTTCACCTTAATTATCTTTAAAATAGGTTTCGAAATACAACAGGCACTACATATTTAGAGAAATCTGATCTACAACTTTTTTCCAATTTTTTCTTTTCCCGCCTTATTTTCCTTTGCCTTTTTGTTTGCAATTGTTTTTTAAATTCCATTTTTCTTTTTTATCGGCTTTCATTTCTCCATTACCTTTCCTTTTTCGTTTTCCCCTCTAGGTAGTATTTGTAAGATGTACTGGTGTCAATTCTTACTCGTCTTACATTATTTCTTGTTCATACTATTTTTGGCATTGGTTGGACTTGCCTTGGTATAAAGACTACAAAAGAAAGGGATGGAAGGTCAACAGTAACAGCTGAAGATGCTTTCATATTGGATTCAAAAGCTGTAGTCAAAGCTGGAGATAAGAGGGCTAGGAACGGGCTTTTTGTATGAGAGAGATTGTCTGATTCTGAGAACATCTTGTGGAGCTACACATGACTGCAAAGTATCCATCGTTTTTTTCTGGTAAAGGCGTTTTACGTGGAGACTCTTGTATAGGCGTTTCAGTTATTATATAGGCACTTGACGCGATGACTGTGGTAGGCACTTGTGCAAATTTCGGAATAACCTCTTGCGACGAAAGTTGAAGTGCTTTATCCGTTGTGGTGATAGCTGATGTATTAGATGAAGATATTGCTGGACAGTTACTTGCAAAGATTGTAGTGCTTCTGATGCAAATTTTGGAATATACGCTGGAGGAGGAGATACGGTTTCTGTTGATGGAGCACGTGACCGTGACGTATCAGGAATTGGAACAGGAGGTTCGACACCGTTTGTTACCTAAAATGGTAGCGGTTCCGGTAAATATGAATCCAGAGATCGTTTTATACATACGAAGAGGGATCATTTTATCTCATCATATAAAATTGCAAGGCATTCATTAATCAAAAAATCATTTAAATTCTTAGCAGCTAAATTATATAATGTAGTACCAAACGAAATAAAAACACTTAAATTTGTGAAAAAAGTAGACAAAAATTAAAAGATTGGGTTTGTACTATGCAGCGTATAACTATAGGTACATAATTATATAGAAAACTGAAACTACAAAATTCCAGTTATATTAATACTTTTTACAATTAACAATAATAATTGTTATACACATATGATTGATTGTTAGTTATTAAGATAAAATCCACACACAGGCAATGCATTATCTGGTTTTTCATATGTATTTGAACATTTTTTGTATTTTGGCAAATAAGTATCATTATTATTATTATTATTATTATTATTACTATTATTATTCAAATATAATGTGGAGTATTCAAAAATTGTATGAAAAATGTTGAACGTTATTGATATCCATCGATAAAACAGCATTAGAATAAATCTTAACATGCAGAAAGTAATGAAACCCGAGAAATAGACTCGCCATAGATTAGAAGCATATTTTTTTAATTATCTTCGAATAAAGTCACGCTATGCGCTCACGCCGCAATGACAATTGGAGAGGCAACTGACGGGGCTGCGGAGATGACGTTTGTTGCGTATTTGGATAGATATAGCTAGTGGTCACTCGCGTGGGAAATCGTTTTACCTCGAGGGATCGTAACTACACGCATCTTCCCTAGATATTGAGTTATGTATACAATTACCTTTTAATGACGAATGGTTCACATTCTAAATGCAGCACTCTGCGTCAGATGTCAGATTACGTGAAACGTATTTCTAAATGATTATTGTCCACACAGGTTCACAAAAAAAATTACGTCAAGGAGATTGACTGTGCACTTCCGACCCAACGATGTCATCAGTTCATAATGGTTTATGTTCGGTCCATGTTAGTCCCTTCAAGCTAGCTAAAACATGTATAAAAATAGATAAGCGAAGTCTGCCAAATACTCGGCCAAACAGGCCCATGTAAAACTAGTACATACTCCCCCCCATCCATTTCATAACGCTAGTTTCTTCTCGGCCCTAGGTACCGACCATATGGCAACGCTGCTGGACCATCCCCATTAAACACGTCATAAGCACCAGCCATAAGACCTCTCTCTGCCGGTGATGATCTCAGATGCAAGGCAGGATTTAGCGTATCAATGTCGCCGTTGCATCCTCCGACCGACCGCGTGTTTCGAAATATTAATTGAATAAGTTATAAGGGTCAATGTACGGGAAAATCTTTGATGTGTGAAATATAATATGTATTGATAGCGTGGTTGGAAGCGAATAAGTATACCGGAGCCAACAAAATGACATATATCTACCTTCCCCACCCCATACAATCCTTAAGCTACAATTCGCTCCTACAAACATTCTTCTGGAAATCATCAGAAGCCTCTGGCATCAAAAAACGAAGTTTGATCGATTTTATTTTTTTTTTCGTGTTTTTGTCCCTAGCTCCGCCTCCACTAAACTTATTTTCAAAAACTACATTGCATTTTCATCAAGTTAACTCGACATCAATATTACAGATTTGGTGAATGTGTACTGGTTCAAGCGTGCATGCATGCACATCCATCCAAATACCGATGTCCATACTTCCATATTTGTCCATCGACCCACAATTCTGATTACAGGTTCGTATTCAGCGAGAAAAATGCTCGTTAAAAACACAGTGACATCTCAAGCGCACATCACTTCTTTGTGAACCTGTGTGTTGTGTATACCTGTATGTACTTTTATGAGTAATATACCCTACCCATTGTGGTGTACAGTTAGACCGTATTTAGTATTAAATTTAAACATTTAAGACATATCATCCCAACTATCAAAGTAGTGCTATAAGCTTTTGGTAAAAGAACTGTTCAGCTGTAAAAGCTCTCTATTGTTGTTGCCTGAACACCAAAATGCTGGCTTAATGTTGTGTGGAATGCAAATTTTCATTCTGCAGCATATTTGCTCTAAAATGAGGTGTTTAAAATATCCTTATAGCATAGTTATACAACACCTTATAGGACAAATTTTCAACGGTTGCATAAAAGTTTATACAACTATTTTATACGGCATATTTGCGCGGTAGTGAAAATAGTTGTGTTGTGGCATCCATGATAACGATCATACAACAAACCCGAGCCTTGTTGTTTTGGTGTGCACATTTACGACTTTAGCCAAAAAATTTCTCCCAACGGAAGCACTTATACAACTGTCGTTTAGTAACTGTTAAAGGCTGTACATCTGCAACCATATTACAACTTTTATAGTACAAAATTGTTGTGCTCGGCAGACATTTGTTGCAAAATATGCTGGTATACAACTTCACCATAACCTAACTTTCTGCTGTCATCTTTTTAGTTAAAATGCCATAACCAATATTTTAAGACATGCATATTGGTTTAAAAGGTTGTATCAACTGTTCAAACAGGAGATATAGATCTGGTAGAAATTCTGAGTAAATCATTCGACTCTGTCCGTATTTTAGAGATTTGTCAAAATGTTGTATAACAGTTGCAGACAACACCAAAATATTCTAATAAACCAACGACAACATGGAAGATGCCATGATTATACATAACCACCCGCCATATTGGGCAAAAAAATATTCCTCTATTGAAAATTAATTAATTACGTTTCAGTTCGACATTACAGATATAAAGTGATAAACATTAGTGTAATTGTCTCTAAATAAAGGATCTGTGGAAGATTTAACGCAGATAAGTTCAGTTTTTCATCTTAAAAATCTAAACATACTTTTGATCATTATTAAAATATGAATCAAATACGAAGCCCGTATAAATTGCATAACTACTTTGCACGATAATCACAATAACATCTGCTGCCCAAGTAATTCAATAGCCCTATGTCACCGTCTAGAAGTTTATCATATACCTGTGTATGAAATTCACAATGGCCGATACGTAAGTAAACAAGATGACTGTTATGTGCTAGTTATCGCCTATACAATACATAAGAAATAGTTTGGTTGCAACAAAGTAGAATCATGTAACAGAATAGTTGTATAGTTGACAAAAACTGAATCTTGCACAGACGCAAATGTTCTATAGCGGTTGCAAGGGGTTTACACTTTTGTTGATAACTGTTACCTGCACCCTTATACAACCTCTTAAATGACTGAAGCGCCCTATTAGGTGTGCCCATTTCGCTTGGATAGCTGTTCTAAGAGCGTTTTGCCAATGTTCTTACAGCATACAATGCTATGATAGGAAGACTGTATAATCGTTCTTGCAACTCTAATAGGAGTGATAATTGTTAGTTGGGTGACTCTTACTCTTTCGACCGAATATTCCAAAAACAGTATCAAAATAACGTAATGTTCCTGCTCATCCGTACCAAGTTGGAAACATTCTACATGATTTCATATATTATCATGTCCTTGTTTTGATTTTACGGGAGGCATGTTTGAAGTATAGTAGCATCATAGTCAACCTTTAGCGGTTCTGTATACTTTCTTTTAACCTCAATAGTCATTTTTGAATAAAATTCAATTCAATGACAAAATAGAGTTTGAGACAGTATTATTCTTTGTGTGTGGGGGACAAGCTTCTACTAACGATAACATCAAATATTGACTTTTCGATCTTTGTATAGGAACATCTCCAGATAGCTTGGTAGAAGAAAAGTATATGTGCTCTTCCTGTTTAAATAAAGTACTAAATGGCCCTCGAAAATACAATACACTCATTGTTTCGAAGAGTCATAAACAGTATACGAAAGTATTTGATCTAAACTGCTTTACCTCAGTTGAATCAAAAGGGGTAGGCGAGTCCCTCGTGCACATTGAATATTCTCAATTACATACAAACAACAAGTCAGACAATGTCACCAATTACATACACATATTCGTCCATCATTCTTTGATCATCGTCAGAGTCAACAGACTGTGATTTTCTAAGAAAAATGTCGATTTTGCAAAATACATATTGTGCTTTTGATACCAGTTCTATAGCACTTCGATGATCGACCTAAGATATGTAAAGTATGTTTAACGAGCTTTCTTAGATATTCAAATCAGATAGATTGAATCGATAGCTTTGATAGAAAACAAGATATTTCCAAAAAAAAAAGCTCACAGGCAAAGAGGATGAGGGCTGCAATATATGCATTGGCGCATTCATGAGCGCTCAGAATTTGTAGAGCATAAGTTGTTATTTTCCATTCCGTTTTTTATAAAATTAAGTATTTGTCATGTGTATTTACCTTGCACGTTATCTGTAACGCTTTACCTGGGGTCCAGCCAAACTGGATAGTCTGCATCGTTTTGACTCCTAAGCAACAACAAATTATTCTGCACTTTTAGGCGGATAAATGAAGAATCAATTCTTCACTTTGCCCGGATCTTTCCTAATACCTAGACTGATGCCAATATATCTGCTTTGTAACATGAACTGCCAAATCTACTGCCTTTGCAGTTTGTGATATCTGCAACTCAACATATGAGATGTGTCCGCAACCTGGCTTCAGAAGATATGAGGTTAATTATTTGTCTTATCCACACCCTGGAATATCTAAACGACTGGAAAATGAATATATAGTAAGTTTGGCTGTTAGGGCAAGCGAAATGGGTCATATTGGCGTTGCTGTCAAAGGTATAGCTCCAAAAAATTAAAAAAAATGCGCTAAATAGCCTTGTTTTCGGGACTATGGAGTTTTGGCAAGCACAAATACGTATACGTAAACGTTAATGTTGTTCCTCTTTTTGTCATATTCAAGTCAGTGAATATATGACGTAAAAGTCAAGAATGCTGTGAACATCAACGTTTACGTACCTGACATTTGTGATTGCCAAAGCTCTATTGCAACGAGAAATCTGATGAAAAATGATATACGACATGAAATATACGAGTAGTTATGTATTGTTCATGGTTCGTATAGTCCCAAAAGCCTTCAGCCAACTACTTGAAAGAGTACAAACACTCAAAAAGGGTTGAAGTACGATCAATCAGAGTACTGATTGTTATTGGTGTTCGTACATAAGTAATTGCGTATACAGAAATTACATCACTAGGTGTATCGTGGCCTATGAGGCGAAGGTCACACGATTAATATTTACAATGATTCCTCAGTATTTACCATGGAATGTGATATTTATTGACCATGTAGCCAGGACGTCAGTAATTATTGATGTGTAAAGTTATGTAGACATTCACTTATACTGACGGAATGGTCAGTAAATTCCGATGGTGCGAACCACAGTAAGTTTAACATTCGCCTAGGTAACGCACAAAGTGATATTGAAAAATTACCAGCTTATGATCTTTGCCTAGACTATGCAATGATTGCAAAATTAGAAAAGTCTAATTAGATACTAGTCATTTACATTCCTGAATTTCGTTTACATATTTTAAAAAAGCAAGGGAAATTAATTCTAATAATCCACTTTTGAAAGAGCATGAGGTACTGATTTTGTTCATTTTGGAGTATACAGATGGATACTTTATGGTATACTAGATTTATAATTCGCTGTTTACATTCACCAGCGGTGGCCGCGGTGGTAGACGCCTCGGTCTCCTAATCGCCGTGCGCTGCACGGGTTCGAATCCTGTCCCAAAAGAAATTTTTCTCTTGGCTATGGATGTTTTGATTGTCCGTAGGTGCTAGACGGACTCTAACTGTTGAACGCGGAGGTCCCCTGTATCCCCCTATACCCCCGGCTACCCCATGGGTGTTTAGGCCTTAGGCATTCGTGGTAGTTGGAGTATAAAAAAATGCTATATGGATTTATAAAGTCATTTTATCGATCAGTTACTTTATCTAGATATATAAAAATATACTTCCAGGTCCTTTTCAAGACCTAAAGGTCCCATTTCGATAAGTCACACATCTTTCGGATGGGTACCACCGAGTCAACATTGCCTGTGGTGTTCCAGCTGTGCAATAATCGTGTTATTTAAATTTGGGAGACTTGTTCAACGAAACCTTCCACAATATGTGAATACTCAATAGCAGAACCTTATTCGTTATAATACTGACCTTGACAGTTCGTTTCTATTGGTCTTGATAAGGTGACCTTCTTGTAAATCTAACACTAATGTGGCGCATACAGTTTAATAGTAATATAATAATAATAAGACTAATAGACCATGCATTTCTCACATTTGTAAACCAAACTGATCAAAACCAGTATCTCCATCTATTACAAAACCTTCTGCTCAAAAAACAGAAATGAGTTATTTGAATTTTCTCTGCTCGTTTCAAAAATGCGAACGAAATTCGGAAATACCGGTATACAGGGTTTTTTGGGGTGAAGGAAACGGTTTTGGCAAATTGTAACAAGTCCAGACCTAAATTTCTTTTCCTGTTCGTATCATAGTCAATTCGATAGCATAAGCTTAGTACGCGTACCAAGTTTCAGAAAAATAAGGCTGTCAGGAAATTACGAAAATCAATAAAACGCTATGTATCTCGATTATAAGAGGTTAAAGACCAACATAGGATATTTATAATCACAACAGTGCAATGGCATCCACGGTTGAAATATCTTCACATGTCAATGAAACACCCTATATGATAGTCGAAATTATAATTCACTTTATTTTATCTTCACAACACATAGCGGCTTGCAGTGACAACTCAGTTCCTCCCCCTAGCGTTCCAGAAGTACTGGCAGAAGTCACAAAGCACGAAGCCTAACGCTGATTTGTTTACCAAGCAGTAAATGAAAACAAAAAGAGGCATCACGCCTAAATTTAATCCTCCCCTGTACGACCGACTCAGACCGTGAGGGTTCAAAAAACCCTTGAGAGAAGGGTTACTTCTGCCATCTACGGATCGGCAGCTAAGGTAAAGCTTCACCGGGTTCGACGGATCGATGCCGAAGTATACTATTTTTACAGCGACTTTTTTCACAGCACTGCATTTTTATTTTCAGCCGCCGCGCTCTGTCGGTGGAAATTTGAATTAGGAGTACATGTATTTGAAGCATTATCATAGTCGTGCCAGTTGTAATGAATACCTCATGGAGAGGTATTTAAAAAAGTTTATATACATGATAAATTAATTTTTTCTTCATTAAACGGCAGCAGGCTTGTTGTAGAGTAGACCAGGATGTGTTGACTACGGTTTCTTACCCCAGCTTATTGTTTGACAAACGTATTTATGGACAGTTGCCACAGCTTATCCCTTGCGGTTCTTCAAAAAATAGTTGCCACAGATGGTCATAGTTTTAAGCTCTTATTTACCAAACTGGGCCCTATAGAAATTATTTCATATAAAGCTTATGTTGCTTCATGTAGGAGTAGGCTTGTTTCTGCAATGTTTTTCTTTTAACTCGAATACCCTGTAGATTTTTCTCTCTGACCTTCATTGCAACACAATTCTTCCAAAATGAGCTGGACATCCCCATTATTTATTGATAGTTATCAAAAGGAGAGAGAAAAAATAGCATTGTCGCTGTACAGGCACGCCGCGTTAGCAGAGGCGTACGATGTGTTATGCTACTCTCATTCGTTTTGGTTTCAAGAATATTTACATCGTTAAATACGATTTTAATACTGATACTTCGCTTGAATGCTACAAAGTGAAAACATTATTTTAAAATTATCTGAAAAGGGTCACGCACATTAGTGAAGGGAAGAGAATCGAGGAGAAGCAAAGCTCTTCCGCTGGGTTCCTCTACCCATAATCTTAATCAAATGTGAGCGCGCGCTCTGAAGCGACGCGAAGCGACCGATGGGAAAATTTCATCGCAAATGCTCCTACATATCTTAAAAGGCTTATTTGTCCTCGTAGTGATAGATACTTCCAATATGATGGTCACTGAACTCCTCTTTATATCCCGTTACGTCATATGAAAAGCTAAAAGGCTTCTAAAAATCTCCGATTCAAACCTCTGGTTGAACATCACTTCTCATATTTTCATCAAATGGTGAATGTGTTAACACAGAGATCTAGCGAATTCAACATTTTTTAGAATCATTCCGATATCATGTCATCTCTGATTTTATAAAACAATAATAATTAAAGCGCCTTTTTCTGTTTTAAGCATCCTATGTAATTGTAATATGAAGACCTTTTTGAAGTAGGTTGTAATATGCCTCTAAACTACCTTTAAATTGTTATTTCTGAAGTTGTACTCATGATAAACATTGATATTTGGAAGTAAGCTATTTATTATATTTACTTCTTAACATAGCTTATGTATTAGTACAAGGAGAATACATTTTTATAGCAATTGTGAAGAACAGACTGATAAAACTGGGTTGAAAATTTTGCATGCAGTTCATTCGACAGGTAAATTGTATATTGGTGACAATGTATAATGTAAGAGGTAATGCCTAAAATATTTGTGAATACTTTTATGAATTTACCTGGTACTAGCTCGTGAATCAGAGGAATCTTAAAAAATCTGTGAGCGATCTTCTAGAGAAACAGGATTTGCTTCAGCATATGTTGAGATCACCACTTATAACTATAGCGTGTAACAGTTGAGGAAACATTTGAATAAAATGAAGTAACAAAGAAGTGTATGACCTCATCATTAAGAAGTCTGTATGAATCGATAAGAGCAGACTTACAGTCTAATATGTAGTGTGTGCTGCTATACTATAATTTTCAAGTTTCAAATTTTCTAAGTCAATACCCAAAAAGTGATTGCCAGTTAGTATGAGTATATATATTTTTGAGTCATCCAACAGTAATTCTATTTCTCTAGTTTGTAACTTAAGGGCCGATTTCACCAACATTAATAATATGGACCAATGGGAAAATACCTTATCGAAATGCAATTTGACAGAAGCTGTCAAAGGTCTCTGAATATTAGTGATTTCTACTGAAATATTGAATAAAATTCGACTTTCATGTATTTTGATATATGTTATAGGTTTACATTTAACAATCCGTTATCCCCCTCAGCGAATGGGAATGCGGCAAATAATAGGTCGATTTTCTAGCTGTTAAATCTGGCAGCAGATTTGGACTT
This sequence comes from Acanthoscelides obtectus, assembly GCA_963669975.1. NCBI lineage: Eukaryota > Metazoa > Arthropoda > Insecta > Coleoptera > Chrysomelidae > Acanthoscelides > Acanthoscelides obtectus. Next base: position 59,737,712 of record CAVLJG010000004.1, read on the forward strand.
TTGTTAAGGCATAGCACTCTCAAATTTATCAACTTCAATATACTGAAAGTTATCATGACATACCTGTTGAATAGTGTGGATTTGTCTGTATTTTGCAAGAAAATAGAATATAAAATACATTCCATCCAATCCCTCATCTTCCTTTACGTCATAATAGTAATCATTTATTAATTTATGGGTTAATGAATTTCTTCAAAGCAATAAAAACATTATGTCCTCTCAATCCTAAAACACAGATAATATATTTAAGACGTGTCAATCCCTACATCTCCCTGATTCATAATGCAATTACTATGGACATAGACAAAAAATTATGAAAAATATTTCACAGATAATGGCTTTTAAGTCCAGTAGTAATGTTTATTGTTTGTCTATTTTTCTTTTTTGACTGGCGGGGATATATATCTGTTACTCGCAGGATTGCCAAGTCTAACGACGATCACGTCCCGTAGTGGAGGGTGCGAAATGAATCTTTTACATTTGCTGGTTTTGAATTTTTTCGTGAAAATTTACTAGGTATCATGATTATAAGCATCTTTGGTAGATTGTTCGATCCGGAATGGGAAAGATCTCCTATTTATGAAAATATATTTGGTATCATCTGTCCGTTGCAATCAGTGCACAAACACTGTGACATATGATTTATAGCTTAACCCGCTGCCCTAACAATACACATTTAACATACAGGTCGCCTAGCCGTGGAGATGCAGTGGTCGGGATGAATATTACAGCAGCAACTCATGATTTGGGCATGTCTGGTAACAACGTATGAAGTGAAACTCGCTAACTTCACAAATTTGAAGATTTTGTACAATTTCTTTGAAAATGATGGAAGATATGTCTGATTTGGCAGGGTAATGTCGCAGCCAAATGACAGTCACTCTTTCTGACACAGTCCGGATCGAAAAATGACGATACTCGTGAAATGTATTGATACTTCTAAATATAGAATCGTATCGAACATCCCTACTGTCAAGATGTATAACCCAAGGTACCGACGGAGCTATATTGCGGCGTCATGGAAATAATTTTAAATTTTCATTTGCATTTTTTCAAGTGTTGTTTAATGATTTTGTTAAAAATCTCACGAATAGTCTTATAAAGCATAGTAGAGTATATTTCAATAGTTGGCGGAACTTACTCCACTGGGACCAGGAGGGTGAAACGGGATATTAATGCACAATCTGGCAATCCAGTCGCACCCTCACAAAATGGTCGCTGATAACCACACAAGTCACCGTGTTGTCATTGAATAGCATGGAATTGAACCTTCAGAGTATATGTTTTGTGACTGGTACCAAGAGTTGACAGATCCCACATACTATATGTGTCACTCCTTGAAATGCAATAATCAGCTGTGTTCAAATAATGTCTAATATAAATATAACCTAGAATGTGTACTCGTGAAAAAAGAAAAATAAGGCAAATTTGTAGTTTTTTTGCAGATTTTAGGTTTGCTGGTAGCTTTAAGGCATATATTTGGGAATTTCTTAATCGCTGTGAATATAGTGTGGATGTTTGTTCAGTTCCTGAACAACGAAAAATATTCAACTTTATGGATGTATGGATATCAAAAAACCTGAATGGTTTTGTGGGAATATCAATCTAAGGTGCCATAATGGTTCTGATGAACGGCAAGTAAATGAATGAATGTTTGGAAACGAGCAATAATTTTTGGTAGAGCCTGTCATCAAGTAGGTGCGTAATGGCTATCTGCAAGAAGTTTATAGGAAAAAACACCCAGTATCACATACCAATTGAAGGAAATAGTATAAACAAGGCAGCATCGGTAGCCGCAGTAGTAGACTTTTCGGTCTCCTGATCAGTCGCCGTGCGCTGTGCGGGTTCGAGTCCCGTCCCGGGAGAAATTTTTCTCTTGGCTATGGATGTTGTGATTGTCCGTAAGTGGTAGACGGTCTCTGACTGTCGAACGTGGAGGTACCACCCGGCGGATCTCGTAGGCGGAGCCAGAATGTGTGCATGTTGCAAGCACACGTGTTCCCTCGCTTTCCCCTGTATCCCCCTATAGCCCCACGGTACCCAATGGGTGTTTAGGCCTTAGGCCTTCGTGGTAGTTGGAGTATATAAAAAAACATGAATAAAAAATTAACAATAGTAATTAAAACATGTATTTAATTCAAAAATCAAACATTTCTTAAAATTTTGAGTGAATTATATGTAATTTCTTAATATTCAATAAGCTGGTGATGTTTCAATGACAAGTTGTCATCTCTTACTTTGACAGTATTTTGTTGTCAACATTTCATAGCTATTGGTTGCTAAAATCTGTTGATTGGAACTTGAAGCTCATTCGCTGTATCTGACGGTCTGTTAACCTATAGGTGGAGAATAACGGACTGTTGTTGGTGAAGCTGGCCCTAAATCTTGTATATTTGAAATACAAATTTTAAATACCTAATTTTTGCTCGAGATATGAATGTTATTGTTTTAGAAAAATGGACGTACACAGAGTCTAGCGCGTAAAGATTTACCATCGTTCGAACTGACAGCGGGTCGCGTCTGTAAATATTTCTCGAAGTTTTAAGGGCAAATTAATGTTCGCGGAAATATATGATGTGCAAAATATGTAATACAAGTGCTTAAAATTACTGGGGCTGGAAGCGTGTAAATGTACTGCTGAAAAAAAGAGGTATACCCTCCCCATTCCATACAAAATGTCAAAAAAAACGGAGCGTAGGCGATTTCAATTCTTTTCGTTCTTGCCCTTCACGCCACCGCCACTGGATCGATATTCAAAAACTAACTTTCATCAAAATCCGAGCGGTGATTCCAAGTTATAGACGGGTCAAGGATTAAGGGACAGACATACCGACATAAATGAGTCTCATGGTTTTTCGTGATGTACATGCCAAATAATATCCAAAAATAATAATATCCCATTTACAAATTGTTTCGCGACTACAATACTTCCTCGCCAGTAGGCGTGGGAAGTAATAAATATGTACCCTTAACCAAGCCACATTGGAGCCATAAGATGAATCAGATAACACTTGTTTTTTGTGTCGAAGTTGGCACGAATTTTAAATGACTCGTTGATGGAGTTCTTCTATCTTGCAAACTTATCCATAATCGATGCCCTATTTGAAAATTTTATACATAGTAATTAACAAATATTAGCTTCTGTTATTCAGGGATATGTTCTGCCCACGTGGATCCATGTACGTCATGATACACCGGTAAAATCAGCTTACGAATATAATCTTTGATTTCTCCCTATTAGTCATGAGGACAGGAGAGCGAATACTGTTGTTATCATGTTTACAAGTACTGCTGGCTCTGTCAGAGCATTTTATCAACCTTTTGATGAGAATCACTTGGATTATTCAAAAGTTTTAGCGGCAACTATGTTTGCCCAAGTGTCCGTCCTGTATTTGGCACGGGATTATTGCTATTGGAAAGGACATACAGGGTGTTTGTTTCCTTTTTCTAATTTTTTATTAGTTCGGCATTGGTGCCAAGTGGTAGGTACCACAATTTCATCGTAACGTTCTTCTATTTGCTGTTTAATAGTGTCATTTCTTTATTTACTATGTTGTACGCTTTTTTAAATACCCCCTTCACTACTAATGATATTCCTCAATAGTTCATCGTCATAGTCGGTGTCGGAGGTCTTTTTAAATCGCGTAGTAAGTAGTTTATGATGTTCAGTTCACTGCCTAATGATAACGGCGGGGGTCTGAGCAGTGTGAATGATAAGGTTCAGTGTGTCTACTTTTTTCCTATGTAAGTCCCTTTACTAGGTCAGCTGTCAATTTGATGTTTGACATTCAAACTTGTAAATATGAAATAATACCAGTATTTTGAACAGCTTAGCGTAGAGAGCTATTTTTGCCTACAAATATAGTCTTATACAATAACAGGAGCACCAAAGTGCGGTGCACCGCTTTTATGACTTTTATGAATATGGTTGAATAGCTGTTGTCATGGGATAATCTTGTCAGTTTGATAGTAACTTTCACTTGGCTGTCAGATTTAAGAGTTTGTTGACTAAACGTTGCGATCTAACAAGCTAACACGGTTGTAATTGTCGCAAACAGTCCCTATTCAAACGGTATTTAGTTTATGCAGGTTTGGCATAAAACGTCAGATTTGGTAGCCGTATCGTCAGTCGTTACTACAATAATTGTAGGACGCCTTAATGGTCTCCTTGATTTTCATAGTCTTTTGTAACATTCAAAAAGGCTGGGATATTTCTAGATTTCTACTGTTCCGTGTCAGCGTGAGAGTTTTCCTATTATGAGGCTATGTTTTCTTTTTGAATTGTAGGAAATTTCAGGCTCATATAACAGATGATATAAATCAAAAGCATGAACAATTTGTTGCAAATAGATATGTGTAACATAACCTCAAAATAGAGCGCCTTACTGAAGGACAGGAAAAACAAGGATGCCTACAATCATTGGAGTTATGTTACAATATCCATATGCATCAAATTGTTCATTCTATTGATTTATATCATCTGTTATGCAGCGTGAAATTTACAACATTTCAAAAAGAAAACATAAAGACTTGAAGTTAATAATGTCCTAAGTGCCAACATTATTATTTTGAGATAAACTATATTTTTTGTTCTACAATCAATGTATTACAAAACTCTCTGAAAATTTAACATAGGTTCATTCAAGTAAGTATTTTTCTGTGTACTTAATATTTCCGGGAACTTTTTGTAAACAATAGCAGAAAAAATATAACAGTTACAAAATTATAGAATGTGCTAAGTGCTAGTACAAAAAAATAAATATTGTGTGCTAAGTACCATTACAAAAATATAAATATTGTGATAAGTAATAACGAAAAAACATAAAAATTTAGCTCCTAATGAGTATTAGCATTCAATAGATCTTCATAAAATTGTCTACTTTCTTCCTTCAGAAGTTCTACTTTGGCATATCAGGTTTGGAGGGGTGGTTTCTGTGGTAGTTTCAATAGTAACATTTTTCTTCAAAATGTTCGTTCCTTTCCAACGCTCTATTTTGTTCAGGGTTTCTCGGATGCTAACGAATCCTGGACTTTCAATAGATCTTCATAAAGTTGTCTATTTTCTTCCTTCAAATAGGGAATCACTGCCAGCAGATCTTGTTTTTAATACTTCAGAAATTCTACTTTGGCATGCCAGGTTTGGAAGAGTCGTTTCTGCGATAGCTTCAATAGTATCATTTTTTTTCAAAATCTTCATTGTTTCCCAAGGCTCTATTTCGTTCAAGGTTTCTCGGATGCTAACGAATCCTGGATTTTCTCGGCTAATATTGATCCACTGGGCTTTCGAAATTTGAAGCTTGGGTATATTAATCGAATTTTCAGAAGCAACTTTAAAATCGAAAAGATCCTCACAGTTCATGATTGTAACAAGAAATGGTGTTTTTTTCAATGCTGCTATTATCACTCTCACCAAATCCATAGGCACCTTTTGTCTATAATTTATTGCTGGGACATCACCTTCCAGTTTCAATCATGTTTTCTGGACCATCTTCGGTGCTAATACAATGTTGCAATTCGGCATTTTTGGAGGCCAGAAGATGTAAGAGGTATGTGCAAGTTGGATCGTTAATCTTTGTACCTCGAATTTCTCTTGCCTTTTTCGCTTTTCAATTTGGGCGAAATACCTGCCTCAGTTCATAAACGCATGACACGACACTTGATATTTTTGATTGATCTCATCGAAATACCCATTGGAAACTAAATAAATCCATAAAGTAATAACATTCATATTTATATAAATAAACAAGGTTATATTTATTGGCACATAGCACATTTTTTACTAGCGGCGTTATGGCGATTGTCAAGCGGGCACTAACTTTACTTTGAGCAGATTCACTATCACTGAGCACCAGCTTTAGAAATTTCCCACATACCGATACACAAAAAGACCGAGGCGTCTACCGAGCCCTCATCTCCAACGAGACGAGAAAGCCAAAGGGGCTTTCACCCTTCGGACAGTGTCCGGCTGATGAAGCGTCTAGGTCAAAGGGTTGGAGGAAAAGAAACAGGGGTAAAGGGTCCCTCACGTAATTAAACTAACAACGTCGCTTGGGGTGCTGCCGTTTCAAAAACTAAGGATTTTAAGCTTTGCTCGGCTAAACTTGGGGGAATGAGTTTTGATTGCTCAGATTTTATCGAAGTTTTAATTGTAGCAGGACATACTATTTAAGCAATAATTGGACGTTCACCAGTGGTAGTGAGCTGACGTAAGTTCTCAATACATTAGAGGTTTTATAGTGTGATTCAAAGATTAGCGGAAATATGTCTACAGATGTAGGTACCTTCAAGAATAATGAGAAAAGTACATAAGCATAGGTCGTGAGAGGTCCTAATGTCAAAGTACACGATTTTGTGAGCTTCTTCGTCATTAGTTCCATTGATTAGGAACAGATAATGAGGAATTGTTGTAATGAAGTGCTATCAGTTTCAAAACCACTTTATATGTATAATTTCCAGTGTTCAGCTAATATTTGAGATTTTTTATGAGAAAGTTTTTGAAATCACCTCAATTCCTCAAACTAATGTTTCTCCAAAAGGCATAATTTGACAAAAATTTCTTAAGAGATACAATACTAGAGCACGCAAGATATTTATATTGTATATGCCCACGTGTCACTGATATTGGAGGTATGATAATCTACCGGTTTGTACCGGGTGGGCCATTAATAAAGGACGCCAGATGCAGTCAACCCACAGCTATGTATAACAAAAGTGACCAAGAAAGAAATCATTTTCAGCTTCCTAAAGTGGCCGCTAGGGGGCGTAATACTAATCTCCAAATTTCGACAACATCAAATGCAATGCTGGTATTCTATTTCGTTATTCAGGAAATGCGTGAAAAATCTTTTAAACCAGTGAAAACCGTATCTTCATTAGTAATAAAGTTTTTTTTGAAGGTTGGTGACCCCTACACTCATTAACGTCAAGCTTATTGAAGTACAAACTATTCATCAGGTAATTCACCCACCGTACCTTAGCCTGACATGAGCAAGCATTTCTAATCATCGATTTTTTCCTGACTGGCAACTCTTGTATAAAAGGCTTATGTACCCCCCTTAATCCTTATCTGCTGCGCTCAAGTAAGTTCCTAAAATCTCCTACTAGTACTATTGCATTTGAAATGTAACATTCTGCACCCTGTATATGGTTTTTCACATTCCTGTTGGAGTGCAAAGCAAAAAAAGCAGAAAAACCCATTAGTGGAGTGACCCTAGATTTAAACCTAGGAATCCGGTTTCACTGGCACTGGATGGATTTTTACGATTTTTTTTGCAATGCCTTCGAAATACTGTATACTAAAAAGCTTAACCATTACTTTTGGCTGCTTCTGCTCTTTCTATCTTTCATAGTTATTTTTAAATTTCTTGTTTCAGGTATACGGATATTCAGGTTTTTGATATATCCTATGATAGACAACATCAAACCGAACAAACTAAGAGTTCGGCCCTGACCGAAATTGCCTTGTTAGCTATACAGCGAACCTCTACAAATTTTAACAATTTAGTAGTGAAAATCAAACGAAATTTTTCTGCAACAGCACCAGTGCAGCAGTTTAAGTCTATACGGACACACTGTGAGTACATACTCAACCTTTATCTGATTAATTATATCAGGAATCGAAATAAATAATAAACCGTACAGCAGACTCGTGCAGCACAGCATAGTAAAAACTCTCCAAAACAAATAAATAATAGTCTCGAGGAGACAGGTCCGTATCGAGAAATGATACGACGGCCACCTGGAGCGATTATAGAAATTCAATAATGGCATCCGTTGAACACCAAAATGTATCCCAAAATGTCACAACAGCTCAATCATACTCCAACGTACTGACTCAAAATACATTCAGATATCCAAATAAAGATCAAGCATTTAATTCTAGTAATGGAACTAGACTGCAGGACTACTTACTCAAACTTGGTCCAATAATCAGCCCTAAAAATATACTTTTTTGTTCTAGAATTTCGAATAACAGAATTTGTATATACTTAGCAAGTAAACATATAGTCGATAAATTTCTAGAAAATCCTGGACAAATAGAACTCAATGGTGAGATCATAAAAGCACGCAGACTAATAACACCATCCGATCGACTAGTAATTTCGAATGTGAGTCCTACAGTCCCACACACAGTTATAAATGAAAAATTATTACAAATTGTTCTGAAACTAGACTCACCACTTACTTTTTTGAGAATTGGAGCTCCATTGCCTGAGTATAGCCATATACTCAGTTTTAGAAGACAAGTATACAGGGTTATCCAAATTAAGTGTCCACCATTAGTAACTTTGTTATTAGTGAAAATACAAAGTTGTTTGAATTAGCAAACTAGTAGCATTTTTAACGCTGGTAAAAATGAGAAATAAAAAAAAACAATTGAGAGTCGTTATTTTGATTTTTTTCAGTAAAATAACATTTTTTTAAATAAAAACCCCTGTATATTATATTTTTTTCTGTTAAAGCATCAAATTTTAAACAAAAAAGTTCATAATGACTTTTCCGCTAAAGTCAAAAATAAAGTCAAAATAACGATAAATATTTTTAATTATTTGCAGTATTATAATATTAAGACGGCTATGAAAACAACATGGCGTTCGCGATTTGACAGCATTAAGATAAGCGACAAATTGTTAAACTGGACATACTCGCAACTAGAAGGCTTTGGAAAACAATGATAAAATCAAATAATGTCAAACATTAGTGTAAATACTTGTTTATAAGCTTTATTGTGTCATTAATTTAAAGAAAAATGTTCTCCCATGAAGAAAAGTGTGATATGTTAGAATGCTATTTAGTGTGCAGAAAATCCTCCTTGAGAGCAAGAGAATACTACAGTGAATTATATCCCGCTCGCATTCAACCGTATGAACGATATTTTCTGAGACTTTATCGAAAATTTAGGGGCAACGAAAATGTTTTTGCTAAAACAAGGGCAAAAAAAGAATTCATAGTAAGCGAGGCCACGGAAATTGCAGATATTGGATATTTTGAAGCTTATCGTGAGAATTCAATAGCAGATATTCTCAAGGACTCTAATTTCAGTTATGGTACTGTTCAAAGGATTTTAAAAAAATACAAATTTATTCCGTATAAGTACCGACCAGTTCAAACGCTTTTGGCAGGGGATCCAGAGAGAAGACTTGTTTTTTGCCATTGGTATCTTAGCTTCTGTAGCCAAAATGTAAATAACTTTCGTTACCTTTTATGTACAGATGAATAAAATTTTTCAAATTCTGGAATGTTTAATAGAAAAAACCACCATTATTGGTCAAGAGAAAATCTTTTGTTAGTACATCCAAGAGGCCCACAAGTCCGTTTCAGTTTCAACGTTTGGTGCGGTATAATTGGTTCAAAAATTGTTGGCCCGTTCTTTTATGAGGGAACCCTAACTGGTGAAAGATATGTGGAATTTATGTCAGAAATTCTGACTAATTTCTTAGACGAATTGGATCTTATAAGTAGACATCATCTGCATTTTCAGCAAGATGGCGCACCTGCCCACAACTCCAGAGGTACTTATCAATTTCTAAGTACTACTTTTAATGATCAGTGGATAGGAACAAATGGCCCAATACAGTGGCCTCCCAGATCACCAGATCTAAACCCACTTGATTACTTCTTGTGGGGTTACTTAAAGAACCAAATTTACAAGCGAAGGTACGATAACCTTGACGCGTTAAAGACTGCAGTTAGGGAAAAGATAACCCAGATAGATGGTAGGACCATACTTAAGACAGTTCGAGCAGTTGAAAAACGTGCCCAAAAATGTATTGAAGAACAAGGTGGTGTTTTCGAGCATCTTCTTTAAAAAAAATTGTTATTGTATTTTGTAAGATTATAAGTTGATGTTGAAAATAAAGTTTGTCGATACAATTTAATTGTTTCAGATTGGAGGCCATAACTTCAACAATTTGTAACCTAGGAGAAAAGTTATTGTAAGCTTTTTTGTTTAAAATTTGATGCTTTAACAGAAAAAAATATAATATACAGGGGTTTCCATTTAAAAAAATGTTATTTTACTGAAAAAAATCAAAATAACGACTCTCAATTGTTTTTTTTATTTCTCATTTTTACCAGCGTTAAAAATGCTACTAGTTTGCTAATTCAAACAACTTTGTATTTTCACTAATAACAAAGTTACTAATGGTGGACACTTAATTTGGATAACCCTGTATATTGAACCCAACCAAGATTCGGCAAATCTCCCAGAGTCACTAGAAATAACGCATGATAACATAACCTACCGCATTTTTCTATCATTAGACAGCCAAAAGTGTTTCAAATGCAATAGACAAGGACATATAGCTTCCCAGTGCCCATTTTCTACCCAACTGCAAACAAACATAATCGAAACACCACCACAGTCTACCAATCAACTGGAAACGGCAAACACTCAACAAGTAAACGAGCAACAAATAACCACAGCACCAAGTCATGAACCAGCAACATCTCAATATACAACCAACACACAAGAAGCAGAGGTTGAAAGCCATATCAAACCAATTCAACCAGAACAACAAAACACAGTTGCATTACATGATTTAACCTATAATAACCAAACGGATACACAAACCAGTACATCCTCCAAATGAAATTTCTCAGAAGCAATTTCGCCGACCACACCAACACATGATCCCTAATCAGACCTCACAAATTCCCCTATATTTCCAAAACCCAAAAACACAAGAATAAAGAAACAAAAGACAAATAGTCAGCCGTCATATATCTCTCAAGAGGCATATGAAGGCGTTAAAACATTCATAGATGACAAAACCCCTGCTTTTACCTTGAATAGTGACCAATTCAAAAGCCTCCTAGAAAACACTCACGGAACCCATGATATAACGAGCATAATCCAAGACTACACAGATGACACTAAAGGGCTCATTGAAATGATACTACTGGTGTACCCTCACATAGCAGATAGAGCAGTGAAAAACAGATGTACTAGACTACGGAAAAAGCTAGAACGATATACTGATAATAACATTAACGAATGTCTCAGCGACACCTCTTCAATGGACTCCACAACATATTAAATAATATACTATGTTCATTGGTCTTAGGTCGCTTTCACAATGGAATCTAAATGGATACCACAGCCATTTAAACATAAACTCATCTGAGATCAAAACCCTGACATAATTTGTTTACAAGAAACTCGATTCCACGAAACAAAAACACATACGCCAAAACATTACAGGGGATTCTTTAAGAACCGCAATGATAGCTCTAATTATATAGCTAGTGGAGGTGTTGCCATTTATATCAAAAGTAGCATAGTAGCCAAGCCCATAAACCTTAACACTCAGCTAGAGGCAGTCGCAGTCAAAATAGAAGGCTCTCAGAATATTAGCATTTGGAATATATACATACCACCCAATTATCACTTAGATACAAATGAACTGGAGGAACTTCTCCGACAAGTATCATCACCTCGAATTATCCAAGGTGACTTTAACGCCCATCATCACACCTGGGGATCAAGAAGAAACAATACTCGAGGAAAAATAATAAAAGATATTTTGGATACAACAGATCTTAATTTGCTAAACGATGGTACTGAAACAAGACTTGATCTAGGAACTGGAACAACATCAGCAATAGATTTGAGCTTAAGCTCGACAAATCTTGTAACCCGTCTGAACTGGAGCGTATTAGATGACCTGTATGGAAGCGACCATTTTCCTATAGTCATATCTAATCCAGGAGAATTGAACAGTGATACACTACCTGAAAAGTGGAACCTGAAAAAAGCAGACTGGATACACTTCTCGAAATATATAGAACACAATTTACACAAAACTCAAATAAAAGAGAACATTGATGAAATAATACACGAGTTCAATAATATTATTATAAATGCAGCACACACCAGCATTGGTAAAACTAAACCAGTTATGAATAAAATTCCTGTTCCATGGTGGAACGAAGAATGTAATACAGCAATCAAGGCAACTAAGCAAGCAGTAAACAAGTTTAAAAGAAACAGAACTATCGAAAATTTGATAGAACTTAAAGAAAAACGAGCACAAGCTAAGCTAAAAACAAAAAAGAATCAAAAAGACTCCTGGAGGAATTTTGTTGGCAGTATAAATAGCTCAACACCACTAGCAACAGTTTGGAAAAAAATCAAAAGTGTAGCTGGAGCCCCATCATACTCTCCAATCAGATGTTTAAAAGAAAACAATATAACACATACAGGTAGCGGAAGAATAGTTGAAGCACTCAGTAAAACTTACCATAAAAATTCTAGCAAACAGAATTACAATCAAGAATTTCTAATACATACGACCAACGTAGAAGCAACACAAATATTAATCCAGAACAACCAAGACCCAATGAACAAAATAATTTCTGAGCACGAAATGGAGGAAGCACTTAACGACTTAAAAGAAACTTCTGCAGGACCTGATGCTATACCCTCCATATTTCTGAAAAAATTCCAAGCAACAGCAAAACAACACCTACTAAATATATATAATAAAATATGGACTGAACACCTATTCCCAAATATATGGCATCAAGCATTCACTATACCTATACTTAAGCCTAATAAATCACCTCTCGTACCAGAATCATATCGACCGATATCCTTAACATGTGCTATGTGTAAATTACTAGAAAAAATAATCAACAAAAGGCTGCTGTGGAGTTTAGAGAAAGGAAATCGTCTAATAAACGAGCAGTCCGGATTCAGACAAAATAGATCCACTATAGATAATATCATCGACCTTGATACACATATACACGAAGCTTTTAGCAACAAGCAACATTGCCTCGCAGTATATTTCGACATGAAAAAAGCATTTGATACTACATGGAGGAGAGATATAATCTCAAAACTACAACCATGGGGATACGATGGGAACATGATTGCCTTCATTTCCAAATTTCTGAAAGACCGAAGTTTTCAAGTCCGGTCGAATGGAGTTTTGTCTAAGCCCAGATCACAGGATAACGGTATTCCTCAAGGATCGATCATCAGTCCAACGTTATTTCTAATTGCTGTCAACGATATATCGAATCACATAGAAAAACCAATTCACGTACGAATATATGCGGACGACATGTTAATATTTGTAAGAGGTAGAAACCTAACAACTAATATTCACCTGATACAAAAAACAATACAAAATCTAGAACAGTGGTCAGAACGCTCCGGATTAACATTTTCACCAGAAAAGACAAAATACATCGTATTCTCGAAAAAAACAATTGAAGGTGGAACACCATTAAAACTAAATAATATAATACTAGAACAAGCATGCGACATAAAATTTCTAGGACTCATATTTGACCAGCGGCTGACATGGAAGAAGCACATTGCATACTTAGTCAAATCGTGCGAGAAAAGGATGACCGTTCTAAAATACTTATCAAACAGACACTGGGGAGCTGAGGGTGAAACACTCTTGAGCATATACCGATCAGTAATACGATCAAAACTAGATTATGGTAGCATAGTTTACGCTTCAGCTAGTCCTACTGCCTTCAAATCGCTGGATAGTATACACCACCGAGCAATTCGCTTGATACTGGGAGCATTCAGGACAACACCTATCCAAAGTTTATATTGCGAATCTGGGGAACTATCATTGAATGACAGAAGAAAGATATTGAGTTTAGCATACGCCACCAAACTTTCATCTAACAAAAATATACCGGCCCACAGGAACATGATGCAGGCTAATACACATATAAGTACAAGCAACACCAATACAGTACACGGAAAGTCATTGTTCACGAGAACCATTAGATATTTAAGGGATATTAGAATCTCCCAGCTTGCTGGTATAGCACCGGAAACTAATACAAACATTCCACCGTGGATTATAGATAAGCCAAATATCAATAAAGAACTGCTGAAAATAAATAAGACAGAAACTCCTGGACCAGTAATCATTCAACATTTCCAGAAAATACTTCATAGGTATGAAACATATGAAGAAATATATACCGATGCATCTAAAATAGACAACAAAGTAGGTTCAGCTGTTGTGACAACTAGCAACACCCTAACAATGAAACTACCAGACGCAGCTACAATTCTAACAGGAGAATTGCACGGACTACCAGAAGCAATAAAACTTATAAGAGATAAGCACATTAAAAAATCGTTGATTATAACGGATTCGCTCAACTCCCTTTTGCTTATCGAAAAGATATACACAAACAATCATCTGACACATCAAATTAAAGAAATCCTATATGCATTGCAGTTGGAGAATAGCAATATAGTCTTCATATGGGCGCCTTCCCACGTAGGAATCAAAGGCAACGAAAAAGCCGACAAATACGCAAAAATTGCAGGAAACCTTAATGATCCACCACACGTAACCATTCCAGCTTCAGACATCAAGGTCTTTCTGAGAAATAAATTCATTGAAAACTGGAATATCAACTGGCAAAACCAGCCATCGAAGCTACTCGAACTGAAACCTAAATTAGGACCATGGACTACAGTGACAAGAAACAGAAGACATCAAACCCTGATCACCCGACTCCGTCTAGGACATACCAGGGCTACACATGAATACCTCATCACCCAAGGAGCAGAACCTATGTGTGAAATATGTGAAGTGACACTGAGTGTTAAACATATACTGGTGCAGTGCCCTTTACTAGACTTTTATAGAGTTGACTGTAACATTTTATCCTTAACTCTAGAAAACATCTTAGGACCAAATTGTAACGTATACAACTTACTTCGCTTCTTGAAACAAAATAACTTATTGTACAAACTGTGACACTATAACCATCGCCGCTAATGGCCAGTAGGTCGATGCGGTTAAATAAATAAAAAAAAACCGAACAAACAAGTTCATATCTACTTATGCATACGGATTAGTTACCGAGATACATGGTGTGTCTTCATTTCTTTTAATAGTGATATTTCGAACCTCTCTAAAGTTACTTGTAAAGGAAAAATACAAAATATACAATGTAAAACATTTCCTGTATATTTGGGCGTCCCACTTGGACCATTAATTTTTACTCTTTCTGGGAATGATCTCCCCCAACAGGTAAAGACGGGAAAAGTAGTGTCGTTTTCAGATGATACATCTGTAGAAGTGTATGGAGAATCCTCAAGAGAGATTAAACAGAGAGATCAACAAAATCGACAAATATTAAATAAAGATGGAACAACATGCAACAAAGCAACCCTGATCGTTTTACTCTCATTAGAAGTAACCACAACTATACAACACGTAGTACGCTTTTATGTTTTCCTAGGCATAAAACAACAGCATATGAAAGATCTGTATTTTACAACTGCATCCGCCTGTTCAACAATTTACCAAATATCTAAGCTACATTACCAATTATAATGAGTTTAAGCACAAAGTAAAGAAATTTTTATCTTACAAATTTTAAATTGTCATTATCATGTGTAGGTCTCACTTCTTTTGTTATGATTGTAATTTTTGACATGTCTTGTGCATCAGTAATTATTTTCCTTTTTTGACTTGTTGCATGTATTAATTTACCGAAATGTGATCAATAAATACCTATCTATCAATCTTGGGTGGTATAGATCAGAATCTCCGTGAATCGGCGGTAAGCAATATGTCTAGTGTAGAAAGTACATCCAAAAATAACAAAAACGTTGTCGATAAACATAAGTCCTAAAATGTTTCAAAATATTCAGGGTGCTGTAATTCTTACTGCACCGATATGCCTGAATAAGGACAAACCATGAATATTGTTTAAATCAGGTTACTATCCTAATACACTACAGTTTTCAATGTTACACTTCCATTAAGTTTTTGTCTGGAGATCTGGTAGGCCATAACTCAACTCTTCATTGACCCACTCCGTATGTTTTTGTTAAAAGTTTACGGGTAATCACACTAGACTTACCAGATTCATTAAAAAATGTATCGCTTTATATCATAATGAAACGGTTTCTCAAAGACTTCAAGAAAAAAAGTCAAGCCAAAAGAATTACCCATTGAGCCTTTGCCCTATGTTGAACCTTTGGGAAAACTCATACTGATAGGACTAACTTTAACGATACTCTGTAAATAACTACGGAAAATAAAACGAATTCCAGCACACTCTTATAATATATTTCTTCCAGTGTTTAGAACCGTCCACACGTTGGAGATTTATACAGCAACACGTAACGAACGGCACCTTCTTTTGTTTTTGTCTCCCCCATTGTCTGGCAACGACGACGGCTACTGCGACCAAGCCAGGCCGTTTCATAGCTCAGACCCGAATTACGGGGCATTGTGCGAAATTTTACTAACAAGGTCCATTTTCGTTAACAGCGTACTTTTCAACCCTTCAGCCTCATATATTCACCCCTTGGACAGTGGCCGGTTAAATCCACCCCTTCTTCGCCATGTTGCCACGTTTTTCGTTACAAGGAGTAAACTCCCGATAAAAAGATAGCTAGTAAGGTTGCACCGAGTATCTGGTACGGAATACCCGGTTTTGCCGAAAATTGAATTACTTGACCGGGTAGTTACTCGGTCTGAGCGCAAGACACACAACTTGTGAAAATATGTTTTTGAATGTTATATGACATTTACATCACGAAAATCTATGTCACTGATTTCCCCGTCGGATTTCGATGAAATTTTTACACAATGTTGCTACTATGCCAAGGACGCAAAATCTTGTAGCTTTTGAAAATCGGTCCCGGGGCGGCTACCATATTAGTTTGATTTGAAGCCACCCCTATTGTTAATTAAGGTATGTCATCTCAGAGGTATTAAACAACACAAATGTTTGCCTCCACAGACAGTGTCAACGTCCATCTTCTTCCAGAAAGGAAGTCACCTCAAGTCTCCTTTACTCCAGATTATTCGCGTAGGCTGGTTTGGTCAAGTCATCGTCAGTTGTCAGAGCGGTCCATGGAACCTTAGCTCTTGAGTCATAGAGTCAGTTTATAAGTCTGTCAGGTCCGGTAACCCAGAAACCAGACAATTTTAAGTGAAGGAAAGGTGTGAAGGAAAAACGAGAGCAAAGAGGAGAAAGAGAATCTTCTACTAGAGGGAGTGTTTAGGCATTATTAAAATCACTTGACAGATTTTGATATCGTTAAAAAATATTTTAATTTTCTAAGGAATTTGTCAAAATGCTTCAATTCTGGTTGTTCTAAATTGATGAATTAATTTTTATTACAGTGGGCCGACTTGGTATTCCGCCCACGTGCAAGGCGTTGTAAGCTAAAAAAGTTTTCAGTAAAGTATGCAGTAAAGCCGTTAATTTGTAACAGACAAAACGGGTTTCTGGAGAGCACCCGATTAGTCATCGTGGTATGAAGAGAAATACACATAAATTACGCCGGATGTCTCATCACTCCACATTGTGTGAAATCGACTGTGTGGTACCCTTGTTTCTGCTCTGTGTAAATTGCCAATTTCTGGAGGCAAAAGTGATCGTAAAATTGTCACGACTTGAAGAACTAATAAAGTTATAGTTATGAACACTGATAATATGTAAGCCTATAGAAACAAGTACGAGAATCCACCATAAAGGCCTATAATTTATGAAATCATCGATCTTTCAACACAGTCCAAAGAATCAAAAAACGAGACTTTTTTGTGTTTGTTTTGGAATATCTAGGAGATTATCCTAATCTGGTCGAAAGGTATATAAATTTCAGGGTGATGGATCAGATCCCATGCTCACTTTTAATACAGTTTGCTGATTTCATAAGTGAACCATTGACCCTTTTAGTAAACCTTTTTTTTTGAGGAAGGGTTATTCCCATCTGTTTTAAAGAATGCAATAGCTATTCCTGTATTTTAAAAAGGAGACAAACACCTTTTAAGCAACTATAGAGGGATTGAACTACTATCGGCATTTTCGAAAATATTCGAAAAATGCTATAATGTCAGATTAACCTTTGCTGAAAAACTGATAATTAGAGATTTAGATGGTTTCTGCAATACCCAGTCAACTCAAGATGCCATACCTGGAGTTTACATGAAAATTTTGGAATGCCGCGATACTAAATACAAAGTTACCTCATTTATAGTTTTTTGATTTAAGCAGGGCTTTTGACACCCTCTCACATTGCGTCTTACTTTACAGTTGTGGTGTTAGGGGCTGCACCTTTGACTGGCTGCATTCATATTTGACCAACAGATCTCAAAAAGTGATGATTAAGAGCAATTATGTGAATATCTCTTGACCCAAAAATATCGTATATGGCGTTTCACAAGGAAGCATTTTGAGTCTCACACTGTTTATATTTTTTTAACAATTTAACAACTGTAAACTATCCGGATACATTTATTTCATTATATGCTGATGATACTGCATTTCTTGTAACAAGTAGAGATAGTCTTTCACTTAGAGCAAATACTTGTAGATCCTGTAATGCAATGGAAAATTATTGCTATCCTATTGATCTGGTCTTGAACAACAATAAAACTGAATTATTTCTGTATAGTACTGTTAAGTTGGACTTCAGCCCAATGTTGCGGCAGTAGTTTTAAGCAAGGCACGTATTTTTATTACCTGTGTGTTTATTTTGACCAAGCTCTCATATGGTCTAAGCAGTCTAAGCAAGTAGATGTTGTTGCTCAAAAATTAACGACTCACTGTTACAACATATGGCAGTCAAAATTATATGTCGATATCGAGATTTTGTTAATGTATTACTATGCATACGTGCATTCCACACTGTATGTCTGTTTTTGACTAATATCACGTAGTCCAACGGAAATAAACATTTATTTACTTCAAACACTCAGACACTCCGCAAAGCTTCTCTTGGAAGCTATAGGATGGAAGCTTACGTACGAGGACAATATGCCTCAGCTGATCTAAATATTATATTTGTGATATCAAGAGCAACGACGTTAGACGTGGCAACATCGTAGGTAGGTAGCTTGTGCTTTGAGTTAGAACCAGCATTTCGACTGAGGCGAGAGGTCCAGGCTGCTGGCCACAGAACATAAATGTATGGTCGGTGTTCGGTAACAGATTTGCCAATTTACATAAAATTATGAACACCCACTGTAGATTTGAAGGTGTTAAATTGGGCGCTCAAAGCTTTGAAGGGCTGAAATCAAGATTCCCCGTTGGACATAAAAACTGCACATAAATTTATATATACAGTAAGTATACAAGATTTTGGTCTTTCCAGCGTTTCTATATCTGTGTGGAAGACAAAATACTTGCGACTAAACAGATCAGAGACTCAGAAGTTGTCAAAACGGTACAATATGTATATCAATCTTCCTTTCTTGAAAGGGTCTATATAATGAACGATGAAAACATCCAAGAACTGTTAAAATCGGCCATTTTTCTTAAGCTAAATGTCCCATATCGCATATCCGTTATACCAAATGTCCCCGACAAAACTAGTCTTTCCGAACAGTACGTGATAGTAAAATTGACTCAGCCTATCCTCAGCCTGACTAAAATGCATTCAATTTGAGTTCCACAATAGGTTTTTTGATTTAGATGAAGCATATGGTTATCTTGAAAGACCGTTTTTCTATATTGTTGGAAAAAGTGGGAGTTTAAAAAAAAATTAACACGAATGTTAATCTAATTGGTCTTCCCACCACCCGAGAGGCAGGGTCACGGAAAGTGATTGTTTCTAGTTTTTGATACATTTGTGTAGATTTTGAATAGTTCTAAATGGCAAGATTTCATAAGAATTCGCAGAAATACAAATTTTCGTAAAACATAAACACCACCAGTTTGTTTGTTTGTTCTTGCACCTACACTGGGAATATTTATGCGAATCACCTTTAGCTCTTTGGCAAACATTATTAGGCCTTAATTCTTATGTCTCTCCATTGGTATTCCTCAATATTTTATTCAAAGCTTCATTTTTTATAACATTTCAGGTGATAAGAATAACAAGGCCAGCTCCCAAAGCTTATGTCTAGCCTGGCGTACCCACTGAGTCATTTCGAACGTCAATGCGTCCATTTTCCAATTTTCATTTGCATTTTTTAAGTATTATACAATGATTACGGAAAACAAAGTGCTACGGATGATCTTGCAGAGCCAAACTAGAGTATATTTCAACAGTTGTCTTGCGTGGCCTAGTCATATTATCTTTACTCGGGTCAACCTCTCTCAAGAAAGGACAACATAATTATAAATAACCCGTCGGACACAGCTAATAGACCTATTTCATTGGCAGCATATTCAGTAATAATTTTCTCACATAGCAAATATCACTGATCTTATACACATTATACACATGCAGACAAATACACATAATCATCCAGATGCGATCTTGCCACCTTTCTGTATTTCACATCTTCTTAGAGATAAACACTACATACTACTTGCATTGCTGCAATCAACAAGCAACCCACAATGCATGTCGTGTCTATTTGCACACTAAAAACTAGCTAGTCTGCAAGATGACATTTTGCCCTTTTTTTTACTTTTTTTGTTTTCTACATTGATACCTCTGGCGAAAAGTTATTACTTAAACATTCTTAGATGATATAAAAAACTTTTTTGATAAGGTAAGCTCTAATTCTGTACTAGCCGGGCCAGACATTCTCAGTGCCTCAGGACGAACATTATAAAAGTGGATTCCATAGCAGTTCGAACCGTTTTTAGTTCGTTGTAGACAATGTTTAGGAATATATAATTTATGCATGTTACCTGTATTGTCACTATTTACATCACTGGGCGCTTTGTACGGATCCAAATAGTTATGTGCAGAACATAAGCAGATAAATATATGTAGTGATGGAAGAGTAAGGATCTTTAGTAACGTATCACCATAAACACAGATTTTCAGATTCCTAATTAAAAGTCAAAGTCAAAAATTTCACTACCTCTATGGTATTGACGTTATGGTGACACAAACATTAAGTGTAAATTTATTTGCTAAAAACCACTTCTCTAAATTTACCATGTATTCAATATTCGCAGCGAAAAGTAGATCAATCGATTTGAGAGAGCATTGCTGTTGTCATTTATGTAGACTAAGAACAAATATGTACCCAGCACAGAACCCTGTGGGACGCCACATGAAACTGTCGTTGTACTGGAGGTAGTGTTGTTGAAGGTTACAAGTTGCTATCTGTGGCTCAAATAACATGACAAGGGCCTAAAGGCGGCTACAGACATGTGAAGTTTGTCAACTTTCAAACAGCAAATGTTTGATATTTGGCAAATATCTCAGACACACACTATATGAAAATACACAAATACTTGTTATTTGTCATACATCAAATATTTCCCATCAATTGTCGGTAAATAAGTACAAATCAAAAGAGACAAATATTTGAGATTGTGCGTAGTTGTTTCAGATACACACATGCCCCGTATTTAAATATTGATATCGCAGTGTGCCCGTGTTCGAGATGGAGTGGACAAACGAACTTGTGCTGGAGTTTTTAGAATTGTACGAAGAGGAACCTGCAATATGGAATGCTTCGCATATTCAACATAAAAATAGGAACGACGTATATGATGCATGGTTACGGATAAAGAATAAATTAAGCACGCCTTGTTCTATATCCGACTTAAAAAAGAAAAAGGAGTCACTAATGTCATCATTTCGAACATGCTTGAATAAAGTAAAAGAAAGTAGTAAAAGTGGAGCAGGTGCCAGTGATATTTATAAACCCACTTGGTTTGCCTTTGAAACAATGGCACGTTTTTGGAGGAATAAGGACGAACCAAAGAAAACAATAAATTCAGAGGTTAGTAGAACCGTTTATTTATTTTTTATTTCCTATGGTTTTTCAAAATAAGGGCTACTTATGCCCGACACTGTGTACAAATTTCAAGATTTAACAATAATTGTTTTGCCAATCAATCCGACCTTCTGCCATGAAATATTCAGCAAATTCATCCCGAATAATTTTTGCCTCCATACTTGCTTTTCATGGCACCTTCTTAAAAGGTAACAGTGATGCTATGTTATCTTGATCACGACGCCAGAAACCTGGTTCGATATTTCCCTCTTCTCCAGCATCAAACATTCCCGGAGGTGAATATTGTGACCGTGAAGTTGTACTGTTTCTCAAAAAATTATGCAACACGATACAAGTCATAATAATAATTGTCGCTTTTTTTGCCTCAAGTAGCATTGGTTTTCGTAAGACTCGAAATACACAGGACATTACTCCAAAAACATTCTCTACTACACGTCTCGCCCGTGATAGACAATAGTTAAAAATCCTCGTTTTACTGCCCTTTGTGTGCAGTCCAGGAAACGGCTTCAGCATACACATGCTTAAAGGAAATGCATCATCACCTATGAAGACATATGGGATCCAGGAGTTGGTACGGTTAAAGAATTCATCCAAAGGCAAATTTGACTTATTACCTTCCATTTTGGTAAACAACTGAGTATTTCGAAATACTGCTCCATCGCTAAGCCTACCTTGGCAACCACAATCTGCATATATGAAGCAGTAATTTGCATCTACCAAAGCCATTAGTACGACACTAAAATAATTCTTATAATTGTAATATTCGGATCCGCTGTTAAAAGGAGACTGTATAGTTATGTGCTTTCCGTGTAAGGCGCCCACACAATGGGGAAAATTCCACAATCTCTCAAAGTCGTTTGATATACTTCTCCACCCTTCTTGGGATGTAGGCATCTGAAAGTGCATACATACAATTATTGAGCCACAATGATTATGAATATTATGGGACTAATAATAATAATAATGAAAATAATAATATCAGTTGGTCGAAGTGAATTCTTCTTCATCTGAATAAATTTAACCGGCCAAAACCGTGAAAAAAAAAATGGAAATAGAATTAGTATTAATGATAATATTATTATTATTATTATTTTAAGACAATAGAGACAAATGGCGTTCTAGGATAATAACATTTTAATTTTGTGATTTTCAGGATATTTTGTCACAGCTAGACGAGGAATCCAGCGAAGGCGACAAACCGGAACAAATACAGGATGATCTAACTTCGACATCTTTTTCGACACCAAATAAACAAAGGCGAAGAGCTATTGCGAAATCTGATTTCGACGACTTTGATAGAGGATTGCTTCGTCGATCTATAATGAATTTTTACATAACGGAAACGAAGGTTCCAACTTTGCGGCGCATACGGAGGAAATTTGTTCAAGAACACAATTACACTGGATGGATCACATGAAACTTTAAGGAACGTGGTGAGGATAATGGGATTTCGTTGGAGGAAGGAAGAGCTAATAGAACGCTTCTTATGGAGAAACCAGAGATTCAGCATATCAGGAGAAGTTTTCTGAGAAGGATGAAAGAATATAGAGAAAAAAATTGTTCTATAATTTATATGGACGAAACATACGTATACATCCATAGATCACATACGTATGAAAAGAGTTGGATCGATAATACCAATGAGTTCCTTCATAGGCTAGTTTTAAAAGGACAAAGATTTATTACTGTGCATACTGGTAGTGAAAATGGTTTCGTGGAAAATGCATATTGAAATTTAAATCCACTAGTAAGTCGGGTGATCATCATAGTGAGATGAACTATAGTAACTATAAAAAATGGCTTCAGGATAAAGTGATTTCCAACCTACCACCAAATAGTGTTTTGGTTATAGACAATGCTCCGTACCACAGTGCTCAGATAGACAAATGTCCTACTGTGTACTCTAAGAAGGATCATATGAAAGCATGGCTAAGGCAAAAAACATACATTTCACTGACCATATGTTGAAAATTGATTTGTATAGCCTTATCAGAATGCATAAGCCGGCATATATAACTAATGAAATAGACATAATAATGGCTGGAAAATGTCATTCTGTTTTGATATTGCCACCATATTACCCCGACTTGAACCCAATTGAGTTGGTGTGAGCATCTTTGAAACAATATGTGGCTGAGAAAAATGTAGATTTTAATCTCAAGAATGGAATAAGCGATGTGAGTATGCCAAAGGTTCTGAGAAGCAGTATATGGAAAGGAAACCAGCAGTCGACTTAGTTGTGGATCAAATAATAATAACCCTAGACGAAAATAGCGATAGCGAAACCGGTTTAAGTAGTAGCTCGGATTCCGATTCCGAACTTTCAGGATTTGATCCTTTGTGAAACTTCATAAATCTTAAAAATATTGCCAACTGTATCTACTACGATGTTAGTTTTCTGACCTTACTTTTCATTTGATTGTTTATTAATGGAAATTATTAACAATTAAAAATAGAATGAGTACCAATCAATTTCAGTCTTATAGCTACTTAGCGTGCAATAGTTGTTTTAGGGAATAAATTGTTTTGGTACATAAACGTATTCCATTATTGAAATTATTCGATTAACTTAGGACGCAGACTGTACAACTGGAGATCGGTATTGTACGTGCCCCCACTTTTGCTCCGAATGCATTCTCTCTCTCTCGTGTGCGCAATCACAGCAAATCCTCATATCTTTTCCTAAACTTATTATTATATTAGCATTAGCCTTGTACCGCCTAATAATCAGAATCTTAAGTTGTTTTTTGAAAAAATAGTATATTTGGAAACTGAAGTTGATGGTTTACAGTGTTTACACGTAGCGACACTTCGTCCGGAGAACATAAACATTTACAAACAACTAAAAATGGGTCGATTTCTAAGAAAGGTAAACCTTTTAAGCTAGTATATAACATCTCGGTAAACAATTTTAGTCCAAGTTATAGCTTACAGGACAAGAACAAATCGGTTAATTGCGATATCCCAGAAAATCCAAATAGAGTCCAAATTTCGAGGTACCTACTGTTACTGCTATAAACAAGTTAAAGCAACAACAAATATATGTCGCTGGTCCGATTTTTGAATTATCAGAAGTTATTAAAATCGTGAAAATCCTCTTTTAAGAGATTGTTCTATATTCTTGATACTGTAGGAACGGAGGAATTGTCTTACCGACAAATTCTCGTTGCAGAGGGGATATCCCGAAAAAGTAGCCATACCGTCATTATCAGTTTTGATACGAGTACGCTATTCATATTTCGCAGTTATCTTCTCCTAAAATAGGGCATCTTTCTCACACGTAGCGAGCTTGACAAATGGTCCGGTCGGAACTCTCACGGCCCATTTACCGTCGCCGTGTCGCAAAACGTGTCATTTTCGAAGCGACTTTATTATTTCACAGGCCGGTGGTCTTCACTCTGACTGATTTGAGGGTTGCTAAACGAAAATATCCTGTCTCTGCTTCCTATTTACATACCAAACAGTTCCGTTTTGTTTTTATTATTTTTGGGACGATTCAGTGTGTTTTACAACGTGTGCGGTAATAGGGTGTGGAATTATTAAGTGGCTTGTTCAAGTTGGAAGCATCTGGTCGTTCTGTTTTGTCAATTGTCATTCTCTTGTGTGAAATATTTATGAGAATAGCTAATCATTTTCGGTTATTTGGTATGTCAGTTGATAAATAGCTTTTAGTAGATGGACTAGGGGGTGGGACACGTTTATAAGCCTTTTACTCATGAATCGGATTTAATGAAATTCATGTTACTTATGTTGCATACAGTTTACGATATTCTGATGTCACTGGTCCTAATGGTAGAGTTCGTTTCACCGCAGATTTCCTCATATTTCGATCTTTATTTGAGTCATTCTATATGCTTTATTTAGTACAGACCTCATGTCATTTTTAGAGGAACGGTATCGTTATACAATATAAAATCTTCTGTTAATTTTTTTAATCACCTTGATTTTGCCATTTCATGAGATCAAATTTAAAAGCTCTACGTGAGTTACGTTCCAGTGTATTGTATATAATGTAAAGGCAAGATGATGATCTGGCACAAAAATGACATCAAGTGCGTTGACCCAACACCTCCAAGGCAACGCCGTCGTCAGTCAATGTCCATGCTGCAAGCTGTGACAGTAGATTCAAAATTGATTGAGTAGCAAGATCGAATCTGGATGATTGTATGGTGATTGTGTGTATTGGTCAGTATGTGTATAAAAATGTGTATATAAACGTGTATATATAAATATATAAACATATTTGTTATGTGAGAAAATTATTACTGAATATGCTGCCCGTGAAGTACCTGTATGTAAGGGAGAGTGGGAGAATTGTGGGCATCTAAGCAAGATGTGCTTCCGTGACTAGACCATTGACCTTATTACACTCATACTTTAATTTAAAGAGCATTTATTATACTTTTATTATGTAAAAAGAAATATTCTTCTACTTTTTGTAGAACCAAGTACAACCTAGTACAAGTAAAAACAAAACAGTGATGTGCGCACAATTCCCCACCCTATGAAAAATAACAAATCAAGAACTTTTATTACGTGTTTATTAACATCTCACTAACATAAAAGTTTATCTAAGGGCCAATTTCACCAACATCAGTCCGTTATTCTCAACCAATAGGGTAACTGACCGTCAGATACAGCGAATGAGCTTCAAGTTCCAATCAACAAATTTTAGCAACCAATAGCTATGAAATGTTTAAAACAAAATACTGTCAAAGTATGAGATGACAACTTGTCATTGAAACATCACCAGCTTATTGAATATTAAGAAATTACATATAATTCAGTCATAATTTAAAGAAATGTTTGATTTTTGAATTAAATTCATGTTTTAATTACTGTTGTTGATTTTTTATTCATGTTTATATAATTTTCTTCAATTGATATGCTATCTTACTCATTCAACATACATACCATAAACCTCTTGCAGATAGCCATTAAGCACCTACTTGATGACAGGCTCTACCAAAAAGTTCATAGATATTGCTCGTTTCCAAACATTCACTCATTTACTTGCCGTCCATCAGAACCATTATAGCACCTGAGATTGATATTCCCACAAAACCATTCAGGCCTTTTGATATCCATACATCCATGAAGTTGAATATTTTTCGTTGTTCAGGAACTTAACAAACATCCACACTATATTCCCAGCGATTAAGAAATACCCAAATACATGTGGTAGAGCTACCAGCAAACCTAAAACCTGCAGAAAAACTAGAAATTTGCAATATTTTTCTTTTTTACACATTCTAGGTTATATTTATATTAGACATTATTTGAATACAGCTGATTCACATGTGTGTGATCTGTCAACCCTTGGTCACAGTCACAAAACATTTATACTCTGAAGAAGGTTTAATTCCATGCTATTCCATGACAACACGGTGACTTGTGTGGTTGTCAGCGGTCATTTTTTGAGGGTGCGACATGGTTGCCAGATTGTGCATTAATATCCCGTTTCACACCCCTGGTCCCAGGGGAGTAAGTTCCGCCAACTGTCGAAATATACTCTACTATGCTTTATAAGACTATTCGTGGAATTTTTCCCAAAATCGTTGCACAACACTTGAAAAAATGCATATGAAAATTTAAAATTATTTCCATGACGCCGCAAAATAGCTCCGTCGGTACCTCGGGTTATACATCTTGACAGTAGGGATGTTCGATACGATCCTGTATTTAGAAGTATCAATTCATTTCACGAGTATCGTCATCTTTCGATCCGGACTGTGTCAGAAAGAGTGACTAACTTCAGATTAGCTTTCTTCCGCTGGATATCGATAATTTTATTCCAATATTTTAGAGTATCGATACTTCCTAAAACGATAGAAATCGATACTTTGCAGGGTGCGGTGTTGCCTTTACTATCATACATTTTGATAAAATCATGACAAAGAAGGGCTTCAAATGAAATGTTGACGAATATGAACGGATATGCGTAGAATGTAGAATATAAATTCATATTGCAAATTTCAGAATGTCTATGCATGGACTTGAACCGGATTTTTCGGTATTTTTACCAAAAAGATAATATTTACCGATAACATCATTCTCCAAAATAATTTAAATATTTCTATACTTGCCGAAATCATATCAATAATACATATGCATACACACTCAGGCAGTCCCTTACCTCACTTGCCCTGACTTGATTTTTGTGCATATAAAAGGTACAGACTGGTAGATTACCGTCATTACCTCATCACCGGACAAGCAATAAACAAACCGAAAGCTGCCTGTTTTCAAAATAAATATTTAATTAAAATGAGAGGTGAATTCATTAGTTCAAGGGTAAAACAAAAAAATATATACAGTACTATAAGCAAAAATCGAAAAAGAAGTTTCCAGAATGGTTGCAAAGTACTTTGAAAGAACATTGTAGAAGTTGTGATATATACTACGTGACATATAAATCCGAACACCCAGTTTAAATGGTTTTATTTTAATAAAAGTTGGTGAATGTATTTATCTTACTGTAAATAACAAGTGAACAAATTTTCAGCCTTATCAGTTGGACATTCCGGTTTTTATACTGCTTTTTTTTAATTCACTAACGCTCTAAAAATGAATATTTCAGCCGCAGTAAAGAACCAACGTTGGCGGATTTTGGTTCTTGACATCCTTTACGATCGGTTACGATGCCTAGAGTACGGAGACCTGTACGATTTCGTCAACTTAGTGAGTTTGATAGGGGCCGTATAGTGGGACTTCGGGAAGCTGGACTTTCTTTTCGGGCAATTGCAGTTAGAGTGCAAAGAAGTGTAGACACTGTGGTTAGGTGTTATCAGGCATGGCTTCGAGAAGGCCGTACGCAAAGAGCAAGGGATACTGGACGCCGCCGTAGAACAACAGACCGTGAAGATCGCCGCCTAAGATTATTGGCCTTAAGGGACCGTTTCTCCACTACCAGGTCCATTGCAAATGAACGGTTTGCAGAACACGGAAGACCTATTGGCATGCGAAGTGTTTACCGACTAATGAGAAGTTTTGGCTTGTTTTCATACCGGCCACACTGGGTTCTCCCTTTAACTCGAGAACACCGACGTAATCGCCTTGAGTGGTGCAGACAACGGTCACTCGGGAATCAGGAATGGAACAGTATTGTCTTTAGTGACGAGTCTCGATTTTGTTTAGGCATGCACGATGGTCGTGCCAGGGTTAGAAGGCGACGAGGTGAAAGGAGGAATCCACAGTTTTTTGTTGAAAGACATGTTCATCACACTGGAGTTATGGTTTGGGGTGCTATAGCTTATGGTTCCAGGTCACCTTTAATCTTCATCAGAGGTAACATGAACGCGCAGCGTTATATCCACGAAGTTCTAGAACCCCATCTTTTACCCTATCTTGACACCCTGGCAGATCCAACTTTCCAACAAGATAATGCCCGACTACATATTGCAAGAGTCACAATAGACTTCTTTCAACATAATGATGTCACATTGTTACCATGGCCACCAAGATCTCCCGACTTATCCCCAATTGAGCACGTGTGGGATATGATGGGTAGGAGATTGCTCAATTTGCAACGTCCTCCTCAGACTCTAGAAGCACTTCGATAGGAGTTGGTGGTTGCCTGGAATGAGATACCACAGGAGGACATTGACCACCTGATCAGAAGCATGCCTAGGCGCGTTGGAGAATGCGTAGCACATCAGGGTGCATCCACACATTATTAAAGGTCAAAGGGCTTTAAAGCAGTGCATTCATTTTGAAATTTTTATCATTTACTTATTATGCTTCATTAAGTACTTATACCAAATTTCATTAAAATAAAACCATTTAAACTGGGTGTTCGGATTTATATGTCACTTAGTATAGAACTACGCCCTCAAAAAACATGTTGTGTGCGCGCCCAATACAACAACAGACGTCTTTTATGACTCAAGGGTCCTTCATCTACCACTAATCTTGGGACGGCATTTACCTTATACCGAATTCAACGACACTATTTGCCGATTCCGTTTTTTGCCGGTTCGGCAACACTGCAGATGTGCAGTTCACTTTAATTGAAAGCAATTGATATCCCAGACCAGGGGGGTGAAACTCATATTGAAAACAAAGCAGTGTTGCTGGTGCATAATAAGACAACCATATCGCACCCTCAAAAAATGGCCGCGGACAACCATACAAGTCACCGTGTTGCCATTGAGTAGCATAGAATTAAACCTCCTTTAGTGTATATGTTTTGTGTCCCAGATGCGTTATACTAATAAAAATAAGAAAATAAAATAATGTTTGGAGATATGTTTCCATAAATAGTTATTTTTGATTCTGACTTATATACTAAGTGACATATAAATCCGAACACCCAGTTTAAATGGTTTTATTTTAATAAAAGTTGGTGAATGTATTTACCTTTCTGTAAATAACAAGTGAAAAAATTTTCAGCCTTATCAGTTGGACATTCCGGTTCTTATACTGCTTTTTTTAATTCACTAACGCTCTAAAAATGAATATTTCAGCCGCAGTAAAGAATCAACGTTGGCGGATTTTGGTTCTTGACATCCTTTACGATCGGTTACGATGCCTAGAGTACGGAGACCTGTACGATTTCGTCAACTTAGTGAGTTTGATAGGGGCCGTATAGTGGGACTTCGGGAAGCTGGACTTTCTTTTCGGGTAATTGCAGTTAGAGTGCAAAGAAGTTTAGACACTGTGGTTAGGTGTTGTCAGGCATGGCTTCGAAAAGGCCGTACGCAAAGACAAAGGGGCACTGAACGCCGCCGTAGAACAACAGACCTTGAAGATCGCCGCCTAAGATTATTGGCCTTAAGGGACCGTTTCTCCACTACCAGGTCCATTGCAAATGAATGGTTTGCAGAACACGGAAGACCTATTGGCATGCGAAGTGTTTACCGACGAATGAGAAGTTTTGGCTTGTTTTTATACCGGCCACACTGGGTCCTCCCTTTAACTCGAGAACACCGACGTAATCGCCTTGAGTGGTGCAGACAGCGGTCACTCTGGGATCAGGAATGGAACACTATTGTCCTTAGAGACGAGTCTCGATTTTGTTTAGGCATGCACGATGGTCGTGCCAGGGTTAGAAGGCGACGTGGTGAAAGGAGGAATCCACAGTTTTTTGTTGAAAGACATGTTCATCACACTGTTGGAGTTATGGTTTGGGGTGCTATAGCTTATGATTCCAGGTCACCTTTAATCCTCATCAGAGGTAACATGAACGCGCAGCGTTATATCCACGAAGTTCTGGAACCCCATCTTTTACCCTATCTTGACACCCTGGCAGTTCCAACTTTCCAACAAGATAATGCCAGACCACATGTTGCAAGAGTCACAATAGACTTCTTTCAACATAATGATGTCACATTGTTACCATGGCCACCAAGATCTCCCGACTTATCCCCAATTGAGCATGTGTGGGATATGATGGGTAGGAGATTGCTCAATTTGCAACGTCCTCCTCAGACTCTAGAAGCACTTCGAGAGGAGTTGGTGGTTGCCTGGAATGAGATACCACAGGAGGACATTGACCACCTAATCAGAAGCATGCCTAGGCGCGTTGGAGAATGCGTAGCACATCAGGGTGCATCCACACATTATTAAAGGTCAAAGATCTTTAAAGCAGTGCAATCATTTTGAAATTTTTATCATTTATTTATTATGCTTCATTAAGTATTTAACCATTTAAACTGGGTGTTCGGATTTATATGTCACTTAGTATATATATAATACCGTTTCTTTCCAGCTGTAGACCTCTGTAGACCCTGTATTAGACCTCTAATAATGCCATCTCTGTAGCAGATGTTAAATCATATCAGAGCCAAACATTGATACCTGAAGCGTCATGATGTATAGGCAACACATACAGCTATAAAACTAGTGCTCGTCAAGTGAACAATAGCTACGTCTAAGGTGACATCTTGTAGCAAAACCTGCATAATGACACAAATATATAATGTAAAAAAACCGACATAATGTCACTTTTCAAGATACGTAATACCCCTGTCGGTCATTTTCTTGAGAAAAAAGAGTAGTTAGTCATATAATAATATGCATCTCCGTCCGAAGAATTACTACCTTTAGAATACTTCATGACTTGATTGGCCCCATGCTGAAGGAACTATACCAAAGGACAACAGTCCGACAGTGGTTTCTCCCCAATCACATAATCACCACTTGGAACAGTTTACTAGAAAGTATTGTTAGTGCTAGGTCAGTCAGTAGCTTCAAAGTGTATTACGATAGACGGAATAGTGAAAAAACTTTGCAGATATGAACTTTTTGTTTTTATAGTCATGTATTTTATGCTACTTATCCGTAGGCGTGTCCCTTTTGTACATGAGTTTATAGTATTTCACCCTGCTCATTTCTATTTTGTAATAATAACAGTAAATGAAATGTTGGTACTTTGAAGTTACTTTGACATATTTAACATATTTGGTGTCACTTATGGTTTTCAAAATCCTCTTTCTCCTTTCAAAATACTATAATAGGTGTTCCTGCAACATGTTTCTTTATTTCGTTGTGTTGTTCAGCACAAAATATTTTTCATGTCCCCCAACCTCTTGAAAACACCACATATCAAAAATATATACAAAGAGCATTAAATTATTTGTCAATCACGTACATGCAGAGTTTTGATGACCATGGGTCAAAAGAATCGATTAAAAGTCCAATTTGTCCAACTAAAAGGGGAGTACCTACTCGAAGAAATAGTTTCACAGAATAGGGAGTATATAGGATTTCTGACGAAGAAGTGCGGCAATCGATTAGTTGAAACATTACAAAATGGGTAAAGTTGGTGGACGATAAAAGGCCATCATAACAAATAAAGTTATTATTTTTTTATTTGCTGATTAAATAAAACAGACACTGTTAGGTGGAACTGCGATTTCTTATATAACTTAAAAAGCATTTTCTTTTGTTGCAGACTTAACAGTTATTTATGGAATTTAAGATTTATTAAGTTCCTCCGAACGGCTTTTGCAAGGAGCAAGGCTCCCAAGGCCAATATAGTAAATCAGGTCATTAACTTACGACTAACGTCGTGATTAAAATCTTTTCTCTTTTCAGAGATAAACGCTACAGACTACTCGGCTTCACAAAACATATGCTCTCGGCTTTCTGTAACCAACAATGCGTGCTTGAGCATGCCGTATCGTTGAGTCATTCCTCCAAAGATGGACGCTCACAGCGATCATAGCGAGTAAACGTGGAATGAACTATTTGCACACAAAAAACTACCTTGTCTGCAAGATGATATTTTGTCGGTTTTTTGACGTATTTGAGGTTTTTACCTAATACCCCGGCCGAACAATCGTATATCTCGGATATGTCAGCTATGTCTCGACTATATCTTCAAATATTATTTGCAGTGTATAGACGCATATCTGGTCAGAATTTCTCATCCGAAGGACTACAAATTTAGGCAAGAATAACTGATGAAATTGTGTAGCAGCTCACGTTACTTACATTACATGATATTAAGTAGGATTGCAATAATTGGGCAATCTGACAGCACTATATAAGAATAGGTCAGAAATATCAAAAAGTATATCTTGACTAGAAAAATATAGCCCGTTCAGAAGTAGAAGCGCCATTCGCCAAATGTGAAGCGATAGTCCAATTTCCAGCAGCTTGAAAAAACCGCTAGAGGAATATTGCTCATAAGAGACAATTACAGTTTCTATTAAGCAGAAATTAATGTATGATTCTGTGACCAAGATCATCACAACCCAATGCATCAGACCTTATAGAAGCTAAAACATTGAGTACTTCATATTGGTCAGCGTAGCACAAACTAAATTATAGAATATTATTGTAGGAGTTGTTCTCATAGAATAGTAGACTCGATTAACCTCGAATTAAAATTCGTAAGCTATAAGTCGTAGTCACCGTTCTTGACGGTTACGTCATCAACGGCATATGAAATAAGTAAACAGATCTAAAGTATATTCAGATAAGAGATAGACCGGACATAAACAAGACCACGTGATCATCGATCGCTGTAACATTCGGCAGGGACGTATTAAGAGTCACGCAGTACATATTTTAGATAGCAGATGCTGCTTTGCGTAACTTTGTAGTAAATTAGCACAATTCGATGTGTATACGATTGGTGATGGATATAGGATCATGTGGGGGTGGGGTAAGAAATATATAATGATGTAAATATACATAAGGGTTTCAAAATTTTCGCTTCGATTTCCAGCTTCGGATGCCGCCTGATGTTTGGTGAAATACAGTCGAATATAATCTCAAAATGGCGTTTAAATTAGCCTAAATTAAAAATAATCGTATATCTCTTAAAATTGCTTTTAGAATATTGATTAGTATATTTTTTGATTTCTAGGTAAATATGTAACCAAATTAAAACGTTCAAAACGTAAAAAAATGTGCATGGTTGAAAATTGTCAGAAAGTAGATTCTTGAATAGGTTTTGCCAAAATGGGTTCAAAAATGTCAATAATTAATTAAAAAATACAGTAGCTTTATAATTACTTATAACTTACCGAATTTGATGAACGACATCTTTTATTGGAAAGATGAGCTTGATGAGCTTTCATCATCGCTACTGCCTGAAGCACCAACGTCAATAATGAATGGCTCGACTTGTTCCTCTAAAATATTGTCCAGTTCCCACATTCTCTTTTCAACTTTGTCTTTCACGTGCTTAATACAGTTTTCCCATTTTTGCGCTGTTATTACTTCTAGTGCTTCTTTGAAAAGTCCTTTGAGGTCACAAAATTTAAAAGTTGTATTGTGCTTAGCTATATAATTTTTAACCTCTGCCCATATGAGCTCAATCGGATTGAGCTCGCAATGGTATGGAGGTAAACGGAGCACAGTTTTATTTTGACTTGCTGCCATTTCATCAATGGCGTATTTTTGATATTCCGCCTTGTGATCCTTGACAATTCTTAATAATTGTACTTTCAGCATTGCTTCTTCAAAGTTGATATTTTTCGAGCGGAGCCAATTTTGAATATCAACTTTCCTTGAAGCCGTTGTTGGGACCTTCTCCATTCTTCGAGAATGATAAGGCGCATTATCCAACAGAATTACTGCGTTTTCCTCTAAGTTCGGTAAAATTTTTGAAAACCACTGTTCAAACGATTCGCCATTCATTTCCTCGTGGTAATCTCCAGTTTTCTTAGACTCAAAGCACCACAGACCGTCAACAACAAATCCATCCTCACTGCCAATATGGCAGATAATGAGCCTTTTCTCTTTACCTGGAAATCGAAGTACTAACTGGTGTAGATTTATTTCAATAAGCGAAACTTTTTCAAATGTTTTCATCACATTCAGCGAAAAAACATTGAGACATGAGTATCAGATTGCTATAATTGGGATTATTTAGTCATATTGAAAGAAAGAATATTGAACGTCGTATGATTACTCAGCGCTTCACAATTTAATTTAAAGTTATAAACCTTTAAAAAATGAATGATCAGGAACCTGAAATACGCGCAAATATTAATATTAACAAATTATAACTTTATAAAGCTTAAAGTATGAATTAAAATGATTAGAAATATTAGGAACGGTACACAATATAAAACTTAGTAACTTTTTTTAAGTTTATAATATTCGACATAGTTTAAGATTATATTAAAAAATTATTGAAATATCGAAAACACATAAAAACATGGCTTAAAAAAGTTCTAACAAATGAAAATGACAATAAAACATCCACGCATTTTATCGAAAGTTATAAAAGTTTTGTTACTTGTAATATGTTTTATCTGCCCCCTGGAATTAATGTTTAGAAACTTGTTCCCAAGGTTTGACAAACATCCGATTGTTGTCTATTACTCGTATTTACCTGCTGGATTTTTTAATCCGGTGGACAGTCCATCTAGAAAGGCCCTCCTGGATGAAGTTACAGAATCATCAACCCATACTTTACTTGTAGTGTGTCCTGCGTTTACCCACGTTTCATCAAGGTAATAAATCTTCCTGTTTTGATTTCTATATTTCCCAATTTTTGTTAAATAATCCCTCCTCCATAGCACAATTTCTTCTCTATCCAGTAGTAAACTATTACGACCCCGTTCTTTCCATTTGAAATTTAAATGCTTCAGTAACGCATGGAAAGTTGATCGTTTGAAATTTGGCAACGTTGTATCTCCATTTACCTCCTGCAGTACTTTATCTATAGTAGGTATTTCATTCCTAAAGAAGAATTCATGCACTTTCCTCCTAATCGCATGCTTATCAGCTTCATCCAATGATTTAACAATACTTTTGCGATGTTTACTGGTCATTGGCTCAGAAAAGGTGTGATTTTTTTTGTATTGTCTTAACACATTAAACACTGATGCGCGACACACCCCAACTTTGTGAGAAACCTTCACAACAATTTCTTTGATGGTTGATGCCTCGTTCTCCTCGCGCTCGATCTTATATATATTCAAAATGACCTCTTTCATTTCTGCACTCAGGTGTCTTTTTTTAGAGCGTTTCCTAGGTGGACTACAGGAGTTTACAACTTCATCGGCAGTATCTGTACTACTGGGCATTTTGCGCAAGCAGTTGATAACAAGAACAATCAATAACAAGGTATAACAATAACAACGACAAACTCAACAACTTGATAAGATAACAAACGAAAACGTCCAAAGAAATATCAAATTGCAATGATGCACACGACATACGTAACACGTCTGAACCTGAATGTGACTCTGCCTTGATACGACTGCTCTGCCGCTCGGCATAGGCATTTAATTGCGAATTGACCAATGAGGGCTCCTGTTTTACGTCGAGACGGCGGCGTTAGCGTGAAAATCACCCGAACCTTTTGTTTACATCCGGTCTATCTCTTATCTGAATATACGTTAGTCTCCGAACCATGGGCGCAGACTAATGTTCAGTGCATCTGCTACTCCCTCCAGTACGCATGAAGTGGGTAACAGGGGACCGATGTTTTCTGGAAATACTCTAATAAATTTAGCACGAGCTGTCCACCTTCTCCATTGATCGTATTTCCGGGCATTGTACAATTTTATATTGAAGATTGATAACAGAACAATTCAGATTGCATGCCGATGTCAATTAAGTTGTCACTGTGACAAATATGATTGAAGGGCACTCATATGAAACGACAAAGTTTTCGAGGCGGAGAAACAACTAAAAAACCTATGTCTTTGAGCTTGCCGACCAATCATAGGGGGAGGGGAGGTTGCATGTGTATCTATGTATGAGAGAGATGGATGTATGAAAGCAATTCCTGTAGTTTTACTTTGAACCGCCAAAAACCGTGAAAAGAACTATACAGGGTGTTTGAGTTTATTGTTGCATAACTTTAATATTCGATAGAACTTTTAAAATTAATGCATAAAGTCTATATAAACATGGATCGAAAAATGCGTGGCTTTCGAAATACAGGGTGTTTATATTTCCTTTTTAAAATAGTTTTTTTTTAAATATTTCGAACAATATTTGATGTATAACAGTGAAAATTGGTATACCTGTAGTGTATTAAAATGACCGAAAATTTTTTCTTAGTGCAATTTTTTGCTTTTTGAATAAAAAACTGATTCTTCGCACTTTTCGACATAAAAAAGCTCTCCTGTGAGTTTTCGTTATAGTTAGCCGTTTTTGAGATATTTCGATTTTGAAGGTTCGATGCATTTTTAATTATTTATGGGAAAATAATATTTTTTTACATTTTCGATTTGGGCATTACAAGTAATTAAGATGATCTTATAGATTGTGTTTTTAAACACAGCAATAATTCCTAGCTCCAAATAAACACAAAAAACAGAATATTAATTTGTTTAATTTTCCAATGTTATTTTTAACAAATTAAATTAATTATTTACAACTAAAATGCTATTGGATAGTCAGGACAAATATACAAAATCTAAAGTAGTTGCTCGAAATGTAAACCCAATTGTTCAATACACAATTCACATCTACGAATGATCGAACGTGGTATAGCATTATTCAAATAAGGCCTTATTTCATCACATGCATTCCTGATTCTGTCTATTAGCATATCTCTTGTGGTTACGGGAGTCTGGTACACTTTTTCTTTTAGAAATCCCCACACAAAGAGATCTAATGGATTTAGGTCAGGGGATCGTGGAGGCCAGGCGACTGGTCCTCCACGGCCGATCCATCTTACTGGATAATTTTCGTCCAGCCAGTTTCTAACTATTCTCGAATAATGAGCTGGACAACCATCAAGCTGGAAGAAGGCCAATCTTCTTAAGTCTAACATAACATCATCCCACATGTTTGCATGTTCAGCCTTTAACAATTCCAAGAAGGTCGTTGCATTTAACCTTGCAGGCAAAAGGTAGGGTCCAAATAGTCGATTATGGTAGATACCAATCCACACGTTTACACTAAATTCATGCTGAAAATTTCTTTCCCGAACTGCATGCGGATTTTCATGCGACCAAATATGTTGATTATGAAAATTTACCACTCCACGTCTAGTGAAGCATGACTCATCGGTCCATAAAACGTTACTTAAAAACTCCCTATTATTATCAGTTCTATCAAGAATCCATTGACAAAATGTGATTCTTCGTTCTCCGTCCCTTGGCTGTAGTCCTCGCACAGGTTGCAAATGGTAAGGACGTCTATGGTCCTTTCCAAGAACACGGTGAACATGGCTTGCTGAAATTCCCAAGGAACCAGAAACTCTCCTAACACTTGTGGTCGGATCTCTATCAAACTCACGCAGAATCATACGGGTAAATCTGCGCTGACGAACATTTATGCTTTGATCCTTTTCGAGGTTTCCAAAACCATTTTCAATTATTTGGCGATGCACGCTTACAAATACTGAGCGAGTTGGATGTCGTCTGTTTGGAAATCTTCGTGCGCATTCTCTGGCTGCTTCTGCTGCGTTTCCATTTACAAAGCCATACACAAAATGAATATCCGCTAACTCTTGATTGGAGAATAAAAATGGCATTTTTATAAAAATTACAAAAAAAGAGGTAAAAGAAACTAAATTTCGTGCATTCACAATTGCAAAAAAACGTTTCAGGTTTCAACAGACAACAAAACTAACTGTCAACTAATTGACGTTTAACCTTATTCTGCTTTCAATTTCAAAAATATTTGCAGGCACAGCCTACTTCTAAAAATTATCGAGATACTGACTTTTTAACGTTATTTTATCATAAATAATTGAAAATGCATCGAACCTTAAAAATCGAAATATCTCAAAAACGGCTAACTATAACGAAAATTCACAAGAGAGCTTTTTTATGTTGAAAAGTGCGAAGAATCAGTTTTTTTATTCAAAAGGCATAAAATTGCACTAAGAAAAATTTTTCGGTCATTTCAATACACTACAGGTACAGTAGAGAGCGCACTCTAGCGGCTACAGTAAAACTGTGGTTCGTTTTTTCGTACCAAAAAACCCTTGTATACCAATTTTCACTGTTATACATCAAATATTGTTCGAAATATTTAAAAAAAACTATTTTAGAAAGTAAATTTAAACACCCTGTATTTCGGAAGCCACGCATTTTTCGACCCATGTTTATATAGACTTTATGCATAATTTTAAAAGTTCTATCGAATCTTAAAGTTATGCAACAATAAACTGAAACACCCTGTATATAAAATGTAATTATTCAAAGGCTTGGGTTCAAGTAGATCATCAGGAATTTCAGTTTTTTCCCTCGACAAATATTCATTTCGCGAGGGGTTTTCCAAGCTTGTTGTGAATTCAAATCGACAATATGTGCTTTTTTTCCTTATTATAGAAGCTTAAGCGTAACTTCTAATTTCCACGTAACAATTGCAGATTTGTTGATAGAGGGTTATAAAGGCAGTATTCCTCTGTTTGAGGATGAGTTTTGTGGCAAGGGATTAACCAGGGTGCAGCTGTTTTATTGACACGAGCAACTCCAACAGGGGCATAAGTATCAAATAAAATAGTGAGAAATTTAGTAGAAATGCGTAATGTATGTTCTATAGTATATCGTTGACATAAGAATTCCATCTTAATTTATTCGAGCTTGAAATTAGTTATATTCATGTGTTTAAGGTGTTTATAGGTGACAAATTAGATCAATAAGAATAGAGTTGAATTGGGCTTCTCCAATAGGTTCGTCGATGTCCTGCGAGAAGCTATAACAATTAAAACATGAACAGGCAACATCTGAAACTTAACATGTGGTTTTTATGTCGATAGTCCCCAATATTTCTCTTGCCAATCGAAACCACATGTATTGAAAAATCTTCTTTATTGTAAACGCTTCGTGGTTTGTTCGTACAGCCTATTTGCTGACAATCAGCAAACTGATAGTCGGCGACAAGTCATGATGTAGTTTACGCAGTTAGCTGTCACTGTCAAATCAGTCAGCAGATAATTTTCCAGTAAATTGTCAGAACTCGAAATCAAGTACAATAATTATTCGAATGTAAAATTTTCCAGAATGAAGTAGACAATTTTGAAAAAGTTAGGGGTTCATTTGCTGTAAACCAGAATGATCTAGGATTTTTCGTCTAACTGTCCAAATGTTCCCGGATTCTCCTTTAGAAAGGAAAACATGGACACTTTCTAGAAAAAATAACAGTACCCAAAAATGTCAAGTAGATTAACTCAGTAATTACCATTCAATTCTCATATATAAAGTATAAACATCGAAGAAATATGATTCCACACATGGAATGACAAGTTGAAGAAGTAAATACATAGTAAGAATTCTGAATAAACGTCTGCAGTGATTATGGATGAGAAATGTACAAAATATTGTGAATGACTTTTAATAAAACTCGAATAGTAGGATTTTTGTTCCCTCTTCCCTTGTCACCCAGCGCCGAAGTTTATGCGCAAACAGCATTTATATATTCTAGCTATGTAAGTCCAACCCATAGCTGATGAAAAAATAAACAAAAGAACGAATTCTGGAGATTTTGTGATACAGCTTTTTCTCACGGGTGCCCACGGAGGGGGAGTGACTGTGCTGGGGTGAAAATAATATTTTCTCTATACAGGGTATTTTAAATTCGACCCTCACCATTGGGATCTCGGAAAATTCAAGGGATACGAAGTCACTTAATTAGGGGCAAAGTTTCGTATTCAGATAATCGCAAAATGTCGCTTAGAAAGTTTTGAAATTGAAAGTACTTCCGGAAAGAGAAGTAAAAAAAAACGAAATTACCCAAAAGGGTTTTAATTTTCTCCTGACTTTATTTGTGGTGGGATTTCAAAATAAATTACACATGAGCTCTGCCACATTTTATCCACTACAAGACGGCACAACTAAAATTTCAATATGACGTTTCATTTCTTGTCCTCCAGCATCAACTTATTTTTTTCTTATAGACGCCATATTGGATTCTTACATACATGAATAGAATTTTTATTCTGTTTCGAAACATGTATATGTCATACATTGACACTGCAAAACCTTAGCTATTCCAGAAGTTCTTATGTAGGCAACTGAGTTTGGAAGACTGAATATCTCTGCTTATTTGTGGTTATTATTGTTATTACCATCAATAAAATTTTCATTTCGTATTCAGGTTTCACCATATCTGTTTATTTATTTTTAATTCTCATCCAACAACAAATTTATGGTCAATTAACAATCACTGAATTTAGGGCTTAAAAAGTCCATTTAAATGTACAAAATTCCAAAATAGTGTCCGTATGAAAAAACAATTTTTTTGATGATAGAAGTCGAAAGAAGAAATGTCGAATTGAAAATTTGACTACGCCATCTTTCAGACGAGAATAATTAACAATGACAATATGCAAAGTATTTTGAAATCCCATCTCGAAAAGAGTCGGGAAAAAATAGAGCGGTTTTGGGATAAGTCTGGCGAGCGAAACAAACATCTGATATGATAATTTCAAGGCCTACCTAAGAAATTCTGTTTTTCTTAAAGTTATCAAAGTTTGACCACGTCAATGTATGACGTATTATGCATTTTTTATTCAAAATTAAAAACTTTATTCATCTGTGCAAAAATGCAATATAGCGTCCTCCAGAAATAATAAAGTTGATGCTGGAGGACAAGAGACGAACCGTCATATAGAAATTCTGATTATGCCTTCTTGTAGAGGATAAAACGTGGCACTGTTAGTATGCAATTCATTTTAAAATCCCAATATAAATAAAGTCAGGGAAAAATCAGAAAAATTTTGGGAAAATTCTTTTTTTCCGATACTCTACGGAAGTACTTTGAATTTCGAAACCTTCTAAGTGT
Source organism: Acanthoscelides obtectus (assembly GCA_963669975.1). NCBI lineage: Eukaryota > Metazoa > Arthropoda > Insecta > Coleoptera > Chrysomelidae > Acanthoscelides > Acanthoscelides obtectus. The sequence continues at coordinate 59,779,531 of CAVLJG010000004.1, forward strand.
CACTTTTTTGACTACCCCATTTAAGCGACTTCGTATCCCTTACAGTTTCCAAGATCCCAATGGCAAGTGCCAAATTAGAAACACCCTGTCTATGCAGACTCTTACTAGAAGAAAGAAGTGAAAATACTACAAGGATTTCATAACATCTTTGAATAATAAAAGGTGTTATACACTAAATAGCTAAAACGTCTGAACATAACTACAATTATCAAGATCTGCTTACATAGCTATAAGTTTCACAGAGTTCTCAACATGGACAAAAAGAACTGATACTACGAAAATACATAGAAATAAGACTTAAATCGCGTAATTACGCATTTTGCAACTGTAACAAAAATTTTCAAAATAAACAAACTATTGAGCGCAAAATGGAAATTCATTAAAATTTTTTCTGCCACTCGCTCACCCGAAAATGTTACAAAAAACTTGTTTCTGTTGAATTGTGGCACTGTTTTATCTACAAATCTAAGGTTTTTGGGTTTAATTTTTTTTACACCGAAGCAGCCTGCATGCCAAGGCTGCTTTCAGGAGCTTAAGAAAACTTTGCAGTTTATCCAAAATAGCAATGCTACCATTTACAGAGTAGTGAGTATCACGAGTTGATGCCAAATAAGTCATCCAAAGAAGCCAGCAAGAAACGTACGATTAAATGACATACATTTATCAATTAATGATCATTCGGTAATTTACTTTTATTGGGATTATTATAGTTCAGGCATTTTATACATTGAAGCGCAACAAATACGTGATCACAGACTTCTGACTTTGTCCATGCAATGAACAAGTTAACTCAAAAAAATGCTGTCGAAGATATCGATGTCGATTCTGTCTAGGTTTACGTTTTTAATTAACATCCATGGATTGAGATTTGTTAGCTTCGGAAAAAGAATAATAGAAAGCCTGTTCACTCAAACAGTCAAACTGTAGCAGTTATTAACCTACTGGCCTCTTGGTTTCATCGGAAACTTGGAAGAGTTGTGTTCAGGTTAGGAGGCGTTTTAACTACATCACTGAAGGTACTACGACCCGACAAAACAGTAGTCACAGATGTCGGAATTTGCTTATCTAAATTTACTTCGCTAGGAAGTCAAAGTTATAATTTCATATTGTTTCCAAAATTAAAACAATATTTACGAGAAAAGAAATTTCAAGGAGGTAATAATCTGTGGTAAAAAAGTGTTTTTCAGCTGAATCTAGAGCATCGTCTAGACAAGAACATCGATATCAAAAGGTATTTAGTAGGAAAATAAAGCATGTAAGTTAAATGCAGTTCCATTGCAAGTGGGTCAGGGATGAAGCATATGCATAAACACATTCCATGAATAGCATTGTACACCTGAATTTAATCGCATTTGCGATTTTATAATGTTATAAATAGAGGACAATAAATATGAAATGTGTCATTGTCGTACTTATTTTAACCATCAACTTATCGGAGGGGCCCAACGCACGATACACATACAATGAAGATAGGAGTTGCACATGTGGGCGCAGCTTCGTGACGTCACCGTGAGCGTTGTCAGCTCGTGGTTACCAGCGCCAGGATTGTCGTAACGTTGCTGTAATGCACGGGTATCGTGGTTAATACTGTATAGTGCGATTTGTTGGTGTTTTTTGGTGGTTTTGTGACCTGTTCTATTAGTTGTACATACTTTATATAGCCTGTGTGGTTGATAAATTGTTAAAAATACGGTGTGCTGTTGTGGGATGTAATTCCGATAAGCAGTCTAAACGGAATCCTTGCGAAGACATGAAGTTCCACAGTTTTCCTCAAGACCCAAACCTTGGCAAGATTGGTTATATTTTACAAAAATAAAAGACAAAGGCGATGCCAAAGCGCTAGGGTTTGCTCGAAGCACTTTTGTGAAACTGCCTATAAGATCAATTTGAAACATACCCTTTTGGGTTACACCCCTAAAAGATATCGTGCTCTAAAAGACGATGCCATTCCTACGGAAAATTTACCCAAGTCTCTATCAATCTGGACCTTCTACATCTGTTGCTAGGGTAAAGGGGAAAAGTGCTTACGAAAAAACGCTTTGGGTTCAACTTACTCAAGACATAACCTAGAGTTTAAGTATAGAATAAGGTCATTTATTTTGGGACGAAACGAAGGCGCATACTCAGAGTATTGCAGCGTAGAGTCAGAGATTACTCCAGAGATTCCATTAACCGCATCATTAACGAATAAACTGAATGCACCTGAAGTATCAGCTGACTATAACGAGGAAGTTTTACTGGAAGAAATAGATGCGCCCGAGCATGACGGGATTTAAAATTTTGCTTTGTTTGCCATAAATTGCAGGATGAAATTGCAGTTGAAAAGTCCTCAAGTAAAACTTATTCCTGGATCGACCATCTTAGTGAGGGTGGGTTATCAAAACTTTCCACAGCTTTCATGAATCAAATTGAGAAGCTCAACAAGGTGTTTACTACATTTAATGGGGATGAAATAGTGACAGAAAGGCAAAATCTTATAGGCGAACTTCTGTTGAAGAGCAGCAACATTGACTGCCCTGAAAAAGCTAGAAGACTATTTTTCAGGTCAAGGATTTTGTTCCGTATCAAGGAACTGAATGAAAGTTTGAAAGACCAGAAAAATCGTATAAGGAAATGGAGAAAAATTGTTGCTTAGAGCAAGTCATTCCCATTTATTGTTATATCGCCAGCTTACTGCTACTACTTTTCGAGTTGCGTACATTTTCACCCTTACATGTACTATACTTAGGATATTCTGTGAAATAAGGATAACTGTAGTGCATTATTAACGTGATGCGCATGTTAATCCTGTTCCTCGAACAAACTAAAATATAGGAAATATAGAAAAATGGAGTTATCTTGTTTTTACAGTAAAGCGACGATACGATTTTAATGTAGCTTGTGTCACTCGCACCGCTAAGACGAATCCAACGACACTTCATATGGGAAAATCCGTCAAGCCGTTTGGCCTGTAGGTAAAAATATGCACGTTATCCATATCAAGCCAAATGAGAACCACTCTCAGTGTGACGTGATGCGCGCCGGCGGACGAAAATTGAACAGCGGAGCATCCGACACTGGGACCAATGTTAGTAGATTTTATTTGATACTCACATACGTCATAATGGAAAACAATCAAGATATAGCTTATGAATTGGATTGTAGCAAAATATTCTTCTTAAATGGCTGCTGCCTGTTTTTATAATTTGGTCGTGGGACACATTGAAAACCTAATTATCGAATTAAACCCGTAGAATCCCATTTGCATCGATCATTGCTGCTGCTCTAATTCCTAAAGATCAACCAGCTGTGCACGGTCCTCCTATACATCGTGTAACACAGGAGATTCCAGCACTGTGTGCTGAAATTAATTCCAAGACCCTCCAACAACTCCTTTCAATGTACTCCATTCCCTTGGGCATGCTCCTTTCTCTAGCGTCCGAGCCAGGTCGGTTCAGCCCTTCCCAATAATTTATACCCCTAATTGCTTAGTGTTCATCAATGCTTAGTAAAGGCTGGCCAATTGTCTGGTCCGGTTTTATATTGTATTATGAAATGTAAAATCTTTTGGCTGACTTTTTATCTACGACCAAGTGGAAAAGTATATGGTAATAGTAGATGTCTTAAGCGCTTAGTTCCATTTTCCAGCCAGCCTCCATTGGATTATTTTTCGTAAACCGAAAGTTTTTCAAAGAAAACTATTACATATATATATATATATAAGGTTGAGTTTTTTTAAGCGTTCGATTAGATGTGGCACGCTGTCCCCTTATGCAAACTTCCATCCTATGACCTCCCAACGTCAACGCCGGTGTTCCCATGGATCAGTCTTAGCTCAGACACTGTTTCTCTTACATATAAACGACCTGCTTTCCTGTACGATCAACCCAATCCACAGCTTCACTAATGAGAGCACTCTACATCCAGGAAATCAGAGTGGCAAGTCGATCTCTGCCGCTGAGCTGGAAAAAAGAAGAGTAGCGGGGACTTCCTCTAAGACGAGAAACTTGAAGGTTATAATATATATAAAACACAGTACTGTACCAGATAAGGCCTAATCACGAGTATTGCCGGTGCATTATTTATGCTTGATGCCGTCTAGATGAGGGCTCACCGACTGATCGATGACTCTTCTCTAACAGACTGTCTTGGGACCCTTTTGCACCGGGCGGCGGGCCGTCGGCATCTAGCTCTCTTCTACCGATACACCAACGGGCCTGGCTCCTTAGAGCTCTCTTCCATGATGTCGCAGCGCAGGACTGACCGATACGACCGCTGTTTTGTCCCGGGGATGTCGAGATTGTGGAACAATCTACAAGAGGAAGCTTTTCCTCATTCTACTAACGTTAGGCAGTTCAAAAATCGGATTAACAAAATTTCTTTGGGATCCTCAATAGAAGCCGCGGTGTCCCGGCAGTTAGGCCAAGGTTGATATAACATGCTTATTGATTTTGGTGACTAGTTGTTGAATGAATGAGTGTTTTGTATAACTTTATATTATATTACTTTACCCAATTTCAGCCTAGTTCATCCATTTTCCGGATGTTCTGAATGACCACTACAGGGTGGTCAAAAACAAAAAAATACCTTTTTCGCAAAAAAAATAAATAAATGGAACACTGTATATGTTTGCACTATCGGATCCCCATTTTCATGAGCTTTTTTTGAAATATCAAGTTGCCACCAGTTTGTTCCAACGGTTTCTGTGTTATGGATATTGTTTCAAAAAATGATGTTTATCTATTGAAACAAATCACATCATCCAGGGAAACAAAAAACAAGTAAAGGGATATTAACAATCTGTCTATAAAATCAGATTTTTATCAAGAAGCCAAGTGGTTCAATGCTTTTATGTTGTAATTTATTATTACAAATTGATTTATAATGTAGAATTAATTTTTTTACATGTCTGATAATGACGCAGTTTCTTGATAAAAGCCTGACTTCGTAGACATATTGTCAATAATACTTTGCTTGTTTTTTGTTTCCATGGTATATTTGTTTGAATAGAGAAATATCCAATTCTTTGAAACAAATAGCTATAACTCGGAAACCATTTTAATAAACTGGTAGCACACTTACTTTGAAAAAAAGCTCATGAAAATGGAGATCCGTTGGTTACATTTGTTTTTTTGCGAAAAAGTACATTTTGCGTTTCCGACCACCCTGTATTGATTCTTCAAAGAATTAAAAAAATAGATTATGCTAAGAATGTGTGAAACAAAAAAACAGTTACACAAAATTCGCGCCTCCATATATGCAGGCTTTGATGTTTTTCATAATAAAACGTTGATTAATTCAACTAACTACAAAGAAATAGTCAGAACCTATAAGTACGTGTTATCAACCTTGTTCTTTTAAAATGACTTATCCGAATCTGTAATAAAAAGTAGGGCGTTCCATTTAAGACAAATCAAATTTGAATTGACGGTCTAAATTGGAACACGCTGTATAATTGTGGATATTTTAGAAATATGCCTCCAGACACTATAATAATCTATAAATCGCTAAATAGTTTTTGTTTAGGAGCAACGTTCCCGCACGGTCTGTACACCCTGTATAAAATAATCTATGGTATAATAATCTATGGTAATTTCAAAAATTCCATCAAATGCAGCCGGTTATAATCTAATATAGTGCAAGAAGTGCGCAAAAACTATCCAAGTCTTCTCAAGTGTGAATATTTTCGCTTATATTTTTACCGCGTCAGTGGCGTAACGGTTTGTGTCCAAAAAGTGGTGCTTGAAGATTTTTTTCTTGAAGTTATTTAAAATGGTCTGGGCCAATTGCAAACCAGTCATATCGTGTGACAGCTGTAGTGGAGTTGTGCACAGGAACTGTTCAGGACTAAATGCCTCCGAATTTAAAGTAATGGATTTAAAAGGCAAACGGTTGCTGCGATACTATTGTGATGACTGCCTCAATGGTGTAAAATTTATTCCAACACTGCTGACAAAAATTAACGAAATGCACAATGAAATAACTAAATTGAAAAAGCAATTGGAAAAGTCGATTTCTGAAGATAATGTTACAACAGAAGTTTATGAAAGGCAAAAACGAGCAAATAACGTGATGCTGTATAACTTACGTGAAAATCAAAGTCCAAGAAAAATAGACATAAATCAAGTTAAAGGATACTCAAGGAAATCACAAATGAAGATATCAGAATTTTGAGAGTTGTGCGAGTTGGCAAGAAGAACAAGCATGGTTCCCGTCGGTTGAAGGTGTACAGGACTCTGAAGATGCAATGCTTGTTATTCGCAGCAAGAAGAATCTGGGTAAGAAACGCAAGGTTTTTGTGGACTGTGAAGATGTCTTTATTAAATATGTTAAAGGTGTACCTCATATTTAAAAAAACTCCAGAAAGTCAACTCTGTTGACGATTATATTTCTGTCTATTATCATAATGTCGGTGGACTACTAACAAAACTATCAGAACTTCAACATCTGATTTCTTGTTCAATTTATGATATAGTAATAATAGTTTAATCTTGGCTTAATAGAGACTTTAGCAATAGTGAATTAGGCTTAAGTAATTATGATATATTTGGGCTAGATAGAGACTCTGTTCTTTCAGGAAAAACTAGGGGAGGTGGAATACTTATAGCGATTAAACAGAATTATCACATGTATCCCCAAGTTATGTTGAACATCTTTTTATTCTTCTTAGATGTAGCATTTGTAATGCAATAATTGGTGGTGCATACATTCCTCCTCTATCCGACACAGAAATTTACCTACAGCATAGAAACGTTGTTAATACCATTTCCTTGGATCATGATAATAGTACATTCATTCTATGATGATGATTTTGATGTTAATGTAATCTGTCCAGAAAACTCGAATGCTGTTATATTATGCAACATGTGCAACAGTTTCAGTTTCTACCAAATTGATACTATTAAAAGCAGTAGAAATATTAGCTTAGATCTCATATTTAGCAGTGATTGTAATATTCATGTATATGAGCCCATTGATCCACCTTTCAAGAACCCCATTCATCTTACAGTATGACGTATGAGGAACATTTTTATGATTTTAGGCGCGGTGACTATGGGATTAAATAACTTTTTGGTGTACCCTGGGAATCATTTTTATGCGACACAAATGCTAATAAAGCAGTTGCTCAGTTTTACGATATTCTTAACGAAGGAGTAAATAAATATATTCCCCTGAAAAAACTCAAAATGTCAAATTTTCCATATTGGTTCACCGCAGATTTAAGGAAATTGATAAACAAGAAAAAATTGCACTTAAGAGATATAAGATCACTGGTGGTGTTTCTGACTATTATGAATTTTCCAGATTGCAGCAACAGTGCTCAGACCTAAGGGATATATACTTTAATGAACATATAATAGACCGTAAATATTATTCCTAATAATACAGCGTATTTCTCGAAATATGTCAAAAAACAAAATGACTGTTACAAATTACCATCTACTATTTCATACAACAATCAAACTAGCCACATTAGCGACGATATAGTTAATCTTTATTCTAAATACTTCTCAACAGTACATACAAACGAGCAAGTTACCCAAGTTCCTAATTATACATATAAAAGGAACCGTAACGCGATATCTAAGTAACATTCAGGAAATCATAGATACTGTGCTGAAAGCCCTCTGGAAGCTGTCTTATGGACCGGATGGTATTCCCTCCTTATTTGTTTTGTGTGTTTTCACTCTTGCTAGGCCACTCCTATCTATTTCCAACCTATCTTTACATTTCGGTGTATTTCCTGACTACTAGAAAGAGAGATACTTAACACCAATTCATCTGGTCCCAAGAACGATGTGCAAAACTATCGGGCAGTATGTATTCAATCCAAAATTCCGAAGCTTTTAGATTACCTAGTATCTAATAGACTGTCATGAGACACTCGACATTCAAGTAATGACCAACAGCATGGCTTGACCGCAGGTAGATCAACTGCTAAAAATTTATGAGTACTCCATAATAACTGCTTTTGAAAACAAGCTTGAGTAGACTCTATCTACAGTATCTACACGGATTATACAAAAGCTTTCGACATAGTAAATCACCGTCTGACCAAATTGGAAAGTTTGGGAGTATCAAGCAGACAACTATTCTGGTTTAGAAGCTACCTGTCAGGACGAACACTGGGTCAGATGTACTGGTTCATTATCTAATACCATCAATGTCCTCTCAGGTGTGCCCCAAGGCTCCCACATTGGTCCAATTTTATTTAATTGGTGTTGCAGAAGCAAGCAATAGCAGTTATTTGGGTTTTGCAAATTATATTAAATTATTCAGAACAGTGAGAAATATCCACGATGCGGAAATCTTACAAAGATATCTTTTAAATCTTACTCGGTGGTGCAGTTCTAATAAGATCAACATCAATTTGAATAAAGGCTACCAGATAAGAATATAAAGTTAAAAACCGTGCCCTCATGAGAACTGATACAGTTAGGGTCTTACAAAATCAACTTTTAAAAACACATTAGAGAAGTTACTTCTAAAACGTATAAAATATTAGGATACATATTTAGATCCACCAAACATCTTTCTGTAGAAGTTTTTCGCATGTTATACTGCTCCTGTGGTATGGTCGCCAAATTTATTTGCTGACATTAACTCCTTTGAAGCAGTGCAGCACACATTTTTAAAACAGGTAGCTATTAAAATGGGTCGGAGTCAGAATGCTTCAGAACTAATGAGTACGTTGGACATCGACTCCTTGAAACGCCGCAGTAAAATTTCTGATTTATGTTTTCTATTTAAAGTAGTTAATGGTGTCACCAATAAATCTCAATGTCAATCAAAGACGAACTCGCAATATGGAGCTGTTTCAGATTCTACATCATTCTACGAATTATGGTATGAATGAACCAGTTACAAGAGCTATTAGATCCGGAAACATAGATGTTTTCAACAGCAATATTAGGCACTTCAAAAAGCACGTGAAAAATGTGTCTGTGTAACTTTGGTTTGCTAGGTTTACAACATAAGTAGATTGGGTATCACATGAACCTTTAGTTGAATAATTTATATTTATTTATTATAATCTGTCACAACGTTGTTTTATTGTATGTAATGGGAAACTGTAAATGATTAAATAAATAAATAATCTCACTTAACGTTTTTTTTAGCTTTAGACTGACTCAACTGGTGAAGTCAAGATTGAACATTTTTACGGAAATCATCGACATGATTGTGTCTCGGAAGATAATTAAAATGAGAACATTATTATTTTGTTGGAATTTTTACTAAATCGTTTGGTCAATATTTCGATTTTTAAATACCTTCTTTCTTACAACACGGGTCGCGACTGCGACCTGTCCCCAGAAAAAATAACGGAGATTAGAACGATACTCCAGCACACAAGTCAATTAAAAAAGCAAATAGCAGACATGCCAAAATCGGAAAGAAGTGCCCGACTGTCAACTAAAATTGTTCAAGTAAAATATCCTCAGCTGACCCATGCGATGAAACAAAAAATGTGAACACCTCTAGATTACAACTGAAGACTGGAGTATAATTGTAACAAATACTTGTCGTTTTCAGGTTTGTTCTTCAGATGAGTCAACGATCCGCCAAGACCAACATTATCATACGACGCCCTGGTGAAAATTATTCGTATCACTCCGATTGCATGATTGAGAAAGTAAAACAAAACAACGGTGTGGTCAGTAGTAAGCCCTAGGTGGGATGGGCGCCTCTACATCGTGGAGAAAACACACGCCCAATGCCGATGATTTTTCGAATATATATATACTTTTTTATACTTATTTGTTCGTTTTTATATGATAAACTTAATATATTCATCAGTTTGTGTACTACTATAATCCATAACTAGCGCTTAAAATACTAAGTATGTTTTTATTTTAAACGAAACTGTCTTAATCGATAACTTAACATTAACCTGAGAATCGCCATTATAAATTGAATTCCTTTGAGAAGATATATTTCTCCCTTAGGTAAATATAGGTAGATATTGATAATGGAATCATCTTGGGTAGATTATGAATATGGACATCCATATGCAGCTTCTTTGGGTTGTTGGGTAGATCATCAATTTTTGAATACCAATAATATTTTTTGTTTAGTACGAGTAAATAAAGATCTGTTTTATAACTAAAATTATTGTTGTTGATTGAATTTGTTTATCTCACTATTTTGCCACTTAATATTAATAATGCCTTCAACATCTCACAATTACAGAAAGTCGTTGGCTCTCTCGAGAATCTAAGCACTCCTTACTATCTGTCGAACATGATATAGCCCTATTTTAATAAGAGGATACAACCTGGAACTGTTGCCTTGGAGCGTGCTGTATGATAGGGTCTTTTGGTTCCAGATGCTGCCAGAAATTTGCCTGACAGAGTATGCTAACGACCTGGAGATGATAGTCGCTAGCGAACGGAAAGGTGCACTACGAAGGCTTTTGTCGACAGACGCATTGTTGGTGGTGGCTGATATCCTGCCAATTGATTTGATGACTGAGGAGAGATACTCACCCTATGGAAACGAGGCCGAAGCTAAGAGCGACGAAGAAAGGTGATTTTTTTTTGGATGGCAGGACTGATGGGATGCAACTGGCCACGGTACATGGACTGGAAGGTTGATTCCAATCATTAAAACTTGGATTGACAAGGGAACGGTGCGGATAGATTACTATACTGCACAGTTTCTCACATTATACTAGTCTTTTGACAGCTACCTGAAGAGGGTAGGAAAGAGAGAGTACGCACATTACCAGAAGCAGCTGGACTTGAAGCTTCTCGAGATGCTCACTGCAGGCAATCTAGGGCAAATGGGTTCATGTACATCCAATTGTGAGACAAATGATGCTAAGCAAGGTGCAGGATAACAAAAATAGTTCAAGGAATCAACAATAGACCCATAATAAAGTACGCCGGCTACCTATGCCTCACCAATGGCTTAACCGAGAGCCATCCGTTAGAAAATTGAATCGGCATTGTTTTGCAAAAATGCGTAATTAACGTATTTAACAACTCTATGCTCTTTCGTTTAGGGTGGGGGAAGTGTTAAATTTCAGAAAAAGTAACGTCCGCTTGGCGGCACCGATTTTCATGACCCGGCTTTCATTCGAAAGAGCTGTCACTGCGCTCTTACTCAAGGCACAATCTTGTCAAATTAATTCATTTTGTGGCCACGAAATAGTGAAAATTTGAAATATATTGGTATACTTTTTTAATAGATATTCCCCAGAAAGAACATAAAAAATCTTACGAAATGCCAAAAACTGCAAACCAATATGTTTATTCGTTATGGAGATATAATGGAAAATATGCTTAAATTCCAATTTTCAAGAACCTCTGGATGAAAAAATTCAAGCTATGAATGCTCATGTAAAATGTATCAATATGACACGGTTTCAAGATATTTTACTTGGACATTTATCTCTACGCTTTTTATAAACGATAGGGGTAGTAAGTGTTGCCTGATATATGAAAAAAAAAGTTCGATTATATCTCATGTTTTAGCTCACTTGGCTTTGAAATACGAATAATTGAGGAAATATCAAATTTGTTCCGCTTGTGGTAGTTATATCTTGTAAAAGCGAAAATTACGAATTGTTTTGTATCCATTGTAATATTATACGATATAGCGGTTGTTTCGTTTAAAAGACCGTATTAATAAGGGTTCATTTCACCAAAATGTAGCTTGATCGTTTGTTCGGTCCACAGCTGACTTAGTGTTTGATCTTGATCAGTCTGTTATAAACGCAATCAGGAATACATGGATCAACATCAGTAATGTCAGTAAATGGCATTGGTGAAATTATATTTATCTTGGTACCGTTGTTGACTTGGATTTTAGGAGCTTGAATTCAGTTCAATGAAGATGTCAAGAGTCCCTATTGTGAAAATATGTACTTAAATAGAATAATATTAATAACGCCCTATTTGACACCGCAGTCTGGAAGAACAATCAGAAAAATCATATTCCAATTTTCAAGATGGATTAATAATACCAATGGACAGGTAATCCAATTTTTCAGATCCACTTGATCGCGCGGTAACATCTCGCGTTAGCATAACAGTTCCCGGTACACCGCGATCCAACCCAAACACACAAAACATATGACAATCGCGGCGGCGGTGGAGCTTCCCCTCCCCCGCCGAGCGTACGTGACGCCTGCGTCTAGCTACCGGCCCCGAAAAACCGCTCTCCACTATTTATGTCCTTCTCGCACTCACCGCAACCTGCATCTAGCTCTCTCACAAGCCCAACCCGCCGCGACCACAAACAAGATGGGTCTCTCTTACACCCCGTATCTGCTCTCTATCAGACTCGCTGGTAACCCTTTATGTTGGCTTCTGTTTTAATCTGTCTCGCTCTCTCGCCAGCGGCTGATAACCACCGAAGGGGTTATCAAACGGCTCTGAGACATTGGCTGGTCCACGTGTGGCTGTCAGGTAGACGATCGACACGTGTCGAACGCGTGCGGCGACCTTCCCGCCCCTGATGCGCGCCGCGTTCATAAAAAGTTTTCATTCAGAAAAAGTGTTGACGCGATCGTTGCCGGGCAACCCCTGCCGCGATGCGCGTTTTTTTCCGCGGACATGTGCGTGTGGGTGCAACCAGGATCTAGTGTAACGGATCGACGTAATTTGTTTTGTGGCGTGTACCTACTAGTGTACTAGCAATTGATGTGGTTTTATGCCTTACTGCCCTTTGTGACCAGATTAATGAAATCAGATATACTTGAGCAATACTTGCCAATACTGCAATGTTTGGAGGAATATGATATCGCAGGGGTGATAGTCCATTTCTTGTTTGGTCATAGTATACCTTGTATTGAGAATATGCAGTAACACTAGGTTCCTCAAATCAGACTGAAAAAGCATTAAAGCGCTTTTCTTTTTGTCTAAAAAATAATTTAGTACCTCTGAATAATAATCGATAAGTTAGCTTAGCAAATTCAGTCAAAACTAGAAAGAGCTACTTGATGCCGGCTGAGTAGGATCTGTTTACTCTCCGACTATCTGACCGTATATAACGTTGTTTCATGCTTCTTAGCAATCGGTACGGTATATGTCTAGTCATTGGAGACAGGCAGTGGAAAGCAAACAAACGAAAATAGGCTTACTTAAAAACCCAGTATGTTAGTGTGCTTCTTGAGGCCCAACTTTCTCACTCTGTTTGAAGCTGGTTTGGAAGACCGTTCTCACGGTAACTGCTTGCTTCATTCACTTAGACCATTTGTAAACGTTTGGCGCTACCAAAAGAGTTATTTGGCTTATCCAGTACAATTCTCTAATAATATTTTCAAGTCATCTTGTTATTGACAATTCGTTTACAGCTTGGCGCCTTGCTATGGGTATACCTATCGAACCTGCTTATTAAAGGTTCATTGTGCTGTGGCTGTAATCGCAGACCGCTGTTTTCCATTCAAGCTCGGTCGTTCTGTCTAAGATACTGTAAACGTATGCCTACGTACCAAGAAATACTTACACATTTCCCTAATAACTCTGAAGTGATGAAAACCTACTTTCAAACTGTAAACGGTTGAAGAAAGGCCTATGTCCTTTAGCGTTCATTTTTGGCGTGATTTGACTATATGACGTATTCTGCTATTGAATTCCCTTATGGTTCTTCCACTGAACGATATAGAATTTCAAAAAATGCACTTTATCAGTCTCAAATTCAGTTTGGTTAAACACCAGTTCTTGCAATCTAGTGTTCAATTATGCTTGTCATTAACAAGTGTTAAGGGTGGCTCTCTTATGGTACGAGATATGAAGGGGAGCCACGAGTTCCCCATAATTAATTTGATTTTATCTCAAATCCGGTTACAATCCCAAAAATTATTATGCTAGCTGTATATTGTGTTCAACCATAAATACCGTTAGTAGTTTTCCCCGAATCGTTCATGCAAGTTGTTGCTTGTAAACGTATGCTCCTAAAACATTATTTTTCTCATCAATAAATAACTAATATGAGATATATAATAATAATTCTTAAACGGCAAATACTTGCATACGGCTAACGCTTAGGTGGCTCACCCTATATATGGGCAAAAACTCAATGAGCGATTCTAAACATGAAGCGTCGCTCCAGTGTGCGAGATTTTATTAGATTATGCGTAACGGAACCTACCTCGCTTCCTCAATGAGTGTACACCTTGAGACTATTCTGTCTTATACGATTTTGAAAAACCATACATGCTTGAAGATTAGAAAATTATGAAAGCAACTTTAGCAAAACTCAAACATGAATCAGCAATGTCCTCCTCATAGGAAGCCAAACGTCCAGATAATTACTTATTGATCTGCTAATTAACACTATGTTGAGTTAATAGGTGTAACTCGGTAATAAATTACCAGTATATTTGAAAGAGCTCGGCAGTCTACACGTTGGGCAATTTAGAAACTGGATTGCCTGCCTTGATAAGCAACACAAAAATCAAATGAGCACGCGTTGTAAGGATTAATATCTAATTCAATGAATGATTCATTAACCTCTCCATTGTAAATCTGGCCAGTCACTTTTTTGCACTTACTATCCATAAAGCAACGATTTCTTTGCTTTACTCATCAACTGCCCATTTTTAAAATTACTATCTGTATGCCAAGGACATCGAAGAGTTGAATTCTGCCTGAAGGTACATAGTCAATTTGATCAGTTTCTAGAGGATGTAATGCAGTTTCTGATCCACAAAAAGTTATTTGCGATTTTATATTCCCCCTGGTATATTCCAAACGATGCAATTTGTCGAAAATCTTCAAACGATAAGGTTGTCTATAGAAACATCCCTTTCACTTGTACCCGACATTTAGGAACATTCTGAATAGACTGTTTCTCTGTTCTGAACATTACGTGTTCAATGCACCTTAATTACCTCCTTTTTTCCAAACAGCGATATTACGTTGCTTTGAAGTAGCTCTGATATCATTACCTGGCCATTGAAAGATAATGCTTAAATTTTTGCTTTGCTTATATAGGTGGAGAGATCTTATCAACCTGTAAGCAGAAAGTATATGAAAAATCCAAGAGTTTCCATAATCTGCGGCTACTGATTAACTAGAACCAAACGTGCGAGGTGTCGTTGTAAATATGTATAACTAGTAAAACATTAATAACGTAATTCATACGTTTGCTCAGTAAAGCTTCAATAGTTAGTTTAGGATCACGTTCCTACATCCATTTTCTAAAATGATAAGACCACCAATCAGTTCAACATAAGCTAAATGAACTGATTTAAGCCATAAAATTGTTGCCACATCGCACACAAGTGCTACCAACCGCTTCGATGTTTGTGAACATCCGGTGACTTAACCCTTCTATAAATGCATCTTACAAACACGACCACCTCTTCTGGGGGTGGCGGCACTACCGGCACCACCTCCACGACCGAAAGTACCCTCCAAGACACGTACACCAAGATGACGTCAGACATCTTGGCAGAACGAACACTGAACGACTTCCTTAGTGAACATCCAGGTGAACTGATAAGAACGGGAAGTCCCCTATTTGTGTGCACGGTACTACCTCCTCATTGGAGGTCGAACAAAACGCTGCCAGTGGCGTTCAAAGTGGTGGCGCTGGGTGACGTTGGTGATGGTACTGTGGTGACAGTGCGGGCAGGGAATGACGAGAACTATTGTGCAGAATTAAGGAACTGTACGGCGGTGATGAAGAACCAGGTGGCGAAGTTCAATGACCTTAGGTTCGTCGGGAGGAGTGGAAGGGGTAAGTGTGGTGTGTTTTGGTGAAATTTCATTTGCTGAATACGATCTGTTGCTTTTCATCTCTGCGGCTATTAACAACAATTTAGCCTGAATTAGTTTATGTAACTATGGTGAGATTCAAATTCAGCTGACATCGTAACGTGTACGAGAGAGAAGCGCGAGAAGCATGCAATATGTGTCAGAAAGAGTGCGCCGATAGCATCCGTGACCTCGTACTCGGCTTGCTAGACAATAAGGGGCTGCATTCTCAATGCTGGCATAGTGGTCAGTACCTAACACTTGTTATAGTGATGATTGGTCGGCTGTGGTGGGAGTTCTTAGAAGCGGACACTGTCGTTCAGAGATGTCGAGAAACTGTGGTTTCCTGCTAGCGTATGTAGGGAGTATCGCGTTTGGCAGACGATTTGATCTAAGTGTTAGATTATTATCTCCAAAATTCCTACTATACGAAATATGCAGTATTAATTATATCTGGACACTCAAAGCCTAGCAATTAATAATAATAATAATTAACGTCTTTTATTTGTAATATTCTTAGGCTCT
This sequence comes from Acanthoscelides obtectus, assembly GCA_963669975.1. Classification (NCBI taxonomy): domain Eukaryota; kingdom Metazoa; phylum Arthropoda; class Insecta; order Coleoptera; family Chrysomelidae; genus Acanthoscelides; species Acanthoscelides obtectus. Next base: position 59,795,742 of record CAVLJG010000004.1, read on the forward strand.
CAACACTCCAAACAACCTACTAGTAAATAAATATGCTGACCCAGCATCAGCCTACTGACTTAGTAGGGGGACCAACATAAGTGTAAGTGACGTAAAACAGACAAAATAGTATTACTTAAAATAGATATCACTCATTGGAGTGATTTCTGCATGTCATTAGTTATAGTAAAAAAGATGCTTATTCCTTCGGAAAGACAGATTGCTGTTACCACAGGAGTTCAATAAAACAAACCCTTTGTCGACCCTGGACGTCAATACTAGAACTGTATTCGAGTACCAAAAGATCAGGGTACCATAAGACATCGTACGCTACTGCTAGCGTGTAGTCCCTTTGTATCGTCAGGTATCTTTATATCGGCGTACAATGTGTTTGCATACTCTCTTCCTCTTCGAGTATAACAATGATGTATGATTCTAATACTATGAGAGCTATAAAACAAAAAGCAAAATACAGACGAAAATTTAAAAGATTTGGATGTCGCTTAGACTTTTCTGGAATTTCAGCGTTCACGTGCTGCAATCAAGTCAGATAAAAGCATCTCCTTCCAAAATAACATACCGAAGCATGGATGTTGTGGAATCGTGTGTTTGTCCAGAATTAGAATATATACAAATTGGATCTGGCTAATGGCACGTAGTGTCCTAATGGCAAAAAAAAAAGATAAAAGCAGCTTAAATAATTATATTGGCGACGTCCAATAGAAATTTGGTCGTAAACTTATATAAAGAACAGTGCAAGAAGAATTCGTGGCACCATCAAATATCAAAATTAGGCAAATTCTCAGCCTCAAACAATGGTTAATGCTGTTAGCAGTTCAATCAGCAGTGTTTATGGAGAATCTGTTTTAAGTGGTAACAGCAATGTCCAAGTAAATGTTGATCAGAAGCTGAAATTCCTTAGGCTATCACCATATTATTCAAGTCCGGTTGGAATTTAATCATTCTTAGTAAAATACCGTGCAAGAATGATTGTAAATATATATTATGAACTGAAGCAGAAAATGTAGTATATTTCCAGTGCAATGGAAAATGACAAAATCTGTCCTGTTTTATATAACCATCAGTCAAGAATCAAATATCACGGCACGGCTTTATCAGTAATAGGTCCAGGCTTACGAATTTAGTTATTTTGACACACTATTCAGGGTGTTTTCAAAGTTGAGTCATTTATTCTAACTGCTTGTGGGACTCGTCAAAAGGAGACGATATACCAAAGATCACCTATATAAAAGTTGCACAATCAAAGGAAAAGAAAAGAATAACAATGTAAACAAATAAGAATTACACTGATTTTTTGATATCCTCGGCTACTACCGTGTAAAATCTTAGCGTTTTTTGTTATCGTTTATCTAAATTTGGCAAACTTTTTGTGTTATTGTATGGGTTTCAGTACTAGTCTTTGGTTTGATGGGTTGTATCAGACTTTACATAGTGCGTGTACTTTCATTTGTCTGATTATTTTGAGCGCGCAAAATGGCCCATTACGAAAACAAAGAACTAGTGAACATAATACTAACATACGGAAAGTAGAAACAAAATGCAGCCGCAGCATGCAGGTTGTATGCGGAAAGGTTTCCTTTCAGAAATCATCCGACCCCACGAATGTTTATACATTTATCTATTAGACTTCATGATATAGGATATTTGAAAGAACGACGAGGAGGTCACGCTGGAAGACCTGCTCAACCTGAAATGTTACAAATTGAGGGAGACATTTTAGAAATGAGTACTAGACCCATGAGAGCTCAAGCTGAATTTGCTCATAGCAAAGTGTGGAAGACAACACGACAAGATTATCCTTATCATTATCAACGGGTACAAGTGTTACAACCTGAAGATCATCCTAGAAGAGTTGCACTTTGCCAGTGGCTTTTAGAACAGTTCGCTGAAATGAAGATTTGACATGTAGTGCACAATTTCTACAATAATCATTTTTGGGCAGTAGGAAATCCACATGCTGAAAAAGAACTCGTTTTCCACATAGATTTTTATTAAATGTTTGGGCTGGCGTGGTATATGGCATGCTTATTGGACCCTACTTTTTTCCACCTCGACTGACCGGTGAAACTTATTTAGGTTATCTTCGACACAATCTGCTGCAATTATTAGAAAATATTCCTCTAAATGTGAGACAGAATAATATGTGGTTCCTACATGATGGAGCTCCACCACATTTTAGACGAGCAGTTCATGAAAATCTAAATAATGAGTTTCGGAATAGGTGGATGGACTAATTTCGCTCGTATTTAACGCCTTGCGATTTTTTTCTGTGGAGCTATCTGAAAGAGATAGAGCAGTAAATACTCGGGGGCAACTTCAACAACGTACTGAATATGCTTGTGATTTAGTTCGTGGACACCAGGATTTTATTTTCGAAGCTTGTAAAGAGTCGAGAATTCGCCGAGCAAGATTTTGCGATTATCGAAAAAATGGGGACAATTTTGAACAGTTTTTGTAAAAACGCTATCCATTAAACTTGATAATGATTGTTTTAATAATTTTCAATAATGTAAACTGGATATCTCATTACGAAACTCTTATATAGTTGATTTTGAGTATATCAACTTCTCTTGAAGAGTTCTACAAGCTGTTAAAATAAACGCCTCATCTTTGAAAATCAGAAGCCTTAAATAAGAATAGTTATGTAGATGTGATTCATAATGATTTTTCAAAGGCCTTTAACAAAATTGTCTTATTGTGAAAACTAGCTATCATTGGATCTATATATCTATAAACACTATTCAGTTCTTAATATAATCGCTTCAAATCCGAAGCATACTTAACTCCATCTGTTTTTTCCTAGGGATCTAACCTGGGGCCACTATTATTTTTGATATCTATTAATGGCCTACAAGTAATCAAGGGAGCGTGATTTGCGTGGCTCCCACAGGCTAGCACTTATACTATGTTATCTCTCATAAACAACTGCTCAACCGTGTCTCACTTTTGGTCCTAGCATTATTTCGTCTATGACAGCATGTTAGAATGACGTAAAAATATGTAGGAGATCAATAGCGGTACTTTACCAAATAATCTGAGCAACATCTAGTTATAGTGGATTTTGCGGACATACCTTGATACTGAAAAGCTGGATTGTCCACTTTAAATTAGAATATACATTCACCAGTAAATCTTTGTGATTTGTACATAATCTAGAGCAGGTCTGGCGGTTAGAGTTTCATTACAGTTTGAAGGAATTCAGTCTGACTTACCGGTCACACTTAGTGTGCAATCCAATGCCGCATTCTCAAATACCTGCGTGCAATGTATATTTCTATCGATTTATGAACAGAATGTGATCATTGAAGCAATATTAGGATTGAGGAACTAACTAACGAAATAACACACTCATGTAGTATGTACATAATGCTGTTCATTTTGTCTCTAAAAGGATTCACAGAGTACCCTACTAATTCATGCAACTTAAACTGGATCCTAGTTTAACAAAAACACATGCATTAAACGGAAATTGTGCACCATATATAAACCGCTCTGCCGTCCGTCGGTTGTGTAAATACGAATTTAAAACCGAAATCATTAATTTCGACAAATTTTTATGGGCAATTAGAACCAAATAAAATAGATTGGTCTTTAATAAATATGAATATACAATATTTGTCGAACAATTTATAATTAAACGAACTTACTGTTTGTGTTTTAATGTTCCCAATGTGTATTCGTATATCGTATATACTCAACTCAGAAAAGCTTACCTCGAATGTCCACATAACAGGTGTCCTATTCATGGCTGACGGTTTAGGTTTGCTATATGACGTTTGCCCATTGAACCATTATTTTATATAAGGTAGTCGTGGCTCACATAGTCCATTGAAAATAAAAAGTGAGAACTTCAAGCCGAAAGCCTGCATAAACTATAACAATCAAGTCTAAATCGTCTCCATTTTAAGCAAGTAAAATCCAGACATGTCTTTATCAGACTAGAAAGTTAACATTAAGCAAGTACTTTTTCAAAAGTATAAATAATCCGACTGCAGTAATTCAGAAGAATTTTTTATGTACACATGGTGTCCTCAAAGTTGGGCCCTTAGAGAGTGTATAGTTTGGGCAACGATAAGCAAGTTTTATATTACTACGTATACCAAAGCTTTGAGATAACCAAGCGAGATACCTTAAACGGACTAGCCCGACCCTGACTCCCTCCCCTCCTCCTCCTCTTTATCGTCCGTGAAAAGGTATGATGTACTGTGGTTCGAGTAATATGCGAGTCAGTACCCAAATCTGCTGTCGAGTAGTATGCAGGCCAACCTATTCGATAAGTCACTCGCGTTTGAAAAACCGAAAATGGCACATTCGTAGAACAATATGACAATAAAATAGTTATTGAATTGATGTTGTATTATACTGTGTTCGTCTTCAAGATTCTATTGTTACTTCGCGGGTGTATTTAGAACGCAGCCATCGATATTTCCATCAGAGCCGCGTAGATTTGTTTATATATTTCAAAAGCCGTCTGGGTAGACACAGTAGAAGACATAGATAGCCCCAAATGTTGCAATCTTAGAAAGAAGTAAACAAACTGGAGTCTTTCAAGAACTTTTTGCAAACAACACATCTGACTGCAGTACTTGAAGTTTGTTACTAAATGAATACTGAGTATTTTCCTTCAATTTATTTTTACGTTTTCGGTGCTGTTTACTGCAAACTGCCTTTGTTATTTCGAATGTAGTCTGAAAAGGAAAGTCCCAACTTTCAGAGCACTCTGAATATACTTGAACCACCACGAAGGATGAGGCCTAAGCATTTGTGGGTACCATGGGGATACATGCTGGGGAAGGTCACACGTACTCTAGCCAGGGAAATCATGTACATGCATACGCTCTGGCTTCGCCTTAGATATCCTCCGGGTGGTACTACCACGTTTCACAGTTCGAGACCATCTACCATCTACAGACGATCACAACATCCATAGCTAAGAGAAGAACTATTTTGTACGGGATTTGAACTCGCGCAGCTCACGGCGACTGCCTAAGCTACCTAGTAAGAGGTGGAGGCAATTCAGACCTTCAGCACACCTAGCGGGCATATTTGCAGAACTAACTATTTCTGCTAAAACATTGAGACTGAGCTCAGTGAGCGTTGATAAAATTATGTTTATTCATAATAATTGTGCTTCATGCAAAGGAAACAGTACAGCTGTTTTGTTAAGTAAGTACCTGATTAGATTTTTTCTTCACTTTTTTTTTGCTTACCTTTTTTACGGAAGAACCACTCAAAAAGTTAGAGAGGGTCAGTGGGTTGGGTAGCCGAGCTGCAAATCAGTCGCCTCGAAGACTCGTAGATTCAGTGTTGATACTACGGAGTCGGCAAAAAGGGTCGAAGGTGGCCTAGTTGCCAGGTTCACCTCCCCACCACTGCTACTGCTACTACTACAAAGGAAGGGGGGCAATTTATAGTGAGACACCCTGAACATTGTCAGTATGACACCGTCTAGAATATTGTTCACGTGTCTGAGCACTCCAACTACGTTGTGGGGTAGAGTATCGAGAACACGGAACAGAGTTACAAAAGGCTTTTCCCAGTTCCAACTTCAGACAGATCAAAATTCGAATCCACAACTTCTATATGATAGTCGCGGTGGCCCGGTATTTTGGTTCTGCCCTCGTGGTTGCTGCAATATAAAACAAATACGTGTCCAAGTATAGAAAAGTTCATACTGATTCAACGCATTTGCCATACTGTTGTTGATCTGAAAAAGTTTTACGAGATTGAGTTTGACAAAATGATTAGCCAATACTTTAGAAAAAAGGAAAATCTTCAACTTTATACCTTGAGAGACTTCAACGCTCGCAGCATCTTCATCGCTATGTAAAACTCCGTGAAACAGCTAGAAAGGAGCCAAGAGAGCGTCGTTATTGGTGAGAAGGCGGAGATAAGGAATTGCGCAACGGTGGGCGTTTTCTGCTTTTTCCATACGCTTTCTGAGATAATACTCGTTTTTGGCAAGGATCGTGATTATATAGTTGCCATTTGTCTATAAAGGCGTAATAAACACACATGCGATTTTTTCTATAAATTCAGCAATTTGATATTATTACAGACATACACTTTTTCGAACTAAATTTTCGAAGAGACCAAATACATGTTCACTTCGTAGCAATCCTTGTTGGATTCAGTTAGTATGACAAAAATAGCCTACAAGAATTTGGAAAAATTCTCGGCGCCTTGACAGCTACACTCCTTTTAGTATCGAAATGAATACAGCAAGAATGCCTGGCTAGTGAATGCTTCCCTAACTTAGTTAATTTACTTCTCACATTGCGAAATAACAAAGAATCAGTGAAGAAGCGAGATCTTGGTTTCAGCTATAGTTGCTTTTCTCTCGTCCGAGACCAAGCCTAGACAGTGTTGATGATTGCCAAAATGCTTGAAACAGCTGTACACGGTTGGCTATCTACTATCTGTCGTCAGAATGATGAAATCAGTATCATTAGGCATGCTCTGATAAGGACCTTCTGAGAGTTGTGGACAGTTGGAAACAGTTCACCAGTTCAGTTCGATGCATGGGTTGGAGTGCCACTCCTTTGAAGGTCAACTGAATTTGACGGTTGCAAACTGTTTGAAAATTGCTGCTAGAACATAGCTATTATTAGTGTTGTCGGAAATCACACTACCTGTCCCTAATCAAGTGGTGGTAATCGAAATATTTTAGAGGCTACTCCTACCTATTTCATGTGCTTTTCCTTCATTTTTCTAATTGCGATATCAGCGCTATAGGCTTGTAGTTATTAAGATCGATATTCGATCTGTTTTTGGGAAGGGTTGAATATGAAAGATAAACTGTTATTGGGCTGCCTCCTTACCCACACTTGGCGTTCACTTAGTTTTAGTGTGATCACGTTTCACCGTTTCTCGGGTTGTGTGGCACGTTTTTTGTAGGTTAAGCTTTAGATTTTTAGGGGGCATAAGACTATTGTGCCAATGTTCGACAGTGCCTGCAAGTGATTTGTAAACCAAGCACTGCAAAACAGATGAAAAGCAGTATTTGAGTAGCTATTCAAAATACGCATTCCAGAGATCACAAGTGATGGAAAATGGTGGTGGGTTGGTACAGTTTCCGGGAGTTTTTTTTATAAATGACTTTCCAGCTTTCAATAAAAGGAAGATTGAGATTAAAATCTATTCCATTTCATTTTTATCATAACCACTATAAAATTTTTTCGTTTGGAGCTCAGCGTGACTCTATGTCAAAACTACAGTATGCAATTTCGGCGGTGTAATTACCCAATATATCACTTTGAAATTGAAACAGTTTCCATTACATTTTTCAGCAACATAATTGCTTTGATGGAACCGAAATGAACACAGAATATCTATCAGAGATCGGATAGAATGTGCTACGCGCATCCAAATTCGTTCTACAAATAGACAATTTGCGAGTATGGTTTGATGATGGTGGGATATGCTTCTGGTCGCTTATGTTCCAGGCAAAAACTCAGTGGACCCGTTGCACAAATTTCAGTTTAACGTTAGCTGGTGACGTGGTTAGATAACAGAAAGCTTAGATAGACTTGTACTATTTTTAGATGCATACACTCAATTACTGCGTCCTAAGTCAGCGATATCCTCCAAGTCAGGGACGAAGTCTTATTAGTCTTCTTCCCTTCACGGTTTCAGCTCTAGCACAGTAACACCGGTCCCTGTTCGCTCCAAAGGATACCATCGAAATCGACTTCATGTCCAATGACTTCGATACCGATGGTTTAAATTACGATTCTGTTTTTTTCGATTCCGAAGGTTTTGATTATTATCAGTCCGGTTATTTTGATTTCGATGAGTTTGATTTCTTCAATTACGATTGCTATGTTTCCTATTCTGATTCCTGAATCCGGCTTCCATCACCAGTGTTTGAAATTGGGTCGGAATGTATTTGAACAAAGTGCTCGAAAGTAATGATACTGCTGGATTCGAATATCACAATATCGATCGTTTTGATTCCAACGCCTGTAAACGAGGAATGGTCTACAATATAATAACTTGGTATCGATTATAAAGTATTGACTGTTGTTAGAATTTAAAAAAATCGAATTCGAAGTATGTTTCCTATGTATTTTGTGACAGTTAATAACCGTCAACACCTCCGTTATCACGTTCCATGCTACAATTCCCGTGACTCTCCTACGTCAAAAATCCACTATACCAGTACTATAGATAAGAAGATCGTTCTTCATTACTTTATACTGAAGCAGCCGCGTAGGCAGAAGCCTAAATACCAGAGCACTGCGGCTGGAGGCGCTCCTTGGTAGATTGTTCCACAACCATCGGTACCGTAAAAAGGAAGGAGCGGTCGTATCGGCCAGTTCTGGACGTACGAAGCTCGACATGGGTATGTTGGGAGGCTGAAGTCAGGCGGGTCTGACTAGCAAGCATATCGCGCGGCGGCATGGAGGGGATCTCTGAGGACCAAAGCAGCCTGTTGACATAGCGGTAGAAGAGACCTACATCGCCGAGAACCCGTCGGTGCAAAAGGGTCCCGAGATTGTCCGTCGATCAGTCGGACATCCCTTCTCTGTACAGCATCGAGCATATATAATGTAGTCGGGGCGGCAGCAGCCCAAACATATGAGCAGTATTCGAGGTTACGTCTCATCTAGGACTTCTTCAGAGTGAGGAGGAGCTTGGGCAAAGAAAAGAAGTTCTTAGTATTAAACAAATGGCTTAACTTATTCCCAGGACCTTCTGCTATTGAAGGGATGTGCTTCTGCCAGATCAAGTGCTCGGTCAACTAGACTCCGACCAACCCAGATAAACGACTGTTTGGCAGAACTCGGTCACCCGTCGAAACCAAATGAGCGCTAGGGTGCTTCTTGTTAGTCTTGGTGCACTACTGTGTTTTGGAAGCATTAAACTGTACCAAATTGTTGCGTCCTCAAATAGTGATAACCTCCAGATCTCTCGCCAGAGGGCAAAGATTGGCTTGGCACTCTAAATTTCCTTAAGTTGAGTGATGTCATCAGCAAAGTTGTGGATCAGATTGCTCGTACAGAAAAAGAGGTCGTTGATATGTAATAGAAACGATGTCGATGCCAAGACCGCTCTCTGTGGAACATCCGTGTTGACATTGTGGGGCGAAGAACATAAACCGTGCATTACTACGGATATCTTGATGCACGTGAGGAAGTCGGCCACCCATCTGCAAAGATTCTCTGGGGGCCATATGATGGAGGTTCGCATATGAGGGTACAATGATACAGATGATCTTACGCTTCCGTGATATGAAAAGCAACGACATGAGCCTCACCGTGAGACTGGATGGGTTTAATCCACAGTTGCGTGACGTAAGCTAGGAGATCCGCCGTGGTGCCGGAAGCCATACTGCCTGTCGCTAATCAAGCCGTAACGTTCAAGGTATTCCAGAAGCTCTAGATTTATGCACTTCTTCATCACATTACTCATAACAGAAAGCAGGACTATGGACTTCTAATTATAAGGGTCGATCTTAGACCCTTTTTTGGGATGGCTGTTCATGAGAAAATTTACAGATTTCTGGGAAGGTGCCAAATTCGTAAGATATCTGGAAGAGATGCGAATGAACTAAAGCAACCTCCGCTGCACATCTCTTCTATGCAACTACCAAGGACCAAGTCTGGGCCATAAGCTTCATTGATGTCGAGCGACAAGAGCATCTACCTTACGGTCCTATGCCTGAAGGTTATTTACCGCATAGTGTAGGCAACCTACTGAATCGACGGCACTTGTGCTTGGGGTGGTGGCGTTGGCAGAAAAAGATCTTGGCAAACACTTCTGCATTGGCCTTTGAGTAGGTTACACGTAAGCGAAGTAAGGCTACTCTTTGAAAACTTTGCTTCAATCTGTTTGGCCATCTTCCCAAAAGACCAACTGGCATTGCGCTGCGACATTACCCTCTGGCCAATTTTTACGACGTTCTGGTCTTTCGCAAGGGAGACAGGAAAGCACTGCTGTAAGGGTCACGATGCGGGATCAGACACTACTACTGGCGTGTGACGAAACGAGGGGGAAAGAGTAAAGCTCGTCACTTGCTGGAGCAGACCTTGGGTAATGAAGAACATTGACTGCTTGGTATGGCGAGTTACAGAGAATTTGTTCGAATGGAAGACGGAATCGGAACCTTGGAATCGAATTGCTAAAAACAAACGATTTAGTCTACCTCTTCTACAGATACTATACCATAACTATCTAAAACTGTAACGATTCATCGATGTTCACATCACTAAGGCCCGTATCGTTAGTCGTCCCTACATTTGAAGGGCGCCTTTATGGCCTCCTTGATTGTCATACTTCTTTCTCTCCTTCAAAAATTTCTAGATTACACTTGTCCCGTGTCAGCGTCAGCGCTCTCCTATTGTGAAGATATGTTTTCTTTTTAAATCGTAGTAAATTTCCGGCTGATAAAACATGATATAACTCAAAAGCAAGCACAATTTGATACAAATAGATGTTTGTGACATAACCTCAAAATAGAGTTCTGACACGGAGAAGTAGAAAACTATGACAATCAAGGAGGCCATAAAGGCGCCCTACAATTGTAGGGACGACTGACGATACGGGCCTAAATCACCGGTAGTCGGGTTGTCATTGGTGGCATATGAACTTTTAATGTGGGTGAACTTGATTTCTTTCGCTAGGCGCGTTTGACAGTTCGCTTGATCATGGAGGACGCACAGCAGAAGAAATATCTCAAGTAACAAAAGAGACAGGCACTCCTCGTTGCCATCTTTATTCCAACAGCTATTGACAGTTAGCTATGTGAGAGAAAATTGCTTACGAAAACACGGTGCTTTCGTTTTTGGACTTTCATTTCTTTACCATCCGTACTTTGTGATGGCCCTCCAAAAAAAACTGCTTGTTGCCTCATTGTTATCTTTGTCAGTTAAATCTATAAATAAAAATGGCGGATGAAAATACGTTTCTTTTGCTTAATTGACAGTCACTACTCTATAATTTTGAACTTGACAGCTCGCACGCTGCAAATTTATATTATCGTTTACCAATGTTTATCGATTAGATTTTTTTATCCAGTGTGTCAGTTTTTTCAGTGAGTTTTTTGAGAAGTATCTGCTCAAACATAATTAAACAAAAGCGTTATTGTAGCTTGCTTATAAGAGATCGCTATATGCTTCCGCGAATTTTTTAGCTCTTTTGAGGATTATTATTTTCATAGTAGTAGCACTTATGCATGAACCACCATTTAGACAGCGTACACAGTTAAAGTGGCACGATCGTGATTTCTAAATATATTATTTATTCGAGCAGACCGCTATATGGAAGCTTTCTTCTATTATAACAAAAGAATGAGATCTTGTGAGCATAATATAAGAATTAAAATGGTAATAAAGAACTGAATCAAAACTGTAGACCCACATTTTCTCAATTTTTATTTATTAACATACTTGCATTCTAATATCTCAAAGTTTGTCAAGATGATTGTGGGACATATTGCTACACGAATAAAATGTGTATTATTTAGAATACCCCCTGCAATTACAATGATAACAGTAGCAGCTCCTGATGATGATGGCAAAGTCCATTGAAAGCTAGAGAGAATTAAAAAAGTATAAAGAGTCCTCTTTGCTTAAATTTTGTCGAAGTATATATATATTCGTATATGTATATAGGAGAGACAGACTGTTCCTAAAATATGCACAGATTAATGTAGCATACAGAATGAGAAAACAATTCAACTTTTCGAACCACATTATGAACATGGAGATGCCGGAGAGGAGATAAAAAGCCCAATCCAAACTTTATTTTTAAATGAAATTCTATAATCACGGCGGCCGACTCTTGTCACCATTTCAGGGCCAACTGGAGATGAAAAGGGTTAGACAAACAGTTTATTTAACGGGGGATTAACTTTTATAATCTGTTGACAGATTTCTGTTGCTCCAAGTTGGAAATTCGCCGCAAGCACACTTTCCGCTGGGACACGTCAGCCGCACCTATTCTGTCGTTTTGTAGGGGAATATTTTATTCCATACTTCCTGAATTCGGCTGGAACTAGTCATATACAGCCCCGTGCGAGGTCGAAGTGTAGTTTCTACATCCAAGAAATATATCGTCGCTTGAATACAGAAGTATTCTAAGTCACAAAATGCAAATCTTACAGGAGAGCTATTTTTCGTGTTTGTGTTTTGCCTAACATTAATGAGAAATTTTGGACTTAGAATTTCTTTTTGCCGGAAAAAAAGTATGACAAGTCCGTGAAAGTCGACTGTATTTTTTGCCGACATTGGACTTACAGTAGTTCTGTAAGTGATTATCTGCTCCAGTCATAGTTTTGCAGCAAAATGACGCGCCTCAAGCTGTTACGTCTAATATCGTTCAAGACCAGTGGTGGGGGAACTCTTGCGCAGGGACTTACAATACCTCTGCATGCAATGTAGGTGACTATGACCTACAATGTCGTGTTAAAATCTGAAACATGAAGAATTTGGACATAAAACAGTTCTGCATTCAGGCGACGATATGGTTTCTGTGGGCACATGTCTTAAATATTCACGATGCAGTCTATTATTTAAATCTTTATTATAATATATTCAACTAGGCCCTTTGACAAGATGAAGCATGAGAAAACATATTGTTTTGATTATTAATTGGAAGTTTTATAAAAAAAAACAAAATTTTACTGCCAGCATATCTGCTATCTAGATATATGGAGTACTGATAGATTTCATTATACTCAGCTTTTACCTAACTTTTCCGGCTTTTAGTTGTTTGAATGATCAATGCATGGTGGTTAAAAGCGCAAAATTTACTTCTCCAAAGATGTACATGATCACTCTGTATATTTTAACATTTTTGGATTCTACTTTCATAACTTTTTCCTATACAAAGGCCATGTCATGGTGATAGCAGCTTTATATCTGATACCCGCCAGGTAAAATAAGGGCCTATTATTATCATGCATGAAGTTTTTGAGTTATATTAAGTGTAAATTGTACATACATTCTTAGTTTATTAGAACAAAACCCTTTTCATTGAATCAAAGCAAGTCTAAGTTTACATAATCAAATTGAACAATTAAAGATGGATTTTATAATTAAAATATGAGTTATATTGGGTACGTCAAAGCATGACAAACAATATCCTGAATCTTAAACTATAGAACGGGCACTGAGTGTCAGCTTAGCAGATGAGTAAACAACAATCAATTATCTTACTAATTCACGCGTAGTAAAAGTGTTACAAGGAGGTGCTGTCAAACTTAAGATGGCCACGCTCGACAATAAATCACATTGAGAATGCTACCAATAACCTGAATCAAACATAATAAATAGTACATCCTAGATAATAATTGCGTTAACGGTTATCCTCTAAAGGTCTAAAATATCCCTTTCTTGCCAATCTAAAATTAAAATGCTTGAATGATGATTCAATATCTTGTAATATGTGCTTCCCTACACCCAAAAACACTAAATATATCTTTCCTACATCTTGTATGGTAGTAGTATCATAAGCTATAGATAGCTATCCGCATATATGTCGAATTAACCGCCGTCCGGTCATCGGTGGCCAGTTAAACGCAGCGCTGGAAGTGTATAATCGATTGTTTCGCATTGTGGATACCCGAGAGCTGCTCCCAACGGTAGACCGGCAGATTATTGCTGGTATTTTGTTTGCGCTTTACTTTCGGTTTTCCATGCAATGTTTGCTTTGATTGCTGCGAAAGCTCTTTTTCACCAGCTCGTCTGCTCTCTTTTTTGTTTAATCTGGTTTAACTAATGTACTTTGCGTTTTCCATTCTCTATGATTTATTGCCGCCGACAGCTACTGATATTCCATTCATTTGCTTTATTTATTAATCTGTAATTATCGAATACATTTGTTCTTTATTTGCACTATGGAATACGAAATAGATAACTATCGGGACGTGGAGACGACTGGAGTGGATACCAGATGAGCTTACAAGAAATCAATTACCCACCCCTTATAGACCCACAAGCTGAAGGGTGTATCTAGAGGCATAAGGAACAAAGTCATTGAACGGTTAAGATACCATAACAGGAATTATTGGAAAATATTACCTGTAAGCAAGTATGAGCAAGAATTTGTCATGAGATCGTGTTCAAAAAGGTTAGCAGAATAGATCCAAGTGAGCAGAAAGCATGCTAGCAAGATACAGTGGCCTGAAATTCTACCCAAAGCAACACCTGCATAATGAAGACCTCAACTGCGAACAACGTGGAAGAGGAACAAAGTCTGGCTCTCATGACTCTCTTGTAGTATCATTAAGACTAATTTGTAATTACAGGTTAAACATCCATATTGGGAATCTTCAGTGGCGATGCGTGACTGTTCCTAAACTGTAACCAAAAAAGTTTATTTTGAACCTCCCAAATATAAGTTTTTGCTTATTTTAGGTATTTTATTTAAAATATTTTTAAATTGAGGTAAACATTCCTGGTGTGAGCTTCTGGGGCACTTGATATACCTCATCGTGTTATGCTATGACTAATCCAAGCCGTCCGAAAAACAGTCGACATTTCTAGATGTTCGGAAAATGTTTAATTTTTTTTTTGGTAATGAATGTTAACAATCCCCTGTAATTTCCCCTATTGTCAGAGTCATCCTCTTCAAAATGAACGGTAATTCCTGTTTTGCCAAAAAACATACGGTATCTAGAAGTGTGCTGCCTAAAAGCTCGGTTAAGACAACTTTCGATTCTTGTTTTATTTATTTAAATCGTTGACTCCGCTGCTGGTCTACCCATTTTTTTTCTGTATAAAACAGAAGACATCGCCAACAATACAATCTGTTTTTTGCAACCACATAGCCAAGAGTTTCCATATACCAAATTAATTTAAAATATCAAACTACGTTCTTTTATTCCCTTTTAAAATTATCTGAAACAGGTGTTGGTCTTCCACTTTCAATCATCTCTTTTTTTCCTTAAAAATTATACAAGGAGAATGATTTTTCAAGTAGTTGATCGATTACGCAGCGACACTCATCCATCTTTAATTGCACGCACACTACAGCCGGTAACCAAAACGGCTACTAACGAGTGAGAAGTGAGTACCCAAATCAAAAAATGGTAACAAGCCCACATAATAGTCGAAGCGCCCCACGCACTCGGGCGGCCGCGATTAGACACGAGCCGGTACCGGCGGTCCCCGACAGACTACCAGGTGTATCCATAAATGAAAATGGTAACAACCGACAACCAAGTCGAGGCGAGTCACCTTCATCGTGTTCGCAAAACCTAAACACTATAGGGCGCATTATTTTCGTGGGGCTAATTTGCTATTTACTGAATTACTATTACATATCGCTGTTGGTAATCAAATAAATGAAATTATTTCACAGTACTTAGTCATAAAATATTTATTTTTAAGATTTTTAACTGTTACCAATGGTAACAATGGTTACATGGACGCTTCGCCACTGGGAATCTTGAAATCAACATACGAACTAGGGGTATTATTGTTGATATTCTCACTATTTTAAACTGTTTTTTCCTTTCCGGTTCAGGATGACATGGCTTGGCCACTATGTATCGTTTCGTGACACCTCCGACCAGGTCTCCAATGCAAGTCATAATAATGATCGATACAACCAAATGTAAATTTAACGACCTTCCAAGGTTACATTACATATCCCTATTCAACTTTAAATGGACTAATCAGATCCTGAACAAAACGATTATTTTTGATTTTTTTTATGTACTGGAGATTAGTTATTTTAGGCATATGCGATTTATTAAAATTTTCATGAAGAATATCCGCTTTTTATTTTTGGATTAGCGTTAAGCTATCTATTGGCCATGATAAAAACGTGAAAATGAATTTCAGTACATAACATACTGAAGGAGTATCCAAATAATACAATTGATACATATATCGTAACTCCAACCCTTTGCTTAATTTAGCTAACCATGAAATAGTTATTTACCTAACAAGTGCAGAAAGTGACACATTTCAGCAAGTGTTAGATATAAGATTTTATCTAACAGAGCAGCGCGAGAAAATAATATACGTCGAACTCTAAGTACTATGTTTTACTAGAAATTTAATAATTATTGTAAAATCAACATCATCCAAGAACAACATCAGTAATTCATTTATAATATTTATTAGCAATAGTTATAAGTTATAAGTTAGTTTATAATACTTATTAGAACAGTTATTTGGATTATGAAAACTTATAGGCATGCGTGCGGAAAAGTGCTACCTTCTGTACACATTATGCGTGTTGAAAGTGAGTACTTTCCGCACGCTGGTAGAAAATATTGTTTTCCATCTGTAATCAAAACTTTATAAGAAATAAAAATAGTGTCCTACGGTTTGCACCAATTTGTAGGTTTTGCGTGCACTTTCTGGGTAATGTCAATTTTGTTATTGATTAAACTTAAAAAAATTCCTCTATTTAGTAGTATACTTTCAGTTCTTTTGAATAAAAGTCCATGGAAGTCGATAAAACCAGTCAGAAGTTACTCAACTTTTTATAAAACTACGAAAAACTCTATCAGAAGTGTCTCATAATAGTGGAAACTTATGAAAAAACAATTTGGGAAGCTGAAAATAATTTTTCAACAATTATGCATGACCACTTTGGTTATGTTGTTATATATATTTTTTAATCTATATTCCTAGGTTGCGACATTAAGCTTTAATCCGAAATATTGATCCGGCTACCAGTTACTAATACTTCTATCTGTTACACCATTTGTAAATATTAGTGGGTAGACTCTCGAGAGTGATGGATTGGAAAATTTTCTGCAAATCCCCTATTAATCATTGAAGGGTTGTAAGACATGAGATTTTCCTTCGATAGAGCACTCAAGAGGATCAATGTGAGGTGTAATTACTGACTCAGATGCTACAGCGACTTTGGCGGCGTTAGGATAATCACCTTCTAATCTTACATTCAGCCCTAGCGAGGAGCTGAGTGAAGGCGGTTCTATACTAGATAGAGAACTAGTCGAATCTGAACTTCAGCCGGATGGGAATTTGCAGGAAAATTCATTTGCTCTTGATATCTGTTTCCCCCAAATGTGAAAATCACCAAAATCTATAACACTAATGTCAAATGTTAGATTTGAAACACTACGAATACTATATTTTTTGAAATATGAATCGTCAGACACATGATGTAATCAAGATATCAGCTTGGGAGTACGTGATCATTTCATCGGCACTTCGATATATCCTTTACACGTGAACATTCAGTAAATCTACGATGCTAAAGCAAAATCTAAGTTTTGATGTGCTACATTTACTTCATTGTCCCCACCAGAGTTCCTCAGATACACGATATAGATAGCTTAGAAAGCAGGAAATACTAACAGTATGAAATAAAACTATTGCTTGTGAGGTCTTTGACTACTTTATTTGTACTTTTCCTCTTAAGTCATGATACTAATGCAGAAAGGGTAGCTTCGCGATTATTTATCTGCTTGAGAAACCTTCGAACAAATGATTTGAAATTAGAATATTGTATTGTATATGAAGACGACATTAATGGAAATGGTCAGTTTTGAAACTCGCTTACCTGTCCTATTATACACATCAGAAAATCCTTAAAGAGTCAATAAGCGCAAAGACAGCCATTGGAGACTGCGACTGGCGACAGTTCGCAAGGCTGATGGCATAATAGAAACTTTGTCATCGTAACATACTGAAGTCCAAATTTAGACAAAGTATGAAAAGCACAACGTGCATGTCTCTTAGTCGGTGACATACCCTTTTGAATTCGAATTTGAATGCTCTATTCGTCACTGTCTGCTAGAGCTATTATGTAGAAATCATAAAAAACGTCAAAAAAAAAAACGACGAAATGTCATCTTGCAGACTGAGTAGTTTTCGGTGTTCGCTGACGTAAGCAATACATACAGCTGCAAAACGAAATCACAACAAGTGTACAAAAGCTAGTGGTAAGTAGAGATCTTGTAGAAAAACTTACGTTATGTCACAAAAATCCTACGACATATCAAAAAAACATCGATATAATGTCACTTAAGATACGTAATACCCGTGCCGTGCGGGTCATAGGATCTTTGCTCTTGGCTAAAGTTGAAGTTCAGGAGGTCTGTCAGGTCTGGTTGCCCAGATACCAGACGTTAACCAGAACTCGAGGATTTTGAAATAATTGACCAAGAGAAGTCATTGTCCGTCAGAGCGGTCCGTGGGACCTTCGCTCTTTGTTAAAAGTATCGTAGGTCAGTAGGTCTGTCAGGTCTGGTTGCCCAGATACCAGATGAAGTCAGGGAGAAAGATAGGAAGAAGAAAGAAAGGAAGGAATGGGGATGAGCAAAAAGGGTGAAGTGCACCGGTTAAAGGGATGCCTTGCTAATGCTAGTAGTCTGTTATTTTAAATTAATCCAAAATATAATTTAGGAATTTGTGTGTGCCAAAAATCGTAATTTTGGTTGGACCTAGAATTGTACGATTTGATTTTGATCACAGTGCGAGACGCGGTCTTGTGTAGTCTACTGACTCACGCAACAGAGTGTTGCTGTGCGATTCCGCTTGACTATAGAGAAGTGATTTCACGATTTTGTTCATAGTGCGAGCCGCCGTGTTGTGCACTTATTTGACTGTGTAGTCTACTGATTTACGCAACAGTGTTGTGTGCGATTTCGTTTCAAATTAACGTCGTTGCGATTGATGTTTATTATAGTCGTTGGGTAAGGCATCTGAAGGTCTCAGTGAAGTTCTGACAGTTATAGGTTTTCAGCATGAGTGCTAATATCATTACTCTTCTGTTTCAGTTCTAGGCTTTGGCCACCGGTCACGATTTCCAGTCTCTGCCTCCACCCAGTACAGTATCTATAGGCGCGGTTCTTCAAGTGTAGGTTAACTGTAATTTTACTGCTATCCAGAAGGCGTCTTCTAATGTCAAAAGCAAACACGGCATAATGTCACTTTTCAAGATACGTAATACCCGTGCGGATCAACAGCTATGGGTTGGTTAACTAGAAGTTGAAAAACGAATGTGTTGAAAGCTAACAGTTAACTTACAAGTTATAGTTACCAAAGGTGAAAGTTAACCAGCAGGCAAACAAGGTTACGGCTAAGTTGTAAAATAGTGGATGCAACGTAGTGCCTATTTGTGACTTCTATATCTACAAATAAATCTCAGTTGTTGTATGGTATTGTTATAATAGTAGTCATAAATAAAATCGACAAAAGTATTTCTCAAGTGCTAAATTCTAAATTTAGGTTAAGTTTAACATTATAGACATTACTTCTATGAGAAACCTTAAACAAATGATATGAAATCAGAATATCAGTTTGTGGATCGGTAATCACCCCATCCATACTTAAGTAGAGGAAGACTAAGTAATACTTGGTTCCTATTGAGCTTGACTCCGATGACGTTTATCAGATCAATACGAGGTCTATAACCTCTCACTGACGTCAAGTAAAGGTCATTTGGGGTCAATGCCAGCGTTAGGTTCCCTCTACTTACTTTCCCTAAACATGTAAATCCTAAAACCCATGATACGGAATCAAAAGTTTGGCTTCGCAGATTCGTTACGCAAATAAAATATCTCGACGTGACGTATATTTTCCATCGGATTTCCAAAGCGACCGCCGTGCGCCCGTGCGACGCGGCGTGAAAAGCTTTTTTTCGGCCACACTTAATGAGATTGTGGATTCCATTAGCCCCACAGCAGTGCATGTGAGCCTGTGTGCGCGCGAGCGAGGATAGCTTTGCTGAAAAATGCACACTACTTGATGTATTTAACCCCACTATTAGGGTTTGCGTTTCACCTCAACACACCACCACGATGCACAATACGGTGGAAGCGTGAGTGGGAGCCAGTGAGAACTGGAAGCGCAGTGTTAACGTTAACCCGCCATACTACCCACCGACAGTTTTGGCCGACCGACGGATCGATTTTATGCATCGGCTTGTTTTATATACTACTGCTGGATCGCGAACACACAATTCTATGAACAAAAATATATACTTTAATAGAAGATAAGAAGTGTAAACATCTTACTTCATTCATGTTCATGTGTACTAAGCTTCTTCAGATCTCAGAAATTAGGACAAGATCATCTATGGGCCCTCGCTTATGCGGGTAGTTACGAAAACTCGGGTAGTTCGTACCCTAATGTACTGCGTTGCAAGTGTAACTGCTCGTTGGCGTTATTTACTTTCTCATCTATGTCGGAGTTGACCAGTATATAATTTGGAAGAATGTGTACTATGTGTTGACATACCTCATATGAATGAGAAGAAATAAACGTTAGTGACATAGGTTAAAGAAATTTTTCGACACTAAATTTATCGAACTCTGTCTGTTCTAGTGGATAATCGAAATTGTTTGTTCTTTGGTATAGATTTCATTCTTTAGTATGTATTTTTCGCGCTGTATTTATGATCTTTGACGTTAATTTCAACTAACCCTCGTTTTCTGACTCGCTATACCACGGGAATATATCTGTTACGGGCAATGACGATAATAATACTGATAAACACAGGATTTGTGACATGACTATTTTTGGGTGTATCTTATGTATTTTGAGATCCTTTAATAAGTCTAAAATAGAATTTTTCTATCACCCATAGGTATTCGGGAACCTCTACTTTTATGAATTACAATACGTAACATGTCATATTGCTACATTTCTCGGCGTTTATGCGTTGACGCAGATATGAATGTTAAGACCTGACTATTCCTGTTTATTATATGCGAGCTCTATGTTTAGAGAGCAATTGCGTTTATTAGTAGACTAATAGCAGCCGAGTCAGTTACGTTTTCTGTGTTGAAGAGTACCGAGATGCTCTGAGTACTGCTAATTTTTGTTAAAACGGTGTGTAGTTTTTAGTTTATTGTGATCGAGACTAGCTTTATGGACAATGCCTAGAAATTGTGTAAATAGTGCGAAAAGTTTTTGTTATGTGCGCGAAGGGCTAACTTTTAAATCCCAAAAACGTACTTTCACTCCCCTTGTGTTGAAAGCATACGAACTTTATATTGGAATTAAAGTTCGCGACCAAGTTAAACTATGTATACGTATATAAATATCCACCTGTTACTATAGCGCACGCAGTTCATATGGAGGAATCATATGAAAGCATGCGAGTTCTGTTAGAGCATATCCGTTATAATGAATATGGATGGGCCATAAATGCAGACTTAAAGGTAATACCCCTTCTTCTTGGAATGCAACTGGGATATACCAAATATTGTTGTTTTCTTAGTGAATAGGACAGTCGTGCTCGAGATCGTCATTATGAATAGAGTGGCCACTACGTCAGGTATTAACTCCCGGCCTCAAAAGCATTGCTCATGAACCACTAGTTGATCCCAAAATCCTGTTGCTCTCACTTTTGCATATTACGTTGGGACTGATGAATTTTTGTGAAAGCTATGGATCGAAATGGAAGAGGGTTTTTGCATTTAAAACAAACATTTCCCAGACTTAGTGAGGCAAAAATTAAAGAGGGCATATTTGTGGGTCCACAAATACGGAAAATGATGAAGTATGATGTATTTAAAAGTGCTCTAAATGAAAATGAATTACGAGCTTGGAATGCTTTTAAATCAGTTACTGCAAATTTTTTAGGCAATGTGAAGGCGGATAATTATAAAGATATTGTGAGTGAACTAATTAATGCTCATAAAGGAATGGGATGTAACATATCTCTAAACATTAACTTTTTGTATTCTCATCTCGATTTTTTTCCGGAAAATTTAGGTGCGGTAAGTGATGAACATGGTCAGTCATTTCTGCTACGGAAAACCGGTATCAAGGCAAATGGAGTGTCAATTTGCTTGCTGATTATTGCTGGACATTGTTAAGAGACAGAAGCAGCATATCGCCGTGAAACATCGACAACATTCTGAAATAAATGTTTATTCGAGTGTTTATTAGTTAGTACTCTTACACACATATCCTTATATTTTACGAGTATAAGCAGCAAATAAAACCGTGGGTGATAGAAAAAATCGAATGCTATTCCGGCTTTTTGGATACGTTTTTCATAATAGCCACCTTATTTTGTCCATGTCACAAAAAATTATTATATACATTTTGTATGTAATTGGTCATCGACGTTGA
Organism: Acanthoscelides obtectus; assembly: GCA_963669975.1. NCBI lineage: Eukaryota > Metazoa > Arthropoda > Insecta > Coleoptera > Chrysomelidae > Acanthoscelides > Acanthoscelides obtectus. The sequence continues at coordinate 59,817,758 of CAVLJG010000004.1, forward strand.
TGGCAGCGCGTTGACGTGAATGTCCATTATTGCAGGCGGGCAATGTGGATATTCTCGTTTTCACGCCTTTATACGGCCATTCACCTTAATGGCCACGAAGGGCTGGGTAATATTGATATAAGGATTAAGGGAATAGAGATATCAACTGTATTTGTAGTAACACAAAAAAAAACTTACAACGAACAACCAGAACAAAGGAAAAATTATAATTTGAAATTTGAAGATGACGTTAAAGTTTCCACTTCCTTACGGTTGTTATATTCCTCAGTGTTTGAAATATGATTTGCTGTCATTTTGTTTAGTGTGTGTGTGACTTTCCATGAATCGACGGCACATTTCATACGGATTCCATACCGATTTGAATGGAAAAATTAACTCAAAATCGACACAACTACCAGTAGCTCTGTTACCACATTGTGTGTAACATAATCCTTCATTCGTCTATGTCACCATTGACCGTTGCTTGGACGGTATTGACGTCATTGACCGTAAGATATCCGTGATCGACAAAGTACCGAGAACATCCTCAAGATGAGTTTCTTGGCATTCGCCTTAGGCTTGTTGTTTGTGGCAATCAAAGGGTCCGCCGCCTTGCATGGTTGAACGAGGACAAACACAACGTCGGACGGGTTAGCCCGGACGAAACCGGAGCTACCATCGCGGTGTGTGCTACCGCTGCTGCCTCCGCTGCCCCCAACCGCCACCGCGGCATCGCTGACGCCACGCTAGTTAGCACTTGCGGCCCAGGCACGGAATGTTGGAAGACCCGCACGCGGAAGACCGCCAGACCACGCACTAACTGACTGATACTCATGTCCGTACTGATGGAGACTGGTTGCGTATGTTTATCAGGATATATTTACAAAACCACACAAAAAAGTTGTTACACTGGTAAAGACCTACTCGCCAGCACCGATTAATGTGAATATATATATATATACGTTTTTGTTAAAAAAAACTGTTAAGCCGTAAAAGGTATTTTTTGTTGTTGTCTGAACGCCAAGATGCTGACTTAATGCTGTGTGAAATGCAAATTTGCTTCTTGCAGCATATTTGTTCTAAAATGAGGTGACTGAAACATTATTGTAGCATACTTATACAATGCCTTATATTATGATACATTTTGAACTATTGCATAAATGTTTATAATGGGTGGTTTTCTTGCTAGTATCTTTTTGGCAACACTGTTTTTGACAGATGACGCGTGAATCGTGTCTTGTGTCATTGTCAAACTTGTTCAGTTTGGTCTATAATTTAACCATGAATCGACTTACGAACGAACAACGCTTGCAAATTATTGAATTTTACTATCAAAATTCACGCTCGGTTAAGAGAGTGCTTCGAGCACTGCTTCCAATTTATGGGCAATTTGGTCGGCCTACTGAGGGAGCTATTCGGAAGCTTGTGACTAAATTTCGATCCCAGTTTACACTATTGGACATTCAACCACCAAAACGCAGACGTAGAGTGAGGACTAAAGAAAATATTTGCGGCTGTATCCGCCAGTGTTAGTGATGACCGTGAAATGTCGATTCGCCGCCGTTTGCAGCAATTGGGCCTCTGTTACTCCACTACGTGGAAAATATTGCGACAGAATTTGGGTGTAAAACCTTATAAGATACAGCTGGTGCAAGTATTGAAGCCACACGACCTTCCACAACGTTTCCAATTTGGTGAATGGGCGCTGGCAAAGTTGGAGGAAGATCCACATTTTTATCGAAAAATTGTGTTCAGCGACAAAGCTCATTTCTGGTTGAATGGGTACGTTAACAAGCAAAATTGCCGCATTTGGAGTGAATACCAGCCAGAAGCATTGCAAGAGCTACCAATGCATCCCGAAAAAATCACTGTTTGGTGTTGATTATGGGCCGGTGGCATCATCGGGCCGTACTTATTCAAAGACGACAATGGTCGGAACGTAACTGTGAATGGCGAGCGCTACCGTGCGATGATAACAAAGTTTTTTTGCCCAAAATGGAAGAGCTGGGCTTGGCCGACATGTGGTTTCAACAAGACGGTGCCACATGCCACACCGCACACGAAACAATGGCCCTATTGAGAGGCGAGTTCGGTGAACAGTTTATCTCACGTTTGGGGCCCGTCAATCGGCCGCCTAGATCGTGTGATTTAACGCCGTTAGACTATTTCTTGTGGGGCCGTGTTAAGGCTAATGTCTACAGGGATACACCAGTAACGATTGACGCACTGGAAGTCAATATTGAAGCATTTATTCGTGAGATACCGGCCGATATGTTGGAGAGAGTGTGCCAAAATTGGACCTTGCGCATGGGCCATCTAAAGCGGAGCCGCGGCCAACATTCACATGAAATAATCTTTAAACATTAAATTATATCGATCTTTCTATCGACTCAAATAAAGATTAAATCGTTTTTTCAAATTTTTTGTGTTTTTTTGAAAATCAAATCCTATACCACCCGTTAGAACTATTTTAAACGGCATATACGCTCGGTAGTCATAACAGTTGAGGTTTGGCAACCATGGTAACATTTATACAACAAACCGGATCGTTGTTGCTTTCGTGCGTAAAATTACTACTTTAGCCAAAAAGTTGCTCCCAACTGAAGCATTTATACAACTGTCGTTTAGTAACTGTTGAAGGCTATACATCTGGAACAATATCATAACTTTTATACCTAGTACAAAATTGCTGTGCTTGACATAGATCTGTTGCTTAATTTATAGATATACAACTTCACCAAAACATAACTGTCTACTGTTTTTTTAGGTTAAATTCCATATCCATTGTTTTTTTTTCTTCAAGACAAGCAACGCATGAATATGGGTTGTAAAGATTTTATCAACAGAGTGTTGATCTGGTACAAATTCGGAGTAAAGCATTCGACTCTATCCATATCTCATTTCAGACATTGTGCAAATTGCTGTATAACACCTGCGGATTACGCCATGTTGGGTAAAAAATGTAGTCTCCTCTTGAATATCAAATAATTTTGTTTCACTCCTACATGACAGATAGAAAATAACAGAAATTAGTGTAACTGGGTCTAAATATAGGATTTGTGAAAGATTTAAAGCAGATAAGTTCAGATTTTCATCTCAAGAATCCATATTTCTGGTCATTATTAAAATATGAACCGAATACGAAGCCCGAAGAAATTGTGTCCTTACTTTGTACTATAATCACAATAAAATTTTCTGCGCAAGTCATCCAATAGCCTTAGATTACAGTGTAGAAGTTTATCGTACAGCTACTTCTGTATGAAATTCGCAATGGCCGATGTTTCAGTAAACAAGATGAACGTAATATGTTACTTTGAAAATATTCTTCACTTAGCCTATATAATTCAAATAAAAAAAAATAGTTACGTTGCAATAAAGTGGAATCATGTAACAGAAAGGTTGTGTAGTTGACAAACATTGAATCTTGTACTGACGCAGAGGTTCTTTAGTGGATGCAGTGTTCACACTTTTGTTTTAACTGTTGCCTATAGCCTTTATACATCATGAGATTAAAGTATCCTATTAGAGGCGCTCATTCCGCTTGTATAATTTTTCTAAGAACGATTTGCAATACTCTTACAACCTACCATGCTGCTTAAAGAATACTGTATAAACGTTTTTGTAACCATAACAGAAGTGATAATTGTTAGTTGGGATGTGCTTTTAAGAATCTGCCATATCGACGGAAGGTCGATAAATGGCAATTTTCTACCATTATATTCTACGCCTTTTATACGAATCAACTAGGCTTTTACTTTTTGTTCGTATTCAGGTACGCTCTATATTACTGTTCATATAAAGCCGCGTACAGACCGAGATTCCAGCGCAAGCCAAGGCACATGTGGTTACATATTTGGAGGTGTTCGAATCGGTGTGTATGGCGCGAGCCAACATAAGCCAACGGTTTCCAAGGTTCAACAAAGGGAGGTTTGATTTGGTCTGGACACGATTTGCTGCGCTTCTAGTATTTAGCCGTTTGTCTGCATTCGGTAAGAGGAGACTCGTTCGCTCGACATTAGCACCGAACTTAACCAGACGCGGTCCAACTCGAAACTAAATTTAGGTGTATACGAGCGCATTTCAATACCTTACAACAGCAAACGCCAATGTCAGATTTGCTTGCATTCGTTTGTTCGGCGTTGGATTTTCGGTCTGTACGCAGCTTTAACGAGATATCTTCGAATTCATTTTATAATTCCAACGTTGCCTTAGTCGCTGTGTTATATTTAAAGATCAAAGAAAATGCGTTGATCAGAAGATATTTGTATGATAACCTGAATACTTTAAGCTTCCTAGATATATCATGAACCCCACACATGATACATATAAGATCTTTTTGATATGTCTTACGCCCTCGTGCTGTCACAAAGAGCGTCAGTGGATCTAATGTTTATATATACTAAGTGACATATAAATCCGAACACCCAGTTTAAATGGTTTTATTTTAATAAAAGTTGGTGAATGTATTTATCTTAGTGTAATTTACAAGTGAAAAAATTTTCAGCCTTATCAGTTGGACATTCCGGTTTTTAAACTGCTTTTTTTTAATTCACTAACGCTCTAAAAATGAATATTTCAGCCGCAGTAAAGAATCAACGTTGGCGGATTTTGGTTCTTGACATCCTTTACGATCGGTTACGATGCCTAGAGTACGGAGACCTGTACGATTTCGTCAACTTAGTGAGTTTGATAGGGGCCGCATAGTGGGATTTCGGGAAGCTGGACTTTCTTTTCGGTCAATTGCAGTTAGAGTGCAAAGAAGTGTAGACACTGTGGTTAGGTGTTGTCAGGCATGGCTTCGAGAAGGCCGTACGCAAAGAGCAAGGGGCACTGGATGCCGCCGTAGAACAACAGACCGTGAAGACCGCCGCCTAAGATTATTGGCCTTAAGGGACCGTTTTTCCACTACCAGGTCCATTGCAAATGAATGGTTTTCAGAACACGGAAGACCTATTGGCATGCGAAGTGTTTACCGACGAATGAGAAGTTTTGGCTTGTTTTCATACCGGCCACACTGGGTCCTCCCTTTAACTTGAGTGGTGCAGACAACGGTCACTCTGGGATCAGGAATGGAACAGTATTGTCTTTAGTGACGAGTCTCGATTTTGTTTAGGCATGCACGATGGTCGTGCCAGGGTTAGAAGGCGACGTGGTGCAAAGAGGAATCCACAGTTTTTTGTTGAAAGACATGTTCATCACACTGTTGGAGTTATGGTTTGGGGTGCTATAGCTTATGGTTCCAGGTCACCTTTAATCTTCATCAGAGGTAACATGAATGCGCAGCGTTATATCCACGAAGTTCTAGAACCCCATCTTTTACCCTATCTTGACACCCTGGCAGATCCAACTTTCCAACAAGATAATGCCCGACCACATGCTGCAAGAGTCACAATAGACTTCTTTCAACATAATGATGTCACATTGTTACCATGGCCACCAAGATCTCCCGACTTATCCCCAATTGAGCACGTTTGGGATATGATGGGTAGGAGATTGCTCAATTTGCAACGTCCTCCTCAGACTCTAGAAGCACTTCGAGAGGAGTTGGTGATTGCCTGGAATGAGATACCACAGGAGGACATTGACCACCTGATCAAAAGCATGCCTAGGTGCGTTGGAGAATGCGTAGCACATCAGGGTGCATCCACACATTATTAAAGGTCAAAGGGCTTTAACGCAGTGCAATCATTTTGAAATTTTTAACATTTACTTATTATGCTTCATTAAGTACTTATACAAAATTTTATTAAAATAAAACCATTTAAGCTGGGTGTTCGGATTTATATGTCACTTAGTATATTATAAAGTTTATGGATTATCACACCTTGTATGCATTTATGCCGAAAACTATCTAACATCAACAACATGCGATTGGGATTTCAGTGATAGACGTGTGTAAAGTGCTCTCCTCATTTTGTTGAAAATCGATGGTTTAACTTCAGCAAAAAATCTGATTTTTGCACGGGTTATTGATAGTGGTACAAGAAGTAGATTTGCTGTGGAATATTGATAGTGCACATGTTTTTTTTATGTGTGTACAAGCGCAGCAAATAGAAATACATTCCTTTTCATTTCACAAAAAGTGTACCAGGCAACAAAAAGGTGGCATGTATAAAAAGTGGCTGCTACAGGATAATAAGGAGCTGGTGTTGTAGTCTAGTCAATCAGGGTCATAATGAGCAAAGGAAAATCCAGAACTGAATGTGATAAGTGCAGGAATAATATCACAAAATCTCAGTATAGCTTAAGTGCCTCAGATTCATAACCTCAGAATGGCTGGCGAGTACAAGTGTGCTGTTAAGTGTATTTTTAAGAAACCGAAAATAAGTGGTGAAGTTTTTGTGACTTTTGCAAAAAAATTATGTAGAAACTGTGCCCGCATAAGTTCTACTGAGATCCGGTATCTTATGTTATCCACCCAGGTTATTCCATATTTGTGCGAGGACTGTGCTCCAGCAATTAAAGCAGCCTTGACCTTGAGTAAGAGAGTCCAAGCATTAGAGGACTCTCTGAGCGAAGATAAAATTGCTAATTCACACATAATTGAAGAACTTGAAACCCAGATTCGTGAGATATCTGATGAAGTTAAAAGTATGAGAACTAGATTTTTATCATCTTTTGAAGATATCAAAAAAGATCTTGCTATAATAAAACGTTCCACGTCTATACCAGCTAACCAAAATCAATCCAGGTACAGTGCAGCAGTGATCCATGGTAATGTGATGCAGGAGGTATATGAGAGGCAAAAACGAGCTTGTAATTTAATGCTTTGTAATTTTCCACCAATCAATGAGGAACAAGATTTGGATAAAGTTAAGGATATACTCTCTCGCCTCGTAGGATCTGTAGTTAATATTGTGTCTTCAGCTCGTATTGGAAGACGGAATAAGAATGGGCATCAATCATTACGTTTAATTTTGGAGTCTCCTGAAGTAGTTCGTTCAATATTGAGGAATAAGCGTGAACTTGATAGAAGTTTAAAGATTTTTCTTGATCCAGATTTAACCAATGAACAAAGAGCTGAGGTAAATTCCTTGAAATCCATGTTAGAAAACGCAATGGAGAAGCTAATCTCATAATGAAATATGTTAATGGTGTGCCCAAACTAATTACAAAAAACTGAGGGTGCCTGCCCAATCAAGATCTAACATATTTTCAACCGTACTTGTTTACTTCCAGAATGTTAGAGGCTTACGAACAAAGCTGCATCTTCTATATGAAGACATGTCTTATTCTCAATATGATATTCTTGTTTTGAATGGAACCTGGTTAACCGAAGACATAAATAGTACTGAGCTACAATTATTTGATTACAATATTTACAGGCAAGACAGAACTTCACAGTCAAGTACCTTCTCTCAAGGAGGAGGAGTGTTTATAGCTGTCCGGAAAGCTTTAATTGGTGGTATTGTACCATCCACTAAAATCATTGAACAATTGTTCATAAAAATTCATATTGATCGAACTAAAATTATCATTGATACAGCATATTTTCCTCCTAGTAGTTCTCCAGACAAATATGTTGAATTTTCGGAGAATTTAGAGAATGTAACTAAGCTGTATCCTGACTATAGGCTATGTATTCTTGGTGATTTCAATCTTCCACATTGTCAGTGGTCTAAGGAACATGTAGCCTCTATTGCTGTTCCTCTGACAGGAGTTTTATCATCTGAAGCTGAATCAATACAGGTCCTTTCTTGGTTGTGTTCATATCATAACCTTTACCAAGTGAATTTTATTAGAAATGAAAATAACAACTTACTGGATCTGATTTTTATACGATAATAAGATTATAAGATGAAACAACTACGGTACATGCAGCTGAGGAAGCACTTTTACCAGTAGACTCATCGTCCACCACTGTATTTTGAGCTAAACTGTGAAACGTGCCTTAATAACTCTGGGCTTACTTGTAGTGGTTTTTACAGAGATTTTAGATTCACAAATGTGCAGGAAGTGATAGCATTTCTCTCCAGTTTTATTGGGATAAACTGCTTATTAATAAATCACTTGGTGATATGCTTAATATCTGTTATTATGTAATATATTTTTGTTCCTTTGAAGAAGTACTCTACAAAGAAATTTCCCACTTGGTTTCCTCCCGAACTTAAACAAATGATAATTGAAAAAAGAAACTACACAAGAAGTACATCAAATCTCACTTGCTAAATGATTATCATGAGCTTTCTATTCTCAGGGCTCAGTGTAAAAATCTAAAAAGACAGCGCTATCTGGACTATGCCAATACAACTGAACCTTCTCTTAGAGAAAACGTGAAAAATGTTTGGAAATTTGTTGATAGTAAGTATTATCATTACATACCTTCAGAAATACATTATAATAATGTCAGTAGTTCTTCTGGTTTACAAATCACCAATTTGTTTGCAGACTATTTCTCTAAAACTTACAGTGTACTATTCTAGTACTGTTCAGAATAGTAATCTTTCTTATGGGGTCATCAATTTGTTTATCTATGAAATTCCAATCTCAGCCATCTATGACAAACTGTCCAAATTAGACGCTAATAAAGGACCTGGACCTGATGGTGTACCTCCGTTGTTGATTGAACATTGTAGCTTTCTGATTTCTAGACCTCTATTTCATATTTTTAATATAGCCGTAACAGGGACCCCATTGATCATACTTATACCATGAAAGGTTGTCCTCTGAAGAGTGTATCCCAAGTTAGGGATTTAGGGGTAATTCTTGACCCAAAATTATCTTTTATTACCCATATAAATATGATTGTTTCTAAATGTATTCAACTGTTGGGATTTACAAAACGATGTGCTAAGGATTTTCATAATATTCAGTAATTTAAAACGTTGTTTTGTTCTTTGGTGAGACCCCATCTGGAATATTGTTCTTGTGTTTGGTCACCCAACTAAAATGTTCATATTCAGGCAATTAAGAGAGTGCAACATAAATTCTTCACTCAAACAAAACGTTATGGTAGAAGATATTATCTATTCCGTCATTGAAAGCTCTCTCAATATCTCAACCATTCAGGTAAGACGGAATCAGAGGGACCTGTCACTCTCTTAGTTTTGCTCAAGAACTTGTGAAAAATATTAATCTCCATGTGCCTTCTCGTCAAACAAGACTGAATCAACCATTCCATGTGAGATCATTTCGTACTAATTATGCTACCAATTCCTTCCTGTCTAGATCTTCAAGGTTAGCAACTCAGTATTCTAACAAGTTGGATTTCTTCAGAAGTCAGAACCCATTCAAAATTCAATTAGATTGCTGCCAGTAATACAATTTAATATTTGATTTCCCCATATATGTATATTTTAATTAAATTCGTTTCAATTTAGAAATGATCTGGATTTTAAAGTGTTTATGATTGTTTTAAGTGTTAAATATCTAAGTCAAAGTAGGGTTAGGTTTACATTAAATCTTCTATGCAGTACTTTAATTGGGCAGTCGCTCGTTAATAAATAAATAAATCAATAAACTAAGAATGGCAAACACTTCAAATAGTAGGGAACGTACGATGTTCATGTTTTTTCCTTCTTCCAAGTGTAATAGATGAAAAATGTAAGAAAAGACGAAACAATTCAATCACACCTGTTATCTGTCATTACCAGACATTTTGCCGTCATTGACCAGCTGTCACTTATTTTCTTAATATAACATGAATCCTACACATCATCCATATCTCATATATAATAATTGAAGCTTAGGTCTGACTCCACTGGACCATAATTTTTCTGATGCTTCTTCTGGTCCCATACTATCACAAGAAGCATCAATTGACGTAAATTTTCGGAAATGATATATTGTTTCTTGGATGTTATTAGACACGTACATTACGAAAAATCATGTCACTCATTTCCGTCGGTCTGTCTGTCTGTCGGTCTGTCCGCTAATCTTATAAACGCCTATAACTTGAGAACTACCGCATGGATGTCGACAAAATTTGTACACAATGTTGTCACTATGGCAAGGAAGCAAAAGTTCTGTAGTTTAAATCGGAATCGGTCCAGTGGTGGCGGCGAAAAAGGGCAAGACAAGCTTCATTTTTTAACGTTTCAGACGATTCTGTTCATTTTCGAAAAAAATCAGCATAGATGTCCCCGTGCATTCACCCTTAAAACCTATCTTCCCCTCTTCAATGGTCGATACACGATCTTTGATGGACTAGCGTCGCCATCGGTGGTCATATGTCTCAGTCAGCAATTGTTAACGCTGCATGTGTGCACTGTGCATGACGAAGGCCAATATCGTAATTCACACGGGATTGTTCGTGACAACGATCATGTGCGTATGCCGCAAGAGAGAAGAGGAAGGACATTTGATTTTTTGTTATACATGTTGGCTACATTTTTCTCAGTAGGGATATCTTGTGCCAAACATAATCCTTTACGAACTGATGACACCGTAGTGTGGGAACTACAGAGTCAACCTACTTGATGGCATTTTTTTATTTTTTATTTTGAAAAATATTCACGAATTGATGGACAGAACTCCTGGGGCAAGTCCATTTTCACGTATATCACCCATTTCACTATTCTTGACAATTCTCTGAGCGTTATCAATTTTACAGTTTATGATGATGACCAAAGAGACCCTTTGGGATATAAGTACAAATAGATAGTTGGCCAGCTGGTAATTATTTAAGTATCCATGTTAGCATGGTCATAACTTTTTTGGTTTTCTTATGGATACAGTAATGTTTAATATTTCCTAACCTGAATGTGTGTCTGCATTTAAAAGTTCATTTCACATACTGGCCTACTCCACCAATGCGTTTAACTGGCGCCTGGCACAAACACTACCGATGGCGTGTCCGTTTATCCTCGTGCGGTTCTCATTTCCCGATAATATTTTGTCTGTCTGCCCTGCCTGGGATAATAAGCCAGCACGCGAACTCATTCCGCAAATCGTTTATCGTGATATTAAAGGCGACATAGGCTCTTTACTTTTTTACCACCTATTATTTCATTTAAAGACACTGAGGCCCTGGGGAACACTGGGGTATTCCACTGTACGAGTATGAATATGCCGACAACTCCTGCGACGTTTTGCTCAACGGCAGTAGTTGATTTCTACACGTCCCCTTCATACAGGCGTCTCAGGCAATAAGTAAAATATATGCCTGATTTGAAAATTGTTAACTATTTACAAATTCTTATGACGGAACCTTCGAGTTGCAAAACGTATAAGAGCGCGAAGTTTCGGCATATTCTGGAATCTTTCTTTTTTGTTCATAGTCCTTTGTCGTTAGATTAGAGACTAACTAGCAGTGTTGGTATAAGAGTACTGTTAATTTGTTTTTTCTATTACCTTTTAAGCAATCGTACCGTACTTCAATTCGAACAGACTCGTGACCTTTAGGTGAAATAAGTCGGCTAAAAAAATTGGCTTATATTGAATTGAACATGGAATGTAGCTGTTTCTCACTTGTGTTTTTTATTTTATACGGGGAGCCCAAAAGTCATAGATCAAACGAAAGGACGTGATAGGAGGAGAACGGTCATCTCCAGTCAGAAGAACTATACTCGTATATATCCTTATCCTAGTTTGCACGGTTCTTGAGTTATCGCCATTTTGAAAGCAAATGTGATAAATGGCTACTTTGAGACTGTGACCTTCATTCTGAAAATGTTTACACAGGGTACATTTCCAAATAATATATCGTGGGAATCGGTTAAAAATACTACAGCATATACAACACGGCCTGCACAAAAATAATAGTGGCAGATAAAGCATACACAGCCATATAAAGCCTCTCGGTATTATTACCTTTCAAAATATCTTTTAGATAATCAAATATCCCTAATGTTTTTGTGACATTTTGATAACTTTCATTGTCAGCCTCGTCTTCGTGCTCATCCGGTTTCGATGGATGGCCGAGTTGTGCCAAAGAGCTGGTTGGAATTCAGATCACCGAGGTCTTGATCTGGCACGAACACATCTCTACAATAGCGGCAGGGGCTGGGAAAAAGCTAGGCTATTTGCTTAAGGCTAAGTATGACATGCTCACTCTTTACAAGGCCCACATAAGACCTAGCCTCGACTACATTATTTATGTTCTATGCTGCCCAGAGGAGGGCTGTTCGACTTATCGATAACTCTTCTCGGGGGTCTTTCACACGGCTCGCTTCTACGTTACACCAACGGGCTTTGCTCCTCAGAGCTCTCTTCCATGATGCCGCCGCGCGATGTGCCTGCCAGATAGACCCGCCTGACTTCTGCCTCCCATCCTAACTGTGTATAAGAGGAGGAATTTCCCAGTTCTACTAAACTTAGGCAGTTCAAAAATCGGTAAGTAACATTTATTTGGGATCACTGTAGCAGCCGCGGCGTCCTGGCATTCAAGCTTTTGCCTGCGAGGGTGCTTTGGTGTAAAAGAAAAGATTTAAAAAATCATTAACCTCGCGTGCTAGTGTTCAGAAACCCAATCTCAATGGAACCACGTTGATTTGCGGTTAGCTTGCCGAATGCATATCGTCTAAGATCCCATCTAACAGTTCTGCACGAGTGTTACGTATCCTGAAAAGTGACATTATTTCTTTTTTTTTGACATTATAGGTTTTCTGTGACATTACGTAGGTTTTTTCACAAGATGTCAACTTAGCACTAGATGTTGTACACTTGTTTTGAACTCGTTTTGTAGCTGTACCTATTTCCTAAACATCATGATGCTTCAGCTAGCAACATTTGTTGCAATGTAAGCGGTAAGTTGTATAGCTGGAAGGAAACGGTAGTGTGTAGGTGCATAGTGAAGATTTGTGTGCTAATAATCTGTGTTGATGATAACTCTATTGGTTTATTGTCTCAAATACAATTACTTGAGATGTATTCAAAGCTAGAACTTAATTGCGCGTCCAATTTTTGTTATCCATTCTCAATATTACATATGCAAGTTATATTCACTAAACAATGTCGAATCACAAGTCATATACGAGTACATGCTAACAGTAATTACACATAACGCAGGCGCGTTTCTTTTACACCTTCTCAGAGATAAACACTACAGGCTACTCGGCTTTCTGCAACCAACTATGCATGTTGGGGAACAGACTTGTTGATTCATCCCTCCATAGATGGACGCTTTTTATGACACTCACAGAGATCATAGCGAGCAAACGTGAAATGAACTATTTGCACACAAAAAACTACCTAGTCTGCAAGATGACATTTTGTCGTTATTTAGGTTTTTTAGATTTTTTACATAATAGCACTGCTGGTAGATTGTTTCGGACAAGATTAATATGAATCGCCCTACACAATCTGCCTCTTAATAGAAATGCACCAAAAAATTACTATTCATTAGTGTGGCAAATTGGTGTAGGCAGCAATCGTGCCTCATAATTCATGGTTTTCTAGAGCCCTGTGTTATTATTTGTGAATGTTATAAATGCTTGCTCTTCGAAAGCTGTCTTCGTCGACCCACAATATATTTTAAAAAACTGCATTTCTGGATTGTTGGAGCATCCTTCTCCAAAACTGCCTCTGGATAGTCTTCTGGAAGAAGCGCCCTAATCGTCGAATATGGGACGTGTACAACGGTTGTATACCTGAAATCGGATTCATTATTGACCTATGCCAACGATCTATACAATACGGCGCACCCTCCTAGAATGCCCATATTCAATTAACTGTCATTAGCATCTATGTCGCTTCTCAGCCTTCTTACTATTCCTAATCTCCTAGACCTTTCTCTGTACTATACTGTGGAAAATTTATACCACTGGTATGTTGCCTTCGATACTCTTTAGCAGAACATCGATTATTTCCATTGTACAACCCACTAACGAAGCTCACTTCTGTATGTTATTGTAACGAAATGACATCTTGGATCGAAATTGCAATAATGTAATTACACAACCCTTTTGTAGAACAGACGTTAGTGTATTTTACTATAAATGTTTCATTATCCTATACAAAAGGCTGTTTTCGGGTTAAGTAATACGGCACAGCTATTTCACCAAAATAATGTCAAGATCGCCAACCAACGATTAGACGTGGGGTTTGTTTAAATTTGAGGATCTATTGTTAGATAATATCTTAAAATTTTCAAGATTGAGGGTACCTGCAGCATTTCGTCGAAACTAGTAAGGATATTTGGGTATTTTGAGACACTATAATACCCGGAATCATTTGGGAACACATCCTCTAAAGCTGGTTGAGAAATAGCAAAATATAACATAACATTCTTAAAACGGCGATAACTCAAAAACCGTGCAAAGTCGTATAAAGACGTACATGCATAGATTTTCTGATAACAAATGACCCTTACCTATCATCCCCTTCCGATTGGACCATGACACTTGGGACACATGTATACCGATATTGAAATTCTTGGCCCATATTTAAAACTAGTTGTGTACCAAAGTGGAAGATTGTGTTATAACTCCTGTGTTTTGGTACTGTACTCTATTCACTTGAGAGTGAATACGGCTCTAAAGTAATTTCAATTTTCATTTCAGGGAAAAGTTTCACTCTAACAATAATGGTATCAACGAGTCCACCTCAAGTAGCAACGTATAATAAAGCCATCAAGGTGACAGTGGATGGACCTAGGGAGCCAAGGTCAAAAACAAGTGAGTAAGATCATTTTTTCTATTAATTATTATTCTTTAACTTATTAAGTAGGGTGATTTGCATTTCAACGGTTTGCTTAGTATACAACCAAGTTACTGAGTTTTCACTTAGATATTTCCTCGTTTTGCAGGTTTAAGTCTGTTTTAGTCTGTTCTGAATACATGATGAGGTGCGTGATGAAATTATTAATATTTATAGCCAGTCCGAAACTATGCACTGTAGTCAAGTAGTTACTAAAAAGGATTGATTGTACCGACTTGTTGCTTCTAAATTTTTATACATTCCTCCAAACTGAATAAATATAGGAAAAATTGAAAAAGCGACCTCAAAATGACCACCTGCACAAAGACGTCTGAAGGCAGCTCATATCTCTCCAAGTGAGGATCGAGATTTTAGAGTCCGAGAAATCCGTTAGATACAATAAAAAACTAATAATATCAACAGAGTAGAAAAAGAATTTACAACACCAAGGAGCGGCATACCACGAGAACAGAAAGTATTTTAATAATCTTCTGCTGAATTCATATTGAATGAAATATTTCCAAACTGACATGTATAACCAACACGTTTTTTAAGTATTCCTGGCTTCTATCAATTCATTAAAAATCTACTCTTCCTATAGATAATGTCGATCGCTATTTATCTCTTTTAATGTGTAATGTCCGAAAAACATTGTCACGTGCCAAAATCAGGTAACCTTTTTTTTTTCTATTTATCACTTATCAGTAATTTGCATTTCTTCTCATTGATAATACAGTGCCCATTCCTAGGCCAAACCCCTTTTCAATAATTTTCTTTTTGCAAATATAATAGTTTATTGATTGTGTAATTTCAATCGTATTATATATTTCTTTCTCAGCGATTCAGTATGGTGTTGACGATTAGCAAAAAACTGCAGTTTTTCTCCGTTAGTTGGCTTCCTATAAAACATATCTTCTTCAAGGCCACTCAAGATTCCTTCCTCTAGCTCTAGAACGTTACGTATTCTATGATTCGCTTTTCAGCTTCCGCTGAGGTCGTGTTGAAGGGGTCTTTTTGTCGTTTTCCAGACTCTGGGATATTAGACCCCAAGCACCCATTCATGGACTAGCACCCTTTTCTTTTTGTTGCGTAACTTAAGTTTAGTTATTTTGGGTGCTACGTCTTCCATTTTTTTATGGGATTTTGACCCTCAGCGGTAAGTTCTTTTTTTATATACCTTCGGACCGCGTGCCTTAATGCGTGTCCTGATGACGTCCATTCAATATCTGCTTTCTTTTTTTCAATAGAAACAGAAGAAAATCCTCGTCTTTTCTCCCCAGTTAGTTGCATCGTTGCAATTTTACCAATTGGAAGCCATGCCCTTGAAAAAACCCTGATGTGAACAGGTAAAATATCATTCTAATTAACAATTTCATACATCTTTATACATTTATTATTGCTTATTGAAATTCTTAGAGACTTCTTGATTTTATTAGACATTCTACGTATTCAAATATGGGGTCAATACCTACATGGCACCTTCTATTACATTGATCATAATTTTGATTTTTGAGCTGTCATAACTTTTTAAAACAAGGGTATATTAGTTTAGTACATTTTTATCTTTTTTTCCTATGCTTTACTTTTCTTATACGAAAAAATGTACATGGTTTTGCTTCAAGTGCGATTGTTTTCAATGAGTAGTTTTGTCTCAGACAGAGAGTAGAGTAGATTTTTAAACAGTCTTTCTCTCTGTAGGTTTTTTTTCTTGTTACCATCATAATTTTTGGGACCGAGGCAAGCAGCCCAGTGACGTGCCTACTACTGGCTTACTTTTTTTTGTTCTTTTTGAACTGGGATACACCTCGGCTGCGCCTAGCCGTAACTGAGAGAAGTTCTCCGCCCAGATAAGTGTACTTTAGGCGGGAAAAATATATACTAAGTGACATATAAATCCGGACACCCAGTCTAAATGGTCTTATTTTAATAAAATTTTGTATAAGTACTTAATGAAGCATAATAAGTAAATGATAAAAATTTCAAAATAATTGCACTGCTTTAAATCCCTTTGACCTTTAATATTGTGTGGATGCACCCTGATGTGCTACGCATTCTCCAACGCGCCTAGGCATGCTTCTGATCAGGTGGTCAATGTCCTCCTGTGGTATCTCAGTCCAGGCAACCACCAACTCCTCTCGAAGTGCTTCTAGAGTCTGAGGAGGACGTTGCAAATTGAGCAATGTCCTACCCATCATATCCCACACGTGCTCAATTGGGGATAAGTCGGGATATCTTGGTGGCCATGGTAACAATGTGACATCATTATGTTGAAAGAAGTCTATTGTGACTCTTGCAACATGTGGCCGGGCATTATCTTGTTGGAAAGTTGGATCTGCCAGGGTGTCAAGATAGGGTAAAAGATGGGGTTCTAGAACTTCGTGGATATAACGCTGCGCATTCATGTTACCTCTGATGAAGATTAAAGGTGACCTGGAACCATAAGCTATAGCACCCCAAACCATAACTCCAACAGTCTTTCAACAAAAGACTGTGGATTCCTCCTTTCACCACGTCGCCTTCTAACCCTGGCACGACCATCGTGCATGCCTAAACAAAATCGAGACTCGTCACTAAAGACAATACTGTTCCATTCCTGATCCCAGAGTGACCGTTGTCTGCACCACTCAAGGCGATTACTTCGGTGTTCTCGAGTTAAAGGGAGGACCCAGTGTGGCCGGTATGAAAACAAGCCAAAACTTCTCATTCGTCGGTAAACACTTCGCATGCCAATAGGTCTTCCGTGTTCTGCAAACCATTCATTTGCAATGGACCTGGTAGTGGAGAAACGGTCCCTTAAGGCCAATAATCTTAGGCGGCGATCTTCACGGTCTGTTGTTCTACGGCGGCGTCCAGTGCCCCTTGCTCTTTGCGTACCGCCTTCTCGAAGCCATGCCTGACAACACCTAATCACAGTGTCTACACTTCTTTGCACTCTAACTGCAATTGCCCGAAAAGAAAGTCCAGGTTCCCGAAGTCCCACTATACGGCCCCTATCAAACTCACTAAGTTGACGAAATCGTACAGGTCTCCGTACTCTAGGCATGGTAACCGATCGTAAAAGATGTCAAGAACCAAAATCCGCCAACGTTGATTCTTTACTGCGGCTGAAATATTCATTTCTGGAGCGTTAGTGAATTAAAAAAAAAGCAGTATAAAAACCGGAATGTCCAACTGATAAGGCTGAAAATTTTTTCACTTGTTATTTACAGTAAGATAAATACATTCACCAACTTTTATTAAAATAAAACCATTTAAACTGGGTGTTCGGATTTATATGTCACTTAGTATATACATATGTAAAGCATATACCATGGTAAACGCCAACTAATTTTATTTTTCGACAGTTTTTTTTTGGTTATATCCTTTCTTGCACTCCAGAGGTGGAGCACATGTGCGTGTTGTTCTTTTTAATCAATATATTGTGATCCATTTGATATCTTGTTTATTTGGCTCTCTCTCTCTCTCTCTGTACTGTTACTTAAATTTCGTCGTCTCTGTTAGATTTCCCTTTAGTGTGGTGGTCAAGCAAAACAAGTTCCGACTAACATCTCGGGGAGTTGTGGCTTAATCCGTCCTAAGTCACTGGCGCTCTTAACCCGCCCCTACTCTCCGCTTTATTGAGCTAGGGCCTAAATTTGCACGCCTCTAGACAACTGTTTTGCTTGGACCAACCGTTAGATAGCATTTATCATTCTGTTTTATTAATTAGCCAAAAAAAGGCGTGGCAACATCCAATAGCCCAATGATTAACAATTTTCGACATCATAAATCATATGTCAAATTAAAGCTTAGGAAAAGGTGAACATAGAAGTGTTAAAATACACAAAGTATTAACTGTTTTGAGAAATAGTACATTTTGTATTTTGCATTTACAGATTACCCCTGTGTTCAATAATCTAACGTGGTGAGCAATTATTCCACCAAACTGACAAAAAATGAGTTCGTAAATTCATCTTTGTGAATCAAGGTGAATAAACTGCTGGAAAATTAATCAGAAGCCTCATCGCTCTATCAACCATTACATCACACATTTGATAGCGATGGAATGGTAACCATTATGGTAGATTGGCAAATTTGACAGAAACACAATCCAAAATGATCTGTTTTGCGTTCTACTGGAGCGATATATCCAGCTATCATGGGGATACTATAAATGTGTATTTTGTAGGCGATGCTGCCTTGTCCCAATTTGCGGAACAGGTATATAACGAAAACTTTCCGGAGGCAAAAACGAAATTCTTTCTGTAGAAGATAAAATAAATATTATATTGATATTTAACAAGACTTTACTTGATTACGTTTATTTCTAAGATCTGAATGTGATAGCTAGCAAACACAAACTAGCAAGATTGGCTCTTTTTATACAGCTCAGCAGAAACACCAAAATCACAAGCTAAAATTCCAAAATATATCTCTTATAGGTTCGGTATATATCACGGAAATGTATCATAAACCTAAGCCTAATGCTTGTGATGTCACCACAATCAACAAGTTGAATTTTGGAATACACGGTATATGTAATGGGGAGTAATCTGGAAAGCTAGAGGTAGGTGGCGATATTGAGGCTGCAGATCACGTCTAAGGCTATAAACAGCCAAAGATGTCAACTGCAATCAAGCGGAATCGCACAGCAACCCTCTGTTGCGTGATTTAGTAGACTACACAGTCGAGCAAGTTCGCAAACATTCCGGGCCGCGCCTCGCACTGTGATCAAAATTAATTTGTAAATTCAGACCAGCCAAAATTATTTCAATATACAAAACCGATCAAAATTATTTTTTGGAGTTACAAAATAATTCGAGTAGTCAAAGCAATAATTCTTGAGCTATTTCAAATGATTTACTTCTTTTCTTTGCTCATTTCTTCCTTCCTTCCTTTCATTCTTTCCCTTTTGCCCTTAAAAATGCAGCCAGACCTCATAGACTAACAGACCGACGAGACTTTTAACTAAGAGCAAAGGTAAACCGGAACCGCTCTGACGAATAATGACGAATAGATGAGTAGTAGATGTCAATTGTGATCAGATGTTCACGTCAATAGACGTCAAAATGTGATGATGTGAAACATAGGGTTACGTCTAATTCCCTTCTACTTTTGAAAGTTTGATCTCCACACAAGTGCGAGCAAGATTGGACATCACTGCCAAGAACCTTGATAGTATGAACTTCATTTTGCAAAGATTGCTGCTCAAAAGATCAGTGATTTACAGGCTGTTAAAGTCAAGTGTCTTTTTGGGCAAGATATCCAGTAGTACCTGGTAACTTCAATTTTTAAATATTTATTAATTTGGGTAAATCTTATATAATAACGGAGTAACCAGTCGATTTCGATTTAAAAAGTGTATAGGACATTATTTTTTACTAAAAATGCAACTTTATCCAGCGTCTCAGTTTTATCGCTTGCGACTTCCAAGACTACTTTTTTGAACAACAGTACTGTGAGTGTGATAAAGGCGAAACTTAGCGACTATCTACTTGAAGAACTGATTCAAGTTAGCGATATAAATTAATTTCATGTAATTCAAGTGGTCGATGATGCTCGTTTATTTAACAAATACCTCCCAAGAGGGGATTTCCCATATAAATCAACCCAGAACAAGCGTACACATAAATCATCGTATAAAGTTTCGAAACTTCTGCAGGCGGCAACTCCTCTGGAGACGTTAAAAGACCGCAAAACTCCTCCCGCCAACTTCCGCGAAACTCCTCTTTCCAGCAATAGCTCAAAACTTCCAGCGGATATTAGCTCACTTAACCTTAAAAGGATACTCTAATCTCCGTCATCGCACACCGGAAGGCTTTCTCAGTCAGGACGAATATGACCCTGAATTAGAGAGGCTTTCATAAGATGCAATGGTTCCTCTTAAAAGCAGTATATCTTGTATCAACTCTTATAGTGTGAAACATTAGCTCCTTCAATTTTCAATCCAGCAAACTGCAAAGATGCTTAGTCTTGAATGGAGCTCCGTGATACATTAAAAAACTTCCTTTTTGATGATACGTTTTGATCAGGGTTGAATCAACTCTGAAGTGAGTCACAAGAGGCATGACAGTCTCATCTTCGTTTGGACAGTCTCACTTCACTCGCAAAATGATGGCAACTCACTCAAAAGTAAAATTACGTATTCTGAAATGACAACAATGACACTTCTACTTTTTAAGCCAGAATACGCTCCCTAGTTGCTATTTTCGAGAGCGGAATATAATTTTCAGCAACTTTTCCTGGACACGTTTTTTTCATGAAATTTGTTTACATTTGTTAAATGGTTGCTAAGAATACTTTGTTGGCGTCTTCTATTAATGGCTCACTTGGGGCACACCCCTGACTATATTAAAGTAGTAGTGTAGGCTATAAGCAAATTGGTTATCTGTATTATATGGAGTAAATCATTGAATTGAATTACCAAAAGATTTCTGGGGACTACTTTAAAACTCCGGCGTTCCTCTGAGTAGGCTTGGTAGTAGAAAAACTTTTCTTTCGCTACGGTTGTGCTGATTCCCACCTTCATTATTTAACACGCGTGTCATGCAGAATAGAATCCATCTGTTCAGACTGAGACTTGTTACTCCCGCTTTGCAAGTGAGGTGAGACAGTCCCAACAGAGATGAGGTTGTCAAATCATCCAATCACTGGCTCACCGAATTCAAGGAGAACAGCTGAGCTAACCGTGGTCAGAATAAAACTTAAAGCAAAGACTTTTTTTGTAGTTTATCATGGAGCAACACTCAAGACTGAATATCTGAAGTGGGTGAATTTTGCACCAAATTAAAGGTAAGCTTAACTTAAAAGCTGTAAGTGAGGACTAATCTCACTTAGCTGAGGTTGATTAAAATGAGTTTCGGTAAAAAATGCATCTGAAGTGGAGTGAGCTTATATGATTTTTTTTGTAAGATGCTAACATAGGGAAACATGCATAGAGTATTAGTGAGTGGTAAAACTGTGTATCTGGTGGTCGTAGCTGTAGTATCACATCTTGGATTTATGATAACGTTCAATTGTTAGTGAGCAAAGCAAGGCACTGAATGACATACTATTTAATTCAGCTGCTTATTTTCTTCTGGACGAATTGACAATGATAATTTGCTGGAGATCCTGTCAAATTCCTCAAGCTGCTGGAACTAATGTAACTAATGATTTAGTTTAGCGGTGGGGAGGCAAAGCCTTGACACTTACCCACCTTTAAACCTTTTTGCCGATCATCTAGTATCAACACTGTACACAAGCCGTCTACTAGTATCTGATTGTTGAATAAACCAGCTACAGCGATGCTATATACCAATGTTGATCTTGCACCGATCTGGTGCGCTATGAAGACGACACACCACACATCATCCATGGCTCAAAATTAACTTCCGAGGTGGGATCCAAACCCGTTAGCCTTCGTCGATCGATTAGTAGCTCATCGTGCTGACCTCTCATCTACCCAGCCCCCAAAACCAATGATACTTAAGCCTAGTTTACACATGTAGAGTCAGTAGTAGAGTTCGGTGGTAGAGTACTTAATATTCCGCTACTAGGCTAATGTAAACAGATCGTGCTAGTAACAGTAGAGTCACTCTCCTACCCCCTCTTAGACAATTTTACTCTACTCTACCGGTTCGTTTGTTTACTATACCAATGTAAACAGACACTAGATTTTTTTAGTAGAGTAAAGTATTTTTGTGCTGCTTTTCGGCCATTTTAAGTTGAAAATTTTGGTTAAGCATACGAAATAAAATCAAGTGGACGGAAAGTGAAACCATGAAGTTAGTGGAAGTATACAAAGAATATGAGTGTATATAGAAAATTAGCGGCCCCAGCTTTAGGAATAGGTCAATGAGATCCACCGCCTACGAAGACATAGTCAAATATATGGCGAATGAGAACTTTGGTATCGCAAAATTAAAACAAAATATTAAAATTCTTAGATATACTTATAACCAAGAAATAGTAGTAGTAGTAAAATGATGCAGAACATCTAACTTTGTAAAAGAAGATTAAAATGACTGGCGTTGAAGAAGGTATGATCGATGGGAAATCAAAAGGAAGGGAGAACAACCGGTAAAGACGTCATCTTGATAGGTAAAGAAGGTATCTCGATAGGAAACCAAATTTTCTTACACAGGCTAGTACGTACAGAAACCACAGAGTGGCGCTAATTGTCAATGGGCAGAACCAACTCTACGAGGGACCAACGATATTTCATGAGGAAATTTCTGAGATAGTCGTTAATAAAATACTATAACATTAGTGTCCAAAAGATTTCAATACAATGCTGAATTGCTGGAATTGCTGAGAAAGAAACATATAATACGTGTGAAATTATACAATCAATAAACTATGAAATTTGCCAAAGAAAATCATTGAAATGGGAACGCTACTATTAAAAAAGAGAAATTCAATTACTGGTTGATGATCAGAATAGTAAAAAAAGGTTAGGTGATTTTGGCACGTTACACCTGCTTGTTCACTTTGACGCACTATCCTGCATATTCTTTTAAATTGCTAGCTAACGTTACTCTACCAATAATAGGTTAACTGCAAACCAATAGTTAACTCTCAACGAACGGTTTTCAATGTCACGTTTATCCAGAAGCTGTAGTTAAATACAACCAGAGCACCATGTATGAGATAGCTATGAAGTTTTACTCATACCACGTTGTCTAACCTAATGTCCTTGATAGTGACATAAGTTGTCATGGAGGACACTAGACACAAATACTGAATATTGCAAACTGCATAGAACACGATTATTTAGGCATAAAAGCTGAGCTGACGCCAAACAGTTTGTGGATTGCAAATCAGAACTTGAAAAACAAGTTCACAGGCAACTGGTTATTAACATCCAAATTATAGTTACCTAGCTTAAAAGTTAACCACCGATAGAAAATGACGCTAAAGTAGACAAAATTGATAGCCGATAATACTGTTTTTAAATTACCGTAAGTCGGGACAAATGGACCCAATTCTGTAAACTTCGTATATACACTGAGAAGCAAATATGTCTGACGGCTTGAGTTCATTGTGTACGAAAGAGAAGTGTTTATAGGCACATATCTTAGAAAAAGATAGAAGCCGGCTGGATAGCGAAGCTCACTACCGCGTTGAAAATATGTTACACCAATTCCTTGAATTAAAATGCATTTCGAAAATATGCGTTAGTTTATTCTCTACTCCCAAATAATGGTTCTATTTTGAGCGACATTTTTGAATTGCAAGTTGTATCGAATCTGTTTACGCCAATTCTAATGGCGCTCTATTTTAGGTCGAAATAAAAGGTCAGGCTCACCACAGATTCTGCAACATTGGTATCATTGGTTCGCTTGGCAACATCATATCTAGTAAACCCCAAGGCAACGTTTCTTCCACCTATGTACACGCGGGCAGTGATAATTTGTATTGCGTAACAGTATTTGTTACATTTTCCGACCACTTACTGTTACAAAAAGTAACAATAACTCAGGATGAGTTGATTTTTGATCACCATCGGTGGAAATCAAAGATGATTCTAACATAAATTAAATCAGTAAGTCGCATCAGAATTGAAATAAATAATTATAATCAAAAAGAAAACAAAACATTATATTAAATGTTTGAAGAGACATCCTTCTTAGCAACCTAACGTATTGTAGAAGCCTGTGCGAACATTTTCTTAACATATGGGCAACACGGCAGATCGCACGACCTCCTGCGTCTCCGTCGCTAGGCAATGTGGTGATGACCGTCGCTCTTCAGCCGACATCTATCTCTTTCTAACATGTGTTGATACACACTTCTCGCACTTCTCTTTCGTAGAAATGGGACTCAAGCCGTCAGACAAATTTGGTTTTTCCTGTATACAGCTCGGAACTGTTTCCTCATTGATATTGTAGATCTGACCATTCTTGATATTATAGCGCTGCCCTATCCTTATTATGGGCATCGAATCTACTTCTCTCATTTACTTCTGAGCGTCGTTTAGATTTGCTCCTTCAATGATCTGTTTTTTCTCTTACACTTTGCTCCTAGAGGACAGAAAAGTTGGAAAACCCAAAATCCAATACAAAGTGGACATTTTCCTTTTAATTTCCGTGAGCTTCGGTAGTAGAAAAGCCTTTCTTACCCTACAAGTGTGCCGGTTCCCACCCTCATTTAATACATGTCATCCAGGAAAGTGTCCAGCTGTCGAAGCCGGCGTCGCGTCACTCCTGCTACACTGTGCTGTTGCAATGTAATCCTGTTGGCAACGTGCGCAGCAGGGCAGCAGGCAGTAGGACGACCCCTTGCCAACTGCTACAGACACTAATTAATATATACTGGTGGGAAATAATTACATTTCTACTGGAACGATTCCCCCACAATGTATTCCACTCCTCTATGCTGCTGTGACAAGTATGTTGGTGCATATGTTTTTACGGGCAATGACGATATTCCGGGCATTGACGTCGATAGCTGGTCAATGACGTGACTGTCCAGCCAATTGAACAATGTTGCTTAATACGTTTGTAAATCACTTTGTAATGTAATACCGTACATAGTAATGGAATGTAGATTGACAGATGAAATTTTACTCTGGAATACTGTGAAACTATATTCTTAGAACGCCTAAATTATTACAGAGTCACGTAATGACACTTGATGACAGCCGACTAATTTCTAGCCACGTCTTTTGCGACCATTGTAATTATTATAAGATATCCTAGGGATACGAGATAGCATTTATCATGAAAAATGCATATGTATTCGGCCAATTTTGAGCAGTTTTTGATAACCAACTAAAATAAACAAACAATGAACCATGAGAATGCAAGTGAAAAAACTCTTATTCCCAAGGTTTTGAGCTCGGGAGAAAAGCACACTTCTGACGTTCCAGAATGACTACGTTGTTCTATTTCCGAACGCAAGTAACTGTACGTTTACGGTCGCTAAAATTTTTACAGAGCAGTACAAAGTACACTCTGTAACAATTTATGAACGCAGCCCTGTTAACATTATTGGTCGGAAAATGACGTAAATACCTGTCAACCAGCACCTAATGCTGACATAGTAGATTATAAGGTTATGTTATGTATTTGAGTCAATTTTATTGTCAATTTTACTATTTGAACCGGTATGGAATTCTGATGAAACTAATATGCTGTCGATTTACGGGAAGCATTGATGTTGCTTTAAAAAATAAACGGCAAATAATTCTTCAATGTTGAGGAATATAACAATAGTATTGATAGAAAGAGTAGTAATAGTTGAGTATCAACTCCAGAATCTGGTTTTGATAGTATTTATTTTCACTGATCGTTTCTAAAGATTTTTTCCGTTCCTTCATATATCGTTAGTATTTTTAATTCGTTCATCTTTATATCAAGATTGTCTCTTCTCCTTTTTGTCATAAACATGAATGGACACTCAAAGACGTTAAGGTCACATTATTAGCAACATTGCCTACCCTCAATGGTCAGTCATGCCAATGCTCGGCCACTAACGCTAATGCCCAATTTTATCGTTATTGCTCATAATATTAAAATTACACAAAACACTTTTCTGTTGCACGCTTATGTTCGAAATTCCAAAGCCTAAATACTTCTTGGCCATATAAGACTTTCTTCTCTTCGATTGATTAGTGACCACACAGTGAAATGGGCTGAGTACTGGAATGAATGAATGAATCATGAAATTAGAGGCATACCGGCCACCATAAGAAGCCAGCGCATAGGTCACTTAGACGGGCGCTTGTGCACCTCTACATTCCTTAGACCTCAAGCCTCGCCATTTTAGCGAAGTTGAGTATGGCCTTGAGTCCAAGCTCCTTAACGTCCTGGGGGTCCAAAGTGATGGACCCCAGTATAGTCTGCCTGTAGTAGCTAAGAGTCTCGCAGCGACACAGAACGTGCGCCGAGGTATCTCTCTTCTACCCCGCAGCGCTCACACAAGGGATCCTCAGCCACCCCTAATACGTGCAGGCGGCGCCTTAACGTGTTATGGCCAGACAAAAGTACCACCAGCAACCTTAGGTTGGCTGTATCCAAAGATAAGCAGAAACGTCGATCCTTAGCGTTGGGCCATGCAATGAGTTCCCGTGCCTGACATAGATGTCTGGAGATGCTTTTCCATTTCTGAGAGTGTTGTATTGCAATCCACTTCTCCATTTTCATCCTAACTCTTGGCGCGGGCACCCCTAAAGCTGGCTCTGGACCAACAAGTTTGCTGGTTGATCCTGTTTTCGCCATAGCGTCCACCGTCTCACTGCCCTTTATCAGACTGCGCCCCGGTGCCCACACTAACGATACCGGTTGCCACGCTGCTAGACAATCCAGAGCCTCCCTGCATTCGAATACAAGGCTCGAAGTAATCTGACAGGCACTTAGTACCTTCATTGCAGCCTAGCTGTCTGAGAAGGTTGTTATTCTTCTCCTAAGCCCACCCCCTCAAAAATGAGGGATACACAAGCCAGAATCGCAACAATTTTTGCCTGGAAAATACTGGTGTATTCACCAAGAGGCAGAGATAGCCTAGTTCTATAGGCCCCGAGACCCCGGCGCCAAAGCCCTCTTCGATGACCGAGCCGTCCGTGTGCCAGACTTGCCCACTCACTTCGGAGAGCCTCCCACTCCCTCTTCGTTGGATACTCCACATTAAACATGCGGTTGAAGCGATATTTAGCAGTAAAATTGGCTACTTAGCCTGATTACAACGTGTTTCATTGGGAGTGGAAAACATTTTAGCAGTTCGTATTTAAAATTTTGCGCCGACAATTTTATATGCTGGTCGGCTAATTAAAAAACTAGACGCTCTTGTTTTGACAAGCAAAGAAAGCTATATGAACATGCTAGCACGGTACGGATGGTGTGAAATGGGCTGAGTACTGGAATGAATGAATGAATCATGAAATTAGAGGCATACCGGCCACCATAAGAAGCCAGCGCATAGGTCACTTAGACGGGCGCTTGTGCACCTCTACATTCCTTAGACCTCAAGCCTCGCCATTTTAGCGAAGTTGAGTATGGCCTTGAGTCCAAGCTCCTTAACGTCCTGGGGGTCCAAAGTGATGGACCCCAGTATAGTCTGCCTGTAGTAGCTAAGAGTCTCGCAGTGACACAGAACGTGCGCCGAGGTCTCTCTCTTCTACCCCGCAGCGCTCACACAAGGGATCCTCAGCCACCCCTAATACGTGCAGGCGGCGCCTTAACGTGTTATGGCCAGACAAAAGTACCACCAGCAACCTTAGGTTGGCTGTATCCAAAGGTAAGCAGAAACGTCCATCCTTAGCGTTGGGCCATGCAATGAGTTCCCGTGCCTGACGTAGATGTCTGGAGATGCTTTTCCATTTCTGAGAGTGTTGTATTGCAATCCACTTCTCCATTTTCCTCCTAACTCTTGGCGCGGGCACCCCTAAAGCTGGCTCTGGACCAACAAGTTTGCTGGTTGATCCTGTTTTCGCCATAGCGTCCACCGTCTCACTGCCCTTTATCAGAGTGCGCCCCGGTGCCCACACTAACGATACCGGTTGCCACGCTGCTAGACAATCCAGAGCCTCCCTGCATTGGAATACAAGGCTCGAAGTAATCTGATAGGCACTTAGTACCTTCATTGCAGCCTAGCTGTCTGAGAAGGTTGTTATTCTTCTCCTAAGCCCACCCCCTCAAAAATGAGGGATACACAAGCCAGAATCGCATCAATTTTTGCCTGGAAAATACTGGTGTATTCACCAAGAGGCAGAGATAGCCTAGTTCTATAGGCCTCGAGACCCCGGCGCCAAAGCCCTCTTCGATGACCGAGCCGTCCGTGTACCAGACTTGCCCACTCACTTCGGAGAGCCTCCCACTCCCTCTTCGTTGGATACTCCACATTAAACATGCGGTTGAAGCGATATTTAGCAGTAAAATTGGCTACTTAGCCTGATTACAACGTGTTTCATTGGGAGTGGAAAACATTTTAGCAGTTCGTATTTAAAATTTTGCGCCGAAAATTTTATATGTTGGTCGGCTAATTAAAAAACTAGAGGCTCTTGTTTTGACAAGCAAAGAAAGCTGTATGAACATGCTAGCACGGTACCGATATTTAATGTGGACAAGGGCATATTAAGTCCTCCACTCACAGCTTGCCAACCATTTCTTTCCCTTGTACTTTGTCCAATAGAAAATTTCTCTTTGCATTACAGCTTTGAAATTAGTATACTTGTAGGTTTAAGATGTTGGAGAACCCAGGTATCCAGGATCTATATATTTTACTATTTCCCATCTAAACTACAGGAAATATACAAATATATCATTTACTGTATATTCTTAAAACTTTTGCCACATTCTGCTTTCATAAGAAATGCAATTCACCAAGCTACAAAAGCTAGATAAATATGTAGGTAGACAGACAGAGTTAAATTATTGATCTAATTTATGGCCTGCGTGACGGCTGAACTTGAACCTTTTAACCTATTCCTTACAAGGCAATCCGAAGTCGTCAGCTTAGACAGTGAGAAATGTGGAATATCCTTGAAATCATTTTGATTATCTTTTTTATGCTCCTTCAACCTATAAAACCAGTTATTCGCAACTTTGCCTGAATTAAATGATGTCACACTTCTGAGAAAGCAGAATGACGGGCAGGTTTATCAAGTTTTTTGTTCGCAACAGCTATTATATGATAGAAAAATAGCATGAGTTCATCTATTCACACATAATGACATTATACTCTCAGGCTTATGAGTATCAGACATAAAACGTAGTAAAAGGATACCACCCAGCTGGTTTTATAGGCAAATTAAATGCAGTTTCAAACATCGAGCGGAGTCAAAAAGAGGCGGTCGCTTTATCTACATCCACGCCGACCGACATAACACGGTGATATCCGTTTTTACTTTCCTTCTCTGCTTGTAAAATACCGACACGTCTTGAATGCAGCCTGCCCTGGATATTTTTAAATTCTCAGAGATATCTATTTCAAAGGGTTGACTGACAGTCAGATGCTGCCAAGGTGTTTCAGGATGATGAGTAAGTTTGTCTTCAGACATTTACGCGGCAGTAAATAGATTTGCTACTAGCAACTACTTACTAGTTCGCAAAAAGCTACACTGGGTGTGCTAATATTGTGAGCCTTGAGTTATTTGTTTCCTCAGCCTACCGTATATCAACATATACTTACATATACATAACTATACACCAAAAAATGTAAAAAAATATGCAGACACTAATTAGGAGAAAGGATTTTTTGTTTTTCATTGAAAATTATGGTATCATCCAGTCATCTGGTCAGGCTTATGTCGTGGCCCTTGATATCACGATAGTTTCCATTCCACCCTAGTGCCTCCCAGAGAAGCTTTGCAGTGGGGTATCTGACTTCCTCTCTGGCCGCAACATATCCGTTGTAATTGACGGGTTCTCCTCTTCATCCCACAATGTCAACGCGGGTGTTCCCTAGATATCGGTCTTGATTCGGACATTATTTCTGCTCTCCTGTACGATCAACCCGATCCACAGTTTTTCTGATGATAACACTCTACATGCACGAATTTGGAGTGCCAAGCTGATCTCTACCGATGAGCTGGAGAAAACAAGGCTATCAGCGACTAACTTTCTGAGGATCGCCTGGG
Organism: Acanthoscelides obtectus; assembly: GCA_963669975.1. NCBI lineage: Eukaryota > Metazoa > Arthropoda > Insecta > Coleoptera > Chrysomelidae > Acanthoscelides > Acanthoscelides obtectus. The sequence goes on from CAVLJG010000004.1 coordinate 59,847,852, forward strand.
AGGTGACCACTGCTTGGGGATGCACAGTGGTACATTTATTCGAAAACTATTTCCCAACTTACACTTAATACCTTAAATAATGAATTGAACATGGAATCAAAACTTTACTTAGACTCTCTTTACCATGGCAGACTATAAAACTTGCAAGTCTTTGGTGTACCATTTGACACATTTAACGGCAAAATTGTAGAGCTTCTGTATCAACCGTGGTGTTGTATGCCGAAAGTATTGGAACGTCCGTCAATGGATCATAATAGAGTATGAACTTTCCTTTGATGTACTAGAAGTCTCATTGTAGTTGTTTTCGTGTACACCACGAGTTGAACTGATTACTATTTTTAGCTTCACTTATTTGCATGGGTATTATTCAAAGAGTTTTTTTAGTCAGGTTCTGGTCTTGGTCATTTTCCCCAGCTGGAATAAATGTTGCCTGTAGACCTTCATGTACTGTTAGATAAAATATAGTGTCAGTGTTTGCTAACTCTTGTATATTATTGCAGGCAACTTTTTTGAATTTATCCTTTGAGCGGTCTTTAAGTACTTTTCAAATGCCTCCCTGATTTTGACCCAATAACCGCAAAAACTTATGTGATAGGCGGCTGGCCTCTGACGCAAGACTCATTTTGAATTAGTCCTTGAAGCCACCTTGAAATGGTTTCTAGACGCACTCATAGTAACTAACTGACCTCTTATTATTAACCAGAAAAATTTAAATTTCATACGGTTGAGCGCAACCGTTCAGCTTCTTTTGAGAATGTCCATGATATGACCTTGAAATGACCTACAAGTGTCTTTCAAATGCCTTCATAGAGGCAAGTTAATCTCAGATTGGAAATCAGCGATCCAAAGAAACCCTGTTGTACTTACTGAAAATCGTATAAATACCGTTGACATTGTTTCGTTTGCCAGCTTTCAGACAACTGTGGGATGCAACAATATGGTATATAAAAAGCTAGGCTATTTTTTTATTGCTGAGAAGAACTTAAGAAATACTTTCCTCCACATAACCTCCTCACTCTGTACAATGCCCAGATAAGACCTAGCCTCAAGTACCTACTACTCACATATTTGGGTGCTGCGAGCCCGACTACATTACCCATGCTCGATGATACTCAGAAGAGGGCTGTACGACAGGCCATCTGCAATCTGGCTGTTTTCTACCGTTATGTCAAAGGGCTTTGCTCCTCAGACCTCTCCTTCATTATGCTTCCGCACGAGGCGCCTTCCAGACAGACCTGCCCAAGTTCGGCCTCCCTTCACAACCTTCGTACGTCAAGAACTGGCCAGTACATCAGCTCCTTTTTCCCTAGAGTTTCGAGATTGTGGAATAATCTACCTGAGGAGGCTTTGCCCAGTTATACTGACCTTGGACAGTTCAAAAATCGGATTCACACAACGTCGTTAAGCTCCTTATAGCAGCCGCGATGCCCAGCATTTAGGGCCGTATCGCCAGTCGTTCCTACAATTTATTGTAGGACACCTTTATGGCCTCCTTGATTTTCATAGTTTTCTACTGCTCCATGTCAGCGCTCTATTTTGCGATTGTGGTACAAATATCTATTTGCATCAAATTGTTCATGCGTTTGATTTATATCATGTTATATCAGCCTAAAATCTCCTACAATTCAAAAAGAAAACATAGCCTCACAATAGGAGAGCGCCGACGCTGACACGGGATAATAAAAAATAGAAATACCCCAGCCTTACTGAAGGAAAGAAAAGGCTATGAAAATCAAGGAGGTCATAAGGCGTCCTACAATTGTAGGAACGACTGACGATACGGCCCTTAGACTTCCGTTTAAGCGGCTGCATCGGGATAAAAAAGGGTATCAAAATTGCAAAAAATCGTTAAGGCTAAGGCGCCAAAAATAAAAGAAATTTTGATGTGGCGCAGGATTTTTTACTTCCCTTTTGACTAAAATGAACAGAAAGTTAAGAAAAGTTGTTTCTAGCTATTAAAATGCTGTGGCAATATTGCACATCCGGTTCGAGTTTATTATTGTGTACCCAAAAGTAACTATGTTTGTTTCTTTGAAAAGGTACCATTCAGACACATAATAATTACAATCATAAACCTGTTTTTATTTAAAGAGAGCCTGTTCTAACTCAGGCCGATTAAAAAAACTGGTGATATTTGTATGTACGTCTCAAAATAACGTGGAAGGTTCTCGTCAACATGGAAGTGTTTCAGGGTATTGAAGTTCTAGTTTCGAACATATTGACCTAAGCTTTGGCGTATTTAGTGGGAATAGTATAACGAACCAGTTGTCAAATTCAGGTTGGAGTGGTGTGCAGAACCTAAATCTTGAAACTACGCTAAATCTTGATATCGAAAATTGTGTAAGATAGTGGCGAGTAATGTTATTTCATCACAACATTTGAATAATTTGCACGTTCTATCTAGAACTTCCCCTAACCGTCTATCTTGGCAATGAGGAACTTTAGAACTTATGTTTATAAGGACTTCTCATGTCAATTTGGATAATGATACCCTTTGCTCTAGAAATATTTTATATAGCATGTTGTAGAGAAAATTTAGTTTTTACATGTTCTAATTGATATAGCTTCCGAAACTTATATTGTGGCTGCCATGGAGAAATAAGGTACCCGTGTAGCTCTAAGTATTGCTACAATGAGCCTCTTTTAATCCTATATTGCGTACAATATTTTCTGCCATGAACTTTATCTTACTGATGCAGTCTTATTTTGCCATATCAATCGACTGTTATGGATACACGCTGACACTCGTTATCAAGGTTTTGCTTTGTCAGTGAACAAATTTCCGTTACCGCCACCAAATCGCTTTACGTTATGGATAACGAATCGTATTCATTCCTCATAATTCTCCGGAAAACCTCTTAGTACTCCAAACAACGCCCAGCACAAGGAAACGGCATCAATCCAACCTGTTGCTTAGCATACTGAAGGGAGTCTCGGCCTGGGGAGAGACGCGGGAAGTCGTAGGAGGCGCGGAGAAGGCGTTTGTCTTTATTTACGCATTCCTGTCGCAAGAATAGAGACGCAGTTAGCCTGGTTACGCACCGGCATTCGACTGTTTTCACACCTTCGACCTCCGTTAAGCTCGGAGAAACCCCTTGTTTAGTCTACAGATTGTGGGCGAAGCTAATCTCTGATAGTCATACGTATGCACAGGCTGCAATAATTTTTTTCTGAAAAGAGTGAACATTTGAGATGGATGGAATTATGATTCGGAAAGTATTCGACTTTGTAAGTTGGTCAGGTAGATTAACTCACAATCAAGAACGTCTCAATCGCTTGTCAAATCAGAGCGGTGCTACAGCTCCGAGCTTTTGGTGTCCCCATATAGGATGGTACAAAGACACTATTATTGTTTCTAAAGCAGAAAGAAGTTATATCCAAATATGTAGAAAGTCTCGGTAAACATAGTTTCACGAACATCTTTCTAAATTTGCACACTACCGACCATACTGATTGGGGATTAAACTTAAATGTATAACGGATTCACGTTATTTACAGGGATTTTACCTCAAGTATGCAAATCAATTTTTCTTTCAAAAGGAATGGTCTCGCATTTTTCAAGAGAGAGAGAGACGATTTGTTATATTTTTCAAAAATGTAGTAGACAAAATGTTGATTCGATTTTTTCAAACACCATTCACATTCAGCCTGCATCACGGTAAAGAGACATTCCAAGACATTCGTTATTTCTGGTCGTACTTTCTACTTTAGAAGTATCGGTAAGGCAGAAAGGTGTGGCAACTTAGCTAAATTAAAAAATAAATTGTTGTTTTTTATTATCACAAATAACAGGAGCTAAAAGTGACAGATTGACTTAGTATTTCTCGTGCTTGTATATAGGTAAGTCTGTCTTCAAATTTGCTGAACCATAATAGAACTTAGGAAATCTCGATACAAATTTTAAGACTCCTGTGTCCCATGAAAAAAATATGTAAATATCACCCTAAAGCAATTTAGAAGCTTGAAAGACATCGAAAGACAAAGGCATGCAAATTGTTTTTTTTATTGTGATAAATATTTATCAAAAGTTGAAAAACATAAAAAACCGAAAAATGTTAATACACGGATGACAGACAGACTGACGGGAATGAATTGTATGACGCCCCATTTTGAATTATGCTTGGTGGTGAGCAAAAGAGACCACGGGCCTATTAACTCCTGAAATAAATCTTGTCGCAATCACCCGTACTATGCACACACACACATTACTAAAAGAACTATAGCGATCCGGTGGGAGATCCGAATAGCAAATAAAGTGAATATTCATCAAGGCAAGAATTTCCGAGAATCTGCTCTACTACTACTACTACTCGGTCCGAGGAACGGGAAGAGCATTAATGAATTGAATTGGTTGATTAATTAATGAAACCCAGCAGTTCCTTTCCCATCCTACCTTTCCCTGTCGTATGCTTCGGCCGCCCCGCCGTCGATAACCCTCTCTAACTTCGACAATGCTCTGCCACCGAGGACACTCAATTTACATCGGATCTAGACACGTAATGCAACTGACAGACACCGGTTTTTAACCCTTAGATGGTGATGGTAGATAAATATTCAATTTTTAGTTTGAAGGTTGGTATTATAGTTATCAACCTTAATCAGTTCGGTTGTTTCAATTGCAATTATTGCAAGAAAATCGTGGTAGAACTCCATGTTTTCTTGGCTTAAATGATACCAAATATCTAGGAATGATGCTTTATTGACGTTTCGGCCACTGCGGTGGCCTTTTTAACATACATATTAATCGCAATGATAATTGTTGTATATTTACCTGTCTTTATATCTAGGAATGATTCTTTATTGACGTTTCGGCCATCTCGGTGGCCTTTTTCACACGGTCCTGTCTCCTGTCCTTATGTCAATATCACAAGTAACGTTACAATGATTATAACTTGGCACCACGCCAAGTCCAGCTCCGCCCAGGGTATGCATCCCCGCATCCAAAAGAGGTCCAGCATCTCAAGAGTGATAAGCGGTCTGTTCTTTTAGTTGTACTAGACAGGTTACCCTTGAGCATTACTCCGAAAACTCAAAACGATTTCAAAAACGCGAAATCCCACCCAGAACTGTTGGCGCAACACACCTCTTGAGTGTTATGCTACCTTCGACTAATAATGCTGAATAGTAACGAATTTACTGTCGTTGATCGACCATCTGGCGAGAACTTAGACCTAGGTGCTTATTTTTCTCGGGTGCGAACCTCTTTTCTATATGACGGAGACAGAGCACTCTCCTCTTCAGGACTCCTACGAAGAGCACCTGGGCAGCTGCAGTGAAGACTCGGTTTTTCAGGGGTCATATGTTCAAAGACATACGTTATCTCAAATTTTACTACCTAGAGGTGCTTGGGGAGCTTTCTACATCTTAAATAAAACTAGGAAGAATTCTTTGAGACAATTAATTGACTAGACACACAGACCTTTACCCCTCGTAGTATGTACAGGTTATATGATATAAGTCGGTACTTATCTACTGTTCTATCTCACTCTTATCGCAGTGATAACAAAGGCCAAGCAAAGGATTTACAGGCAACAAGGGATAGCAGTGAAAGATAAGGGCTGTGTGGTGGTGGCTTGCGAAAGTAATACTTGGATAGCAAAAGCTGTGTGATTTGGTCCAAAGCTATAGTGATTTCTGCGGTGCGATACAGACGCAGTATATTATGTGACCGCGCGCTACATAACCTCCTGCACAAAGAAAACGCTTCGGGTGCCCCTTCATCATTATACTTCTACTTCCCTGTGTATTACTTTACTCGGTGCATGTGCGTGTTGTGTCCTAATTATATTGTCAAATTTCATGGCTATCCATATCACACCTCCTTAGATTATATCCTCGATGGTCCACGTGTTCAGAGGTATGACTACATAGAATCAAAAGTCAACACGTCATGACGTAGTACATTTCAAATAACTAGCAACTTCATACCCAGTTTGGACTGTCAATCTCTTATGATCCTTGTGTAATGTGTATACCTTCTCGGGCCACGCGCTAAGAGGTCTGACCACACAGAACTCGGAAGCCGACACACTAAAGGTGCATTTCTATGCTAGGACCATAGTCGCGCGGCTGTAAACTGACTCGTTGTGAAGAAACGATTGGAACCCTTTTAGGCTAGGTCATAGGTAATCTTTTTCTACAATTTTAGGGACAGTACTTTTCGGTAGCATCATTATTGTCTCCTAATGATAAGTTCAAACTGGCGTCATAATAAACACGTTTGATCGAAAATCTCAAAAATCATAGATCATATATAAAAAAGTAATTAAAACAATTTTATAAAACGTTACATTCTAGATATTTTCGCTTCTGTAAAAATTCATCACATATTCAGCAGGTTACGAGAAACTCAAGGATAAAGGTAGATGTAATGATATCTTCGCCTATAATGCAACAACTTAAGCATTTTTTTATAGCTGGTAGTCTGGTACTATGGTACAGTAAGACCACAAGTGCAGAAGCTGTCGTTGCTTTGTCTTTACGTACCCTGACCAACTTTGCCCTAGTCCGACCACGGTTAGGAGCACTTTCCGAAGAGAAGGGGGATTTCAAATCAAAAAGACCTTTGTTATTATTTTTGTCATATAGAAGGTGTTTTATCGCATTTCAACATCAAGTCATTCTCATTGGAAACCCCTTTAATGAGACAGCCTTGAACGAAAATATGAAAGTACAGCCTTTGTTGTGAAGCTGTTAGCGGGAGTGGTTGGTATAACGGTGTTCAATTACTTATTGTAGTTTGTAGTATTGTATTATTAAACGCTTATGGCGTTTAGACTATCATGAGTCTATGGACGTGGGTACCTTGCCTCAGGACGTACGATATGCGGTGCTGTCAAGCGAACCAATGCTGCAAAGTTGCAAAGTAGACACCAATGATGCAATGTTGTGGAATTTGTGGCTATCCTGGCCATTTACTTTGACCTAAAATAGAGCGCCATTAGGACCGATGAGGAATTAATTCTAAACAAATTCGACACCATTCACAATTCAGAAAAGCGTACGCTCAAAATAGAACCATTATTTGGGCATAGGCATAAACTAAGACGTATTTTCAGCATGGATAATAATTAAAGGAACTGGTGTAGCATATCGACAACGCGCCAGACTCCCGCGACCTTCCGCGCCCGCGCTGCTAGGCAACGTGATGATAAGCTGGCCAGCTAGCTCCTATCTCTTTCTAACATGTGTTGTTATGGACCTACCACACGCGCAAGCTTCACCACAGTTATACCTGCACAGGTAAGTCTGTGGTGAAGCTTGAACACGGACGTGGTTCCCACACGGCACAGTACGCGCAAGTCACGTTGTTGTCAAAATCGTCGTCGTGGAAACAATGTTTCCCAATGAAGAACTATTTCTTCTGTTGTTATATTTTAAGGTTTTGGTAATGAAGAAAAAAACACTGCTAAAGTCTAAACGTAAACGATCGAAGTGGATGAAGAAATGGCTGTTGAATATAAAAATTAATTCGCATATAAATCTACTTAAGGATTTAAAAGATGATTTAAACGACTCGCGAAATTATTTACGGATGGATGAAGATGCCTATAGTGAATTATTTTACGCTTGGTTACGCCTCTCATTCAACGTCAAAATACGGTTATGCGTGAGAGTATATTACCTAACGAAAGGCCGCTACTTTAAAAGGTTCCTGGCTACTGGAAGATCGTACCAAGATTTGAGAAAGGTCCCGTGATACAGAGGATTGAGCTCGTGATTGACTTATTTTTTGTTGTGAGTGTTGAGTGTGAAAATAGTTCTCTGATTGCGAATATGGAGAGACTGTGGCTTGAACACTGAACACCCTACCACACGCACAGGCAAGTATCCGCAGGCCAGGCTTGCGCAGGCAAAATTTCAAAAAATCAAAACTCGCGCAAGCCACGCTGCGTGGTTTGCGCAAGCTAACGGAACGCCAACCACACAAACAGTGTTCCATGTACAAATCAGCCTGCGCAGGTAAAACTGTGGTGAAGCTTGCGCGTGTGATACGCCCATTACAAACTTCTCGTGCTTTTCTCTCTTACACGTTGAACTCAAACCTTCAGTTAAATTCGGACTTCACTGTATATGATACTCTTCGGAACGTCCGGCGGCACTATCCGAATGAAGCAGTGATTGCATCACATAACGGTGCGTGGAAGAGAGACGCTGTTTCTACATGATACAGTCCGACAAGAGAAGGTGTTAAGTATGTCGGTACATCGTTCGTTTTCTACTTACTTTCAAATACCTCAATTTACAGGTTATTGAATTGACTTATAGTGAACAACCTAAACATTCAAAATTGGATGCGGGTATCAATAGCAGTGACAATTCTATGCCCAACGAGCCAAAAAAGCTCTATGTGTATGCACAGATTTATTATTTACCTATAGATTTTTATATTGTCATCATTTACCTAGGAAATGGAATGTTCGTTGTAAGGACGGGTAGCTAAGTTCTCAGGTTGGTAGACAAAAACGTGTCTTGTCAATGTCAATTTTAGTTTGTACTTTGAAAAAAAGGTGGGGCATTACCACCACGATAATCGCAGGATAAGTTTCTAATCAACACTGACCACACAGTAATGGAAGAGAAATCATATACAGGATCGGCAGAGGATCATTGAGGCCCCGTTATATACGTATATTACTGTTTACGAGAGATAGACTGAGGAACACGTAAGTTAGAAGCAGAGCGCGAATGAAACTTGTTCACCATCTTTGACGGCGTAAGTCACAAACAATAGCCATAGCGAGCACTTTTGCTTGAGTTGTTTGATTTTTGGAAAGAATTGTTGAAGTAATGTGAACGTTTCTTTCCAAGTCCAAGTTATGGAATCATTGTGAGCGTATACATTCTTGCAACTCTTTTGTCTTACAAATTTCGGATTGCTTTTTGACTTCTGTTTCGACTGAAAATTATATGAGATGGAATCGGATAACCAGACGTCATCAATGTTAATTCGTCACAGCTATATTTCTTCTTTCCGCAATAATTAGAAAGGCACTTTGAAAGTCTAGTGTCTCACAGATGGCGCTGTAACCAACTATGTGTTCGATACGTTGGGTATGTAGCTAAATTTCGGTTTAACCTTCTACAATCTACAGACTCAGTTTCCCCACTGCCATTGTTCCGTTCCTAGTGCATCATTCAAATCAAGCCCTCTACAAAGCGACTATTAATTACCGCCGCAACGTGCCCAACAATGGAGCGGTGACGCGGTGTATTCCGAAAAAAATCCAATTCCGTTCGTCCCCCCTTACAACACACCATGCAGTGGACTGTCGTTTGCAGGAATCCGCCAATCGAGCCTCCCTTCCGGCTGCTTGATAAACAAAATTAAAATTACAATGGTACAGCGGGACAGTCGCAGTTGGCGGTGGGAAATTAACGCACCATCAGCGGGCGACCACCTAGTGCAAAAGGACGTATGCAATTTAAAAACACAATTTTTCTAGAAATTAAACTGTCTTTAATGTTTGGGCACATACAGTGATGGGGTTGTCCAGAGCTTTCTGAGTTTGTGACAAGTACATACAAATAGATGTAATTTAAAATCTCTAAATATGATGCCTGTCCACACCACTATTCTTGCGTCCAATGTTAAAGAATTAATACGCCATCAGCGGATGACCTTCCTTCTAATACAAGCGCCTATCCTTGAGCTTTAATTGAAAACAGGAAGGATATCCAAACTTCTGAAAAGGTGGAACCATATACAGTGATTCAGTTGTTCCCAAGGATTACATAAATCTATTTTGGCTGCATCAAAATAACGATAACACATAAACATGAATTTTAACTTATTATTAATAAATTAGACGAACTTACGGGAAAATCTATGATATGTGAAACACGTCTAATAGATGCGTGGATCTACTGGAGGTGGAATTGTATTAATATACTAACATCAGAAAATTGCGACACACCCTCCCCTACAACCCCTACACCTCCATCAATTACCCCTAAAAAGTCTTTCAGAAATGATCAGGATCCTCTGAAGCGTCAAAAACGAAGTTTGAGAGTTTTTTATTGAGTTTTTGTTTTTGGAATTTTTCTCCGCCGTCACAGGACTGGATTTTCAAAAACTAAAAAACTATTTCGTCCTTGGCCTAGCAGTAACTTTGCGTAAGTGTCATCCAGATCCGGGAAATACTTTCCAAGTCATTACTGGACCGTCAGACAGACCGACGGAAATGAGTAACATAGTTTTTGTGATCTACATGTCATATAATATCCGAAAAACGTCTCACATTCAAAATTTTTTCAATGACTAAAATACTTCCGCGCCGGGGAAGCAAAAACTATTTTTTTACGGAGATCTACAACATGATTTGAAGAACTGCGAACGTTAAAAAAACATATCTGCCAAAATGTTGTGGCCATGAAACATTTTTATGGACTACACTCAGGAAACATTAGAAAATCGATACAGTCATATGCCACGTTCAGAGGTTTTTTAAGAGATGTGCCTCCTACATCAGCAGGCAACGATTCCTTTAATTTAAGGGGCCTGGACTATACAAAGAAACAATTTCCTAAAAATCAATCTGGCCGTAATCTTTCAGCAACTGCATTACCTTTTGGCTGCTCATATATTTTGTCACTATTACCTTCTTAGTACTAATACTGTGGTTTGACCAAAATTGCAAAAGTATGTGAAGCTGTCTATACATAACGCGCTTAAAAGTCCCACTTAAGTTTATATAGTTACTGAAACCAAAATACCATGATTTCAATTAATATTCTTTTGAACATACCTTTTGGAGGAATACAACCTTTTATTCCATGTAGCAGAAAATGTTAGTCATATATTTTGGAACGCAAGTTTGGCATGTAAAGCACTAGTTAAGACGTATCTGGGCAACCACTTACAGAAATTGTTATATCTAGTTTCATTCACAATTAACTTATACTAAAGTAACTTTTTTGAGTTCTATCCTAGACGAAAGAATTTCTATCTTGCTTGGTTTAGGGAGGAATGACATTTCACAAAAAGCAATGCCTATAATCCCTTACTTCAAAGTTACGCGCTTTAAATCCAGATTTTGTCAACTTAATTCTTGTAGGATAAGCTTCCTAACATACGACAATTTTGATGGGTTTTTCTGAAATGGTGCAGACGGTAAATTGTTACCTTTATTCGTTATAAAGTTATTATTAATATAATGTATTATGCACTATTAAGACTCATTTTTGCGTTGTCGCCATGGTCGGTAGACCCTTTCTGATTGGCATTTTAAATGCCACTGATGTGTACTGGTGTATTTTTTTTAATATGGTGGATGAGCTGATTTTTTTCTCGGCTGCAATTAAGGAAAAGGTGAATGTACCAAGTAAACTCTAGTTCGGGTCAACATTATTTTATGTTTCAGTCAACAGAATTTCAGTATGTACGAATGATTGGACACTGACTGATTTATACAGAAATAACATATGTAGATTCGTTGGGGTCCCGTATTCAATATGTACGAGTGAGCTGGAGAAAGAAGCACATGTGCTAGAGCGATAGCAGGGATGAAGCATGCAGGACAAGAAGGACAACGAGTCTGTGGACACCTCATACACACATTTACTCAGGCCAATGACATTTCGAGGTCACGAGCGGTCAAAGTCTGCACCGAAAGGTCGCACCATTTTAGAGCATATAAACTCTATCTACTGGGTTTCCTTTCTATCTCGCTCAAAAACATTTAATATCGGACCTCAATGATTCTGTGCTAATCCTGTAATAACTTTATATACAGGGTTATCCAAATTAAGTGTCCACCATTGGTAACTTTGTTATTAGTAAAAATACAAAGTTGTTTAAATTAGCAAACTAGTAGCATTTTTAACGCTGGTAAAAATGAGAAATAAAAAAAAACAATTGAGAGTCGTTATTTTGATTTTTTTCAGTAAAATAACATTTTTTTAAATGGAAACCCCTGTATATTATATTTTTTTCTGTTAAAGCATCAAATTTTAAACAAAAAAGTTCATAATGACTTTTCCGCTAAAGTCAAAAATAAAGTCAAAATAACGTTAAAAATATTTTTAATTATTTGCAGTATTATAATATTAAGACGGCTATGAAAACAACATGGCGTTCGCGATTTGACAGCATTAAGATAAGCGACAAATTGTTAAACTGGACATACTCGCAACTAGAAGGCTTTGGAAAACAATGATAAAATCAAATAATGTCAAACATTAGTGTAAATACTTGTTTATAAGCTTTATTGTGTCATTAATTTAAAGAAAAATGTTCTCCCATGAAGAAAAGTGTGATATGTTAGAATGCTATTTAGTGTGAAGAAAATCCTCCTTGAGAGCAAGAGAATACTACAGTGAATTATATCCCGCTCGCATTCAACCGTATGAACGATATTTTCTGAGACTTTATCGAAAATTTAGGGGCAACGAAAATGTTTTTGCTAAAACAAGGGCAAAAAAAGAATTCATAATAAGCGAGGCCACGGAAATTGCAGTTATTGGATATTTTGAAGCTTATCGTGAGAATTCAATAGCAGATATTCTCAAGGACTCTAATTTCAGTTATGGTACTGTTCAAAGGATTTTAAAAAAATACAAATTTATTCCGTATAAGTACCGACCAGTTCAAACGCTTTTGGCAGGGGATCCAGAGAGAAGACTTGTTTTTTGCCATTGGTATCTTAGCTTCTGTCGCCAAAATGTAAATAACTTTCGTTACCTTTTATGGACAGATGAATCAAATTTTTCAAATTCTGGAATGTTTAATAGAAAAAACCACCATTATTGGTCATGAGAAAATCTTTTGTTAGTAAATCCAAGAGGCCCACAAGTCCGTTTCAGTTTCAACGTTTGGTGCGGTATAATTGGTTCAAAAATTGTTGGCCCGTTCTTTTATGAGGGAACCCTAACTGGAATTTATGTCAGAAATTCTGACTAATTTCTTAGACGAATTGGATCTTATAAGTAGACATCATCTGCATTTTCAGCAAGATGGCGCACCTGCCCACAACTCCAGAGGTACTTATCATTTTCTAAGTACTACTTTTAATGATCAGTGGATAGGAACAAATGGCCCAATACAGTGGCCTCCCAGATCACCACTTGATTACTTGTTGTGGGGTTACTTAAAGAACCAAATTTACAAGCGAAGGTACGATAACCTTGACGCGTTAAAGACTGCAGTTAGGGAAAAGATAACCCAGATAGATGGTAGGACCATACTTAAGACAGTTCGAGCAGTTGAAAAACGTGCCCAAAAATGTATTGAAGAACAAGGTGGTGTTTTCGAGCATCTTCTTTAAAAAAAATTGTTATTGTATTTTGTAAGATTATAAGTTGATGTTGAAAATAAAGTTTGTCGATACAATTTAATTGTTTCAGATTGGAGGCCATAACTTCAACAATTTGTAACCTAGGAGAAAAGTTATTGTAAGCTTTTTTATTTAAAATTTGATGCTTTAACAGAAAAAATATAATATACAGGGGTTCCATTTAAAAAAATGTTATTTTACTGAAAAAAATCAAAATAACGACTCTCAATTGTTTTTTTTTATTTCTCATTTTTACCAGCGTTAAAAATGCTACTAGTTTGCTAATTCAAACAACTTTGTATTTTCACTAATAACAAAGTTACTAATGGTGGACACTTAATTTGGATAACCCTGTATATATATATAACTTAAATAACTTTTCGAAAGTCTTTTTAATTTTTTTTTTGCGAGCAAACCGAGTTCGTGGATTGAGTTCTGAATCGAGACCGTTTTAAAAATACGTTATACAATGCAAAGGAAGGACAAATGAAATATAATACTTTTAACTGATAAACATGAGTCGCAGTGAAAGAGTGCTGAATGGGCTCCATCTTCTTTATAGACTGGTACATAACTTATATATATATATATCCTTTAAGTTTAAGTATTGCAAAAGTACACTCTTATAACTTAAATTCTCAAGCTTTCGAAGAATTTTATCTTCATCGTCTGGAGTAAATTGGCGAGATTGTTGCTGAAATTGTTTTTAAACAACAGTGAAGGGAACACATAGTCGACGAATAAAAAACTGGACCTATGAGGTTCGATTAGGACGGAATTATATTATTAAATGGCAAATCATTTTGAAAGGTTTTATTTAAAATTAGGCGTTGATTGATTTTGGAAGAAATTTGGAGATTTTAAAACAATCAACTATTGAAAATTCCCCCGAGATTTCATCTATTTTTCCACTGATAACCTCCACATTATCCAACACGTGCCGGCCGACTCCCCCTCCTAATCGAACTTTATCGTTCCAGTTTTTTATTTGTCGAATATGTGTTCCCTTCACTGTTGTTTAAAAAACAATTTCAGCAACAATCTCGCCGACTTACTCCAGACGATGAAGATAAAATTCTTCGAAAGCTTGAGAATTTAAGTTATAAGAGTGTACTTTTGCAATACTTTGCCTTCTACCCAAAGACATTAAAGGAAATCTTCTCCTAACAGTTAAGGCAATTAACTATGAATACTATATATATATATTATAGTACAAGTAAAATCATTAATTTAAGTATAGTTATGAAATTGAAATTCTTGATTCCATTTTGTTTAATGAAATAACCACACATGTTCAACCACAATAAATATATCTATCGACATGCAAAGCACCGCATAAGTTACAGATGCTACATACCTGCTGACCCCGTAGTACCAACACTGTACCACTCCAGGTACCATCTACTGCTAACTGATATAATAAATCAGCTCCAGCCAGGAGATGTCCCTGTTAATATTGCACCACGTGCGTAACATAACATCCATGGTAGGGAATTAAGTTTCAGGCGGAGGTTCGAAAACGCTAGCCTCGGGTTGCTAGCTCGACGCCATGACCACTGAGGTACCGAGGCTCCCCTACCTACGGAACTTAGGTAACCTCTCATAAAGGTGAACTGTAGCTATCAGGTCAAAAGTAAGCTACTACAAGTATTTTCCAATCAGAAATATCCTTAGAGGAACAACAGAGAATGTAAAATTATCATAACAAAAATTCTACGTCGACATTTCAATGTTGTCGATAAGATCGTGATTTATCCTCTGAACCAAGTCGGGCATTGAATCTTTCGCTTTCATCTTTATCGACTCTATATATGGACAGTCGTCAGTTCTAATATTTAGTGTTTTCTTTTCTAGGACAGCAACAGCAGTTTCACTTCGCCTTTGGTCAACGGCCGTTTCCGTTTGCAACTTCTGATCCTTTGTCGGGATTTAGGATGCCCCCTATAGGAAATTGTAACAGTGAGTATATTAATGCAATCACTAAAGCATATGTTTCAGGAATCCGGTCAAAGACTATCAAATCAGTTGTTCCTTCTTTTATTCTTTAAATTGAATATTTTACAAAAACATATTTTTTCACGAAAAGTGCCTAGTATTTTATTACAGGAATATTGAGATTTAGCCGACGTCAAGTATTAAATTGATGGAAGAGTTATTGCAAAAATGCTGTTGCTCTTTGGAGAGCAGAGGGAGGATGCTTTCAAATTTCGGATCTATTGTACAATATACATTGGAAAACATATTTACCAGAAAAAAAGCATTTGCGTAGATTCACTTTTGACCATAATGTAGTACACCGACAGAAATTATTTACATCACAAAATATTTCTAGATGGTTGTATTACAGCGTGCAGTTATTGCGTGCATGTCATCTTCTCATCTTTACTTTTACTCCCCGGCCTACTGGCGGAGGACGTATTGCAAGCATGAAAAATTTCAAAAATGAGAGATGATGCTTCTTGGGTGTTATATGGTACGTATATCACGAATTTGATTTCCGTCGGTCTGCAGGTCCGTTAATTCTGGGCCCGTCTATAACTTGGAAAATACCGCTCGGATTGGAAGGACGGCGTGAACGGCTATAAAAGAAAAAATCATAGCTGATCAAACTTCCTTTTTTGACATTTCAGGGGCTGGGGGTTGCAGGGTATGGGGGATGGCGTATCTTAATTTTTTGAAGTTACTATATTGATACATTTTCTATTACAATATTTCACCCATATATCTTTCCGTACATTCGTGCTGAAGGTCTACGGTTAGAAATATTTTCAATGCTTGGTGTGTATTCCGGTAAGGAGGCAGACGATGACCACCGTGCTGACGGTGCGCTGGCCTGGCAGTTTAGTCATCACAAACGTTTGTGCCGTTACAGGTAATGGGTGAGGAGTAATAGTCTGGTCAAGTTAGCCCAAGAAAGGGCGTCAAGTGTGCTGATTTCACCCTGAATAATGCAAAGCATCCTGTGAAAAATATGAAATATTATATATATATATATACAGGGTGGCCCATCCATGTGTAGACTGAATATTACTCATCAACAAATACATTTTGGGAAAATCTATTTATGGCATGCTATACATGACATTTGAGGGCAAATTTCTAAAATATTGGCAATTATACATTTGACCTACATATCAAAGTTTTGATTTTTTAAATGGCCTCAAATTTTATTGCATATTTCGATAAATCAATTCAGAAGAAGAAAATTGATATAACATACTATGGGGTTTTATTAATTAGCTACTGAGATGTAAGGTCCAGAAAAACCGTTCACTTTCGCAACCCCTCAATCCGCCATTTTGAAATTTGGAGTGCTGAATTTTATATCGAAAAAAACTTACTCACCTCAGCTTTTATCTTATTTGTTACTTTTTCGAATGTTCATTTTTGCTCATGCAGGGTGGTCGGAAACTGGAATTGTACTTTTTCTCAAAAATTTCAAATGCATCATCCTGTATATTTGTGCAAGTTTGGACTCAATTTTTTGTACGCTTTTTTCGTATAAGGTTTGATTCAGATAAAATCACTAGATTTGTAGTTATTAATCTTTTAATAGAACAACTCACCAAAATTAAGGAAAAAAATCATGTCATCCATGGAAACAAAGAAAAAACCGTGGGCTAGTTCCATATTGCCACTAAGGCCCGTATCGTCAGTCGTCCCTACAATTGTAGGGCGCCTTTATGGCCTCCTTGATTGTCATAGTTTTCTACTTCTTCGTGTCAGAACTCTATTTTGAGGTTATGTCACAAACATCTATTTGCATCAAATTGTGCTTGCTTTTGAGTTATATCATGTTTTATGAGCCTGAAATTTCCTACAATTTAAAAAGAAAACATATCTTCACAATAGGAGAGCGCTGACGCTGACACGGGACAAATGTAATCTAGAAATTTTTGAAGGAGAGAAAGGAGTATGACAATCAAGGAGGCCATACACGCGCCCTAGAATTGTAGGGACGACTGACGATACGGGCCTAAGAGTACAGATTTGACGTAAAAACTAATAGTCAGAACAGTATAAATCAGCTTCAAACGTAATAGAGAAAAACAACTATAACAACAACATAAACAAACAACTATCACTACTCAAGACCTAATCTACAAAAACTGCTCGAAAATATCTCCACCATGTTGAATACACAGCCGTAGTATTTAAATAAATGACCGTAGCACATGCCTCAACACGTTTTCCCTTATGTTCAGAAAAGCATCCTTAATCCTTTCCTTCATATTTTCCGGGGTAGATGGTGAATATCTATAAACCTCTTGCTTAACATAGCCCCATAGAAAGAAGCCCATCTGTGTCATATCTGGTGATCTAGGAGGCCAAGATATAGGCCCATCACGACTGATCCAACGATTGTTACTCCAGGTGTCCAAATAGTTACGCACACGATTATGATAATGCGTAGGTGCGCCGTGATGTTGGAAGTACATACGCATCAGAGTTTGCAGGTCGACATCCTCCAAAAGCAAAGGCAAATGCTCGATCAAAAAATTGAAGTATTCTGTACCTGTTAATCTGTTATCGAAAAAGAAAGGCCCGATAACTTGTCTGCAAATAACTCTTCCCCAAACATTCAAGCTCCATTTATTTTGGAAATCTATTTGCCTAACCCAGTAAGGGTTTTCCGTCGCATGATAGTGCATGTTATGCCTGTTGACAACACCTATGCTGTTAAAGGTTGCCTCATCGCTACAAAGAACCTTATCCAGGAAAGTAGTGTCTTCACTCTTCACTTTATTTAGCATTATTCTACTAAACTCCATTTGAGCTGCGAAATTCTGAGGACGAAGACCTTGATGCAAGCATAGGTGATATGGATGGTACCCATGCTTGTGAATAATCCTTTGGAAAGAAGTTCTGCATATATCAGTTTCTGCTACAATTTGCCGTGCACGTTAATGGGGGATTTTCCTGCAACTTTAATAGAACCTCCAACTGATTCGCCTCATTATTGACACTTGGATTACTTATACATTTTTTACTACATTCCACTGCTCCACTTGATTCAAAAGGTTCTCTTGTGTGGAAAATGTTTGCGGCGTTGGATGTCGCATATTACGGTACCGTTGCTCATGCGAGATGCTAGGAAACTACTTCTTTGGGCTTCGCCCAAAACGAAAACCATATTCACCATTTCTTCTTTAGGAAAATTCATTTTCAAACACGTTTTTATTATAAAGCTCACAAAGCTAATTTTGACAGTTTGTAACTGATCAACATTTTATTTGTTTCCAAGGATGATCCGATGTGATGAGGCAAGTTTGCTGCGAACTGAATGAGGATTTTAAAGAAATGGAGTCAAAGAGAAAAATGAATCCAGAACTTTCGCTTAATTCTGCGACGCTTTTTACACTGGTACAGTAACCACATTGCAACAACTCGTTGGGGATTCATTAAAAATAATATTGGAAATCAGCATTGCACCGGTAAAAAACCGGAGCGTGTGTAAACAGAGCCTATCGATAAAAAAACGGTCGATACTTTACCGGCCGTCCAAAATCGTTGTGTGTGCAAGTAGGCTAAGGTGTGTTTATGATTTATGAAATGGGTCTCTTAGTAGAAAAGCAGTGTCAAGTAGAAAGCTTGTCGATTCATAGGAGGACGCGAATTTCATCTAACATTAAAAAAGATGCCGTTTAGTTGAGAAAGTTTTAAGATTACTTGCTAAATTGTTACTACAGAAAGCCTGAGCGGAAAGTTCTTTTAAGAAATCTAAGAAAGACATTTTATGCAAGAAAGCTTTGGGACTTCCCTCAACGAACTTGCAGCTAGGTGGTAAGACTTGGGTTCTTATCAGAGAGGAGACCTTTCTGTGAGAAATGTGCTTTTATAGTAAACTTAAGTAAGTAAGAGATAGTCGACAGAACCAATTTTTGAACTCTTCAAGGTCACTAAGCTGGGATAAACTAGGATCAACTTTATCGGCAGTTCTCGATGAAAAGAGTTCTTATGAGTTAAAACGTGTAATGGAAGTGTGGCGGGTTTGTCTGGTAGGATTAACGTATGATAGTCTAGAAGCAGAGTCCCCATTTTGAATGCAGGGCATTATTGGGCAGCAATAGGGGCATTTAAACATATTTGCCATTCGATCCGAATCGTGATCTTTGTACCCCATATTAAAAAATGGTCGTCAAGCTGTGAAACGGTGATCCAACGTAACGAGAGAGCTGATTTCGACTTTTTAACGCTCATTTGACTTCTTTTTTTAAAGCAAACATTTTATGATTACTTATTCTTTGAATAATTTAGCAGTTATTCAGATATGTCTTCAGATGTTATGGATTTTTGCAGGTATTCAAATACCACTTGGTCTGAGAAAGAAATCTACTTTTGTTAGAGTAAATACCACTTTCGAACAGTTTTGAAAAGTATTAGATTCATAAATACTAAAGTCAGTTTTGACATATTTTACCATGCTGTTGAAATAACATTTTATTAAATCCTTTAAATTACATGATCAGTCACTGAGGTCACCTGTCAGTTCAATGTGTCCTCAGTTTAAATACAGGACATTATTAAACATTGTTGGGGTATGGAAAAACGGGGTCACGTGATCCAAATCGTCACCATTTGTCCGCCATATCTATAAGTGAGCGCCAAGTTGTACAAAGGTCACTCAACATATCTTCTTCAATTTCTTAAAGCTCGTTTTACTAATTTTTTTCAAGGTGAACATATAAATAACCCAATGATTATTGAGGTATACTAAGGCTCTGAATATTTTAGAATGTATGAAAGAATCGATTACCGGCCAGGAACACGTCCACGTGGCGCGATATTGACTATGATCGAACGACCATTAGAAAAGTAGGCCTCGACGGCTAACGCGCGTTCCACTTTCGTTCACTCCACAGAACACATACTCGTAAGATTGGAGAAGTGGGAGCTGCACGTTAAACAACGGCAACACCGTTGACGTTTTGTCAGATGATTGCGCCGCCTACTTACCTGGAGATCTGGAGGAACTATTGAAGGAATTCGAAGAATGCGCCGGGAGATTAGGAATGTGCTGAGGATTTAGTTTGTTACAATTTAAAATGTGCTGGAAGCGATATTTCCCATATTGAAGAAATATTTTGTGAGCATAGACGCATAAAATATCCTCAATAAAGGAAATACCCGGTTCAGCAGTTTTGCTGGTAACCAATTTTGGGATAATAAAAAATAAATGCGTAATTAATAAAATATTTATTAAATAGGTAAATATGAATAATAATAAGTAATAATTTATCGTCACAGTACATTGACAATATATAAAGGTATTTTTAGACATCCGGAGCTTTCTCTATATTATTAAGTGATATTTTAAAAAAAAAATACAAATCATACATTAGTAGCATAATAAACGATAAAAAGGCACCCTCAATAATCAAAGGAAGTGTTTAGCAAGTACAACCTAATGTTAATCCATCATGAGGTATATTATTCACTGAAACGTAAACATTCATACAAAAAATAAATCTCTGTAGTTAAATAAATAACTGAAATAAAAATATAATTTGAGAAAAAATATTATTTTTTATAGTGTAAAAATGAGGAAAATTTTCTTCAAGGAATCAAAAAAATAAACAAGACATTCCTCATACTTAAAACCAAAAGCTCCTGATGTCTGCTCCCTCCCAAGGATGCTGCAACTAAGAAACAAAAAAAAAAAATATTGTTTAGGTATAATATCACAGCAGTATTTGGATACTGAAAGTAAATAGAAAATTCAATGAATGAAGAGTGCTGGACTACATAAAAAAGCATTACCTGACTTTAGCTGTCTTGAATTTCTTATTTGTTGATATACAACTGTTGGTAATCTTACCACTCCTTTTCAAAGAATTTCTTTTTACATATTTGTAAATTCCCAACTAAGCAGTTTTTTAAATTATACCTTTTGCCACATCATGCTGCTGACAAAAGCTGTAATTTTGAAGGATGCAAGGGTACTTCTGTTTAAATTTAACTTCCAGTTGGCCTTCTGTACCATGCTGCTCTAAAAATGCATACAGCTTTTCATCCAGAAGACCAACCAGCTTATTTAAATCTTCACTTGCACACTTCAATCGCTTTTCCTCATCATGCTCTTTAAACGTCACAAATAGATGTTTTTCAGTGACAACCAAAAGAAATAACCTTGCACAGGATTCACAATTACTATCAATTTTGAGTATGTCCAAAATGTACCCAGCCACATAACCATTTGAAGGATTCCATGCAACAGAACTGTCCATTATTTCCATGTTAGAGTCACTTAGAATCTCAGGGTCTAAATCAAGCATCAATCATTACTTTGGTCATATTTATCTAAAAAGTCACTGAAATTGACCAAAGTATCACCAAATCGATTTTACAATTACCTTTAGAAAAAGGTGTGCTGAAATTATTAATAACTACTGTTTTTAAGGCAGCAACAACTGATGACAGGTGGGATTTGTATTGAAGATACCATGCTGTCTTACTTGACCAAACAAACTTTCCAGGGA
This sequence comes from Acanthoscelides obtectus, assembly GCA_963669975.1. Classification (NCBI taxonomy): domain Eukaryota; kingdom Metazoa; phylum Arthropoda; class Insecta; order Coleoptera; family Chrysomelidae; genus Acanthoscelides; species Acanthoscelides obtectus. The sequence goes on from CAVLJG010000004.1 coordinate 59,869,606, forward strand.
ATCTTGATTTAAATTTCTCAAACAAAGATATTTCAAGCCCTTTTCCTTAAGATCCCTCCATAGTGTCATCACAGATCTAATTGTTATTTGCCAGCCTTCAACAAATTTGAAATAGTTTGATTTGTCAACCCCAGCGACAATGAAAATTGATCTTAATTTGGATAGCCTTGAGTTCAATTCCTTCTTTGATGTACCAGATTTTGTTAATATGCCAGAGCCCTTCTCTAACAAAAAAGAATATTTATCTAAGTAATTAGATTCTGTTCTAAAACCACTTCCACTGATTTCAATGTTTTGATCTTCCAGAATAAGACTGGAAATTTCATTTTGCTCAGAAGGGGTTGGATTTGTGATAGCCTCTAGAGAAGGAGGGTCATTGAATAAAACTCTAGATACTGGTTTAGTAGGATCCCAGCCAGCACAGTGTCGTGGAATTTGTCCGATATAACCACACCAGGTCGATAAAACGTAAATATACTAAGTGACATATAAATCCGAACACCCAGTTTATATGGTTTTATTTTAATAAAATTTTGTATAAGTACTTAATGAAGCATAATAAGTAAATGATAAAAATTTCAAAATGATTGCACTGCTTTAAAGCCCTTTGACCTTTAATAATGTGTGGATGCACCAATGTCCTCCTGTGGTATCTCATTCCAGGCAACCACCAACTCCTCTCGAAGCGCTTCTAGAGTCTGAGGAGGACGTTGCAAATTGAGCAATCTCCTACCCATCATATCCCACACGTGCTCAATTGGGGATAAGTCGGGAGATCTTGGTGGCCATGGTAACAATGTGACATCATTATGTTGAAAGAAGTCTATTGTGACTCTTGCAACATGTGGTCGAGCATTATCTTGTTGGAAAGTTGGATCTGCCAGGGTGTCAAGATAGGGTAAAAGATGGGGTTCTAGAACTTCGTGGATACAACGCTGCGCGTTCATGTTACCTCTGATGAAGATTAAAGGTGACCTGGAACCATAAGCTATAGCACCCAAACCATAACTCCAACAGTGTGATGAACATGTCTTTCAACAAAAAACTGTGGATTCCTCCTTTCACCACGTCGCCTTCTAACCCTGGCACGACCATCGTGCATGCCTAAACAAAATCGAGACTCGTCACTAAACACAATACTGTTCCATTTCTGATCCCAGAGTGATCGTTGTCTGCACCACTCAAGGCGATTACGTCGGTGTTCTCGAGTTAAAGGGAGGACCCAGTGTGGCGGGCATGAAAACAAGCCAAAACTTCTCATTCGTCGGTAAACACTTCGCATGCCAATAGGTCTTCCGTGTTCTGCAAACCATTCATTTGCAATGGACCTGGTAGTGGAGAAACGGTCCCTTAAGGCCAATAATCTTAGGCGGCGATCTTCACGGTCTGTTGTTCTACGGCGGCGTCCAGTGGCCCTTGCTCGTTGCGTACGGCCTTCTCGAAGCCATGCCTGACAACACCTAACCACAGCGTCTACACTTCTTTGCACTCTAACTGCAATTGCCCGAAAAGAAAGTCCAGCTTCCCGAAGTCCCACTATACGGCCCCTATCAAACTCACTAAGTTGACGAAATCGTACAGGTCTCCGTACTCTAGGCATCGTAACCGATCGTAAAGGATGTCAAGAACCAAAATCCGCCAAAGTAGATGTCTTATGGGGATTCGGTCTCAAAACTTCCAAAATCCGCCACCAGAGGCGCTGGCGTCGCGCGCCATTGACAGGTTGTTGGACGGAATCTGTAATCGAAATTCATGAGTTGGGGATTCCGCCGCTAGATGGCGCTGTCAAACCAAACGGAATCTGTGTGTCATTGGACACCTGTCATGCGTCATTGGGCATCTCACGCATAGATGGCGTTACACGTCATCTGTCATACGTCATTGGACACCTGTCATTGATGGGTTGGGCATCTCGCGCATAGATGGCGCCGATTTGTTTGGCGCTGTACAAACCAAACGGAATCTATGTGTCATTGGACAGCTGCCATTGATGGGTTGGGCATCTCGCGCATAGATGGCGCCGATGTCGCACCTGTCTGGTGTTGGCGTGGATTACGGGGGGCATTCAGAACGTGTATACAGGGGTGCATCGAAAAATAGCGGATCGATGGACCGACGGTATATCGTTAAATCGTATATAGCAAGGCGTGACCTAAATAGCGTGGTGGGCTCCTCTGGTCGGTCGGTCGGTCGGTCAGAATGTCTCATAACCTGTATACGATGTACTGTTATTATTATACAGGATGATACCGTTCAAAATGAAAATAGTATAGACATTCTGACAATTATTTCGCAAACCAGAGGTATTTTCAATAAAACTACAATAATACGTTTAATATTTTATTGAAAATAGAAAAAACTACATAGGTAATATGATATTTGAAAACCAGTGGCGTAGACGTTCAACATTTCTCTGGGTACAGGAAAATTGTCCGTTGGTGTGGCATGGATTGGAATCAGCAACAAAGTTTCCAGTAGCACACGGTGTACCATCATACTTGCAAACATCAATAATGTTGGGAAAAACACCAAAAATGTGACATTTCTTGAGTAAAAAGTTTGCTTTCTGTTCTCCACGAACGTAGACATAGTCAGCCGCATATATCACCTTATTTTTAATTATTTCATTTAACTTGGAATATTTAACGTCGCCGGAAGAATATTTAAGCCCATGGAAATTCTTCTCCAAGTAAGCGACAGTTTTCTTGTCTTTAGTATTTAATGTAGAAAAAGGTTGCGGAGGTGTAAAGATGTAATGACTTTTCTTGAAACCAATTTCGATACATAGTTCTTTAGGTACGAATAATCCGTCAACTGTAAAGCCTTGAATGTCAACAAACGCGATCCTCATGATGTCTGATGCGGAACTGAGAGTCCTTCGTTGCTTACGAGATGGTTTTAATAACTTCGGTGAGGGGGAAGTACTCGATTAAGCAGTCATGTATAATGATGCAGTAGGCCTTGGTGTTGGTTGGAAAGCCAGTATCGGCTTCGATATCCAATCTAACATCAACAGTTGATGATTTCATGGTTTCCTCTTGTTTGGAACAGTCAATAACAAACAAAGCGCGATTTTTAAAAGCGGTATAATCTAAAAGACATCTCTTCAGAGGAGAAGAAGAAGTTGTATAGCTGGTTTGAAAGTCGCTATAGTTGAAATGAGCTTCAGTAAAGTGATTGTTTGCAAAGTCCAATTGCATACGTTCGTTGGGATAGTATTCACCATTTAAAGATACTCGAATACTAGCAGCATTCACGTGATCAAACAGGGTAGGGTCTGAGGTTGCGACGTCACGTTTACCGGTTTGGAAACATACTATAATGAAACGTGGTCTTTCGATTGCGGTGCTAGTTTTAACTGACCATATTTCTCTTCTCGCATCTGCGGTAATTGCAGGCAGTTCATTCAGATCCCATTTTCTAAACGGTATAAGTATCGGCTTATCAGTTTGAATAGCTTTCAAAAGTTGTTCTTTCACATCATCACTCGGGTAAATATGTTTGATTTTCAGTTCCATGCTTTCATTAGTTATTTTCGCTGTCGTCGCCGTCGTCGTCGTTCCAGTTTTTTCCTTGATAATGATACAATCGTTATCGTTTCTAGCTCTCACAAATCTGAGAGTTTGTCTGCCACACGTAATCATAGGATAATCATTGAAAATGTTGAAAATATGTTTAAGCGGCATTAGCAAGCTAAAAGACTTGTTATGTGTTGACGCCATTATAGGTGTTGAAGGATAGTTCCATCCAGCTATAGCCATATGATTTGAGTCTTCCTCACTGTAACATACGTAAGCTCGGACAGTACTTACAATACCAGGATCACGTACTGTTTCAACTTCTCTAGCGGATTCACTGTAAGTGCAAGAGTCAAATAGGAAGGCACCAAAGTTTGGAGCTAAAGATACATCTCCTGCTCCTCCTCCAGTTATTTCAACTTTTCCTTTGATAGATAGAAGGGAAGCGTTCATTGCAAAGAACGAATCTACTTGATTGATGCTAAATTCCACAACATCATTACAATTAAATGACTTGATCAACGGCGTATAAGATCTATACTCAGCCTTGCGAATAGATTCATCGAATGCTGGAGATCGATATAGATCAAACATCGGAGAAGTATGTGATGCTGCTGCTGCTGCCTCCTCAGTTTTTCTCTTTTTGTACATGATTCTTGTTGTTGTTGACATGATATCCAAGTGAGCGTAGAAACAGGATATTTGATGTAGTTAGTAGTAGATGTCGTCGCTTAGGTGCTTGGGGTAATACTGAAGTTGCCTTGGAAGCACCACTATGTCTTATAATCACTAATCCCATCTGCGCTTCGCTCTCAACTCCAACACAAGAGTACTAGTTTCACCTTGAAAGTTTACAGGACGACCGTCTTGATCTAAAGCCAACACTGTGATGTTGGTTATTTCTTGTTTCGGTATAACAGGTAGATATAGTAAATTTACAGGTGTTTCGACTATAGCGTATCCAGGATCGGCTGTCACAGCAAATTCGTAGATCGTGTGTGCAGGCGTGTCTCCGTCAAAGGCTCCCGACGTAATGTTAGCATCAAAGTGTATGGTTGATACTTTTATTATGTTTACAGGTAAATCAGAAGAATGCTTTTGACCAGGATTAAGAACTTTTTTCGAGAATCCCAATAGATGTCCAAGATTATTCGGTTCTGTAAAAACTATTTTATAATACTTGCTAAAGATTTCACATTGCAGTGTATTATTGTTAGGTTTTAGAGAAAAATAATCATCCGGAGGAGCAACTTCATTTTCAAGATTCATTTGCGTTCGTATAAATGTTTCTATGTCGGTAATTTCATAACAACCTGTCGGAAACTCGATGACTTTTAATTGACCACCACCACCTATCCGGTCGATATAATAAAATTTATCTCCTTTTTCAATATTCGGTATGGAATTGTATGAAGTAAAAGACCTAAGCGCCAATTCATAATCTTTTTTCGGATCCAACACTATCGGTGTTGAAGGACGAAATGAAAATATATGAGTAGTGCTATTGACTCTCAACAACTGCGACATGATGAATGAAAAAATATAGCTGGGTACTAAGCATTTATTCAAGTTTTTTTTTTGTTTATTTTCGAATGGATAATTTACAGAAATAACAATTTGCTTGAGCAGTAGCCGGTCCATCCCAATGTGTTGTCCAATCAGGTCTGTTGTAGTGAACATAGCATGGAAGTCGTATTTGAAGATCAAAATTGGATGTGTATTCTGCAGGCAGTTTGTGCCATATACTCAATAATTCTGCAGGTCTCACATTGCTTATTAAATATTCCAGCGGCGGAATATTCTTCTCAAACTCTTCTAATGTAAATTCCGATAATGTTTTATTATCCATCGTTGTTGTTGTTGTTATTGTTATTGTATAGAAATTTCAAACACAATTGTCCGCAATTAACTTGATTATAAGTTTGGTAAGGATCGTTGTTGTAGAAAATTTTAGCGTTTTTCAGATATCGAACAAGTTCCTGTGGAGGCTTCAGGTTACCAAATGAATCGAAATACTCAACGTTGTTGTTTATCTTTTTATAAGCTACCCAATGAGTTCCGTTGTTTTGTGAAATATCTAAGTTCACGACGGCGCATTCTCTTTTACGTGGACCGTCTCGTGGTAAAGTGTCACGCATGAAGACACCTCGGAAATGAGGTATGTTCAAGAGCTTCGCATATTGCTTTATTTCATAATCATAAAGCGCTTTCTTGGGTAGCTTGATGTTTAGTTTTTTTGACTTTTTTTTTTGAGGTACAACCCATAACCACCTTTAGCATTTTTTCTCAAATACAATCCTTTGCCCAAAGACTCCATAGCTTTGTTATGGCGATGGTCTTCCTCCAATTTCTTTTGTGCATTCTTGGCATCAACGACCGTTTTGGCCACACCTGTAGCTCCCCCTGCGAGCGCCCCCAAGGCACTTAATCCGGCGAAAAGGGGGATCAAGGGTAGGAATCCCCCAGATTTTCCTTCGATCGGAATTATTCTCGGTAGTCGAACTTTATGTTTTCCACCTGCACTCTTCACCGCTAATCTTGCCGCTTTAAGAGCAACCAATGCAGACTTTTTTAATGTCGTGGTGGTGGGAGCATTTTTCTTGAAGGACTTTGTGATTTTCGTGAGAACACCTCGTCGAAAAGATGATTTCTTCTGCCCCATACCCAATTTTCGCTTAACTTTCATTGCGGTGGTTGTTAGCCAAGCTGCAGTCTTTTCTCCTAGTGAAGCGTCAGGTGCTTTTACACGTTCCCAGGCTCGGTTCTCAAGAATCCAATCAGCTTTGTGTCTGTCTTTCAAATTTTTGTATAAGGCGTATGCAATATCGTGGTCTCTTGCAGCACGATCCAATGGGTTCTTTCCAGGATCTCCTCGTGCTAACCTCTTCTTTAATTTAGTCCCCGCTGAAAATATACATATACATGTGTGAGAATGAAAAAAAAAATATCCTAATCTGTCGCACACTTACGTCCCAGGAACTGATACGAAGGTACGTGGAGTTCTATCGGTAGATTATTTATCAGAGAGTTTACAACACCTTCACCCTTGTACGTTAACATGAGAACTGTTGATGATGCGTTAGCAATATCTACATATATACTTTTACACATTCCCTATTCGAACGCCACACGATGAAGGTTGTTCAACAAGAGCAGTCATTACCCATTGATAACTTGGATTTTACAGCAAAAACTCAACATAGTAAACATGGTAAATTGTTACCGAATTCGTTTCGCGCTATCATCTGCGGACCAAGCGGATGTGGAAAAACGAACGTAATGCTGGCGCTGCTTTTCCATCCAAACGGTGCTAAGTTTAAAAATGTTTACGTTTATTCAAAATCGTTGTATCAACCAAAGTATCAACTGCTTCAAGAAGTGATTTCCGCTGCTAAGGGTGTTGGCTATTTCCCATTTAAGGATAACGAGGAAATTATAAGTCCAAGTAAGGCTAAAAATAGCTCTATATTTATATTTGACGACGTGTCGTGTGACGGTCAGCAGAAAATTCGAGAGTATTACTCCATGTGTCGTCATAAAGATATCGATGCTGCATATCTCTGCCAAACATACTCTAAAATTCCAAAACAGCTCATACGAGACAACTGTAACATTATAGTACTATTTAAGCAGGATGAAATTAATCTAAAACATATATTTGATGAGCATGTATCTCCAGATGTTACTTTTGATGAATTCAAAAAGATGTGTTCGGAATGTTGGGCAGAAAAGTACGGTACGTTAGTTATTGTTAAAGACTTTCCTCTTAATTATGGTCGATACAGAGTAGGATTTGATAAGTACATAAAATTGTAGGCTTATCATGTACGCCATCATTCAGTAACATGATGTCAAAGGACCAAGTTGCCGTTGCTAGTCATAAAAGAAAGATCGCAGAACTTGCTCGAGCTATACGTAAAAAGTATCTTACTTTAAAGTTAGGTCGAACTGCAGAAGATGAATCTATTAGAAAACTTTTCAAACCAATATCTGAACCTCTTAAGCAAATAGCTAAGACTCAGCAGCATCCTTCATTTATTATTAAAAAAGAGGAAAAATTGAAACAGGATGATGATGATGATGATGATGTATTCACACAGAACCCAAACTATCTCAATTTAGAAGACGTGGCTTCAACTGATGAACAAGGTAATATACCGCCGAGACCTGAAACACCACCACTACCTGAAGAAATGCGTCCTGCTGATTTTTCACAAGAAGCAATAGAAGAATACTTAGATCAATATCCCCCAATAAGCCATAATTATTTACAAGATTTTTGGACACAAAACGATAAAATTGATAAAAATTATGGACCTATATATACCGACAACATTGGTTGGATGTTAGGTAAACGCCGAATTAAATTTGATAGAGCGACTGGCCAAATACAGATATTACCTGAGGGGACAAACTTAGCAGGTACATGGTTTCGTGGCACACCTGGGCTGTATCAACTTTTATTCTATAATGACCCAAACTATGCAGATGCAGATTTACAACCCTATAAAAATCTATTGCAAAGTACCGGTGTTCATTTAGATTCGCTTGGACGCCTAAAAGGTTCGACAGGATTTAAATATAATCACATTATTAAGCCTCTCTTTAAAGATGTGCAGAAAAATAAAGGTACAATTGTCACACGATCAACATCTACAAAAATACGTAGTCCACTTAGTCGATCATTAACAAGATCCACTCCCTCAACAACAACAACAACAACAACAACAACATCATCAACATCAAAACCGCCAACAGGAAAAGGTATCGGTGATTACTTGACATACAACGAGGAACCAATCGAATACGTGTACTGGGATGATCCCAATGAATTAATCGATCGACTTAAACTCCTTATGGCATCTCAGGAAGCTGGCAATACGTCGCATGATAATGAAATAGTAGCCATCCTCAACGAGCTAAAAGAAGCTAATATAATACAGTAATCTAGTTCCTTGGTCTTTCATTTACACGATGAGTCTTGATAAATTCGGACGTCGCTTTGATAAACAAAAGACACTTCCGTATATGCGTACACCGCCAAAGTTAACACTACCCCATACTTCTGATGGAAATGTTGACTTCAAGAACGTAAAGTTGTGTAATATAAAAGATCCCACAGATAATTCAGATGCGGCAACTAAAAAATACGTAGATACTTCAGTGATTGATTTAAAAAAAATAACAGCAAAAACAGATCAAATAACAGAGTTTATTTCGAGAAATCCGCCTACTTCTGGTAAACATATGGCAACAAAAAAATATGTAGATGACTCTATTGCAAATATAACAACAAGAATAGAACAGGAGTTGGCTACAATTAAGTCTCATACCGATTTGACTCCAATACGGAAAAATATCATTGATTTATCCTCTGAATTACAACTTTTGCAAGGACGCACATCATATATATCATTGAAAACATTTGATTTTGCTAAGCGTATAAAGCCGATGGAACAACAATTTAAAGCGTTAAAACATGATGACGTACGCCAAGGAGAAGCTACAACTAGTTAACGAGCTGCACAAGCCTGCTCGAAAAAATTATCTAAGACGACGTACCATCATTAAAGGCTTAGACGATTTATGGCAGACGGACTTGGCTGAAATGCGACCTTATGCTCATCAAAATAAAAATTTCAAATTAATTCTCGTCGTAATCGATTCTTTTTCCAAGTTTATGTGGACTAGACCGTTAAAGACAAAGACGGGTGAGGAGATAACTCGTTCGTTTTCGGATATCCTCGCACATACGGAACGTACGCCGAAAAATCTACAATCTGATCAAGGTAAAGAATTTTACAATAGTAAATTTCAAACTTTAATGAAGAAGCATGATATTAATCATTATAGTACATATAGCATCAAGAAAGCGGCCATTGCTGAAAAAACCATAAGGACGTTGAAAAATAAACTTTACAAATACTTTAGCTTAATGGGATCGTATAAATGGATTGATATATTACAAAGCATTACCAATGAATACAATGGAACACGTCATCAAACCATCGGATGTAAACCATCACAAATTAATAAATCCAACGAAAAATGTATCTTAAATCGAAAATATACTCATTTAAAAATCGCGGGCCCGCGTAAGTTTAAAGTTGGTGACATTGTACGCATCAGCAAAACCAAAATGCTATTCGACAAGGGATACGTTCCAAGCTGGACAACGGAATTATTTAAAGTTACTAAAATTAATATTACCAACCCTGCAACGTACATGCTCGAAGATATGCAAGGTGCACCGATCAAAGGAGCCTTTTATGACGAAGAATTACAGAAAACAGCCAATCCAGATGTTTATTTAGTTGAAAAAGTTTTACGTCGTAAAGGTAAAAAAATGTACGTCAAATGGCTTGGCCTTGATGCAAAACATAATAGTTGGATTGACAATGATGCGATCGTCTAGGTGTATGGGGTGGGGGGGTTTCTGCTAAAAGTGAGTTCTCAGTCGGTTGCAGTCAGTCAGTCAGTCAGTCAGGCAGCTAGTAAAAAAAAATGGATACCAGTGCTAGTGGTTCAAGTTGCAGCGAGTTTGACCTCACCACCAGCAGCTCACACGAATCATCTGTAAACTACGACCGTGAGCTGGATGCTATTCTGGAAAGGTACGAAGAAGCGGCCAAGAACGAGGACCATTATCTGCTGTACACGCAGTTTCCAAATGGATCATACCAAATTGGATGCGGTCTAAGCCCAGCGAGATCATTTACTCCTGCTGTAATTGTGTGGAACTCATCACGGTTGAAACTATCTTTCAGTTCCTATGAGTGGGAACAATTAATCACCCAGCTCAATGTGGTAACGGTGAAGGAGACGGAGGAGCAGGAGGAGGAGAAGAACCTTCCTGACAAGTATGATCCTGTCGAAATCGAGTGCGGTGACTATTGCAGAATTCGACGACTAATCTATGATAGTACGAAAATTCTCGAAATAACCAAGCACAACATTAGTTTCTACCTCTCAGAAATGGACGTGAACGCTCTTTTAGAAGCAAATAATGAACTTTTAGTACCGTATATGTCTATGCTAGAAACTGTTGAATTTCCAAGCTATTATTATAATGCGCTTAAGATTGTTCGAGCTAGTTTTAATGATCAAAATTATACGTTTTCAGATGCTATTCAAAAATTGTATACATTTAAGCTCGTAGGCTGTACTTTACAACATATAGCGTTAGGACAACATATATTTTTCTATAGACATAGGATCGCTAATGATCTTGAACGATTTTAATAAAGTTTTTGTAAAAATGCATATCTGTCGTTTCATTATGATATACGTCACGTAACGTGACACGTGACGTGACGTGACACGTGACGTACGTGACGTGACACGTGACGCACGTGACGTGACACGTGACGCACGTGACGTGATACGTGACGCACGTGACGTGATACGTGACGCACGTGACGTGCACACTTTGTTCAAAAATACCAAAAAGATGTCTTGATAGCCCGAAGAACCGCGCCACAACATCAGAAGTAATGTTAGTATTATGTGTGTGCGTGTTTTTTTTTTGTTTTTGAACACGCTAAGTTTTGAACTCCAACCACGCACTAACATTGCTTCTGATGTTGCACACCTCTGATGACTCAAGCTATCAGGACATCTTGTTGTTGTTGTTGTGAACTCTTCTTACTAGAAAAATCTAACGAAATCAATAAAACATTTTTTTATAAATATTCATTTATTAAATCTAATTACATACATGTTTGAAAAAAAAATATATATATATATATATAAATGTTAGTACTACATACATGTTTGAAAAAAAATATATATATAAATGTTAGTACAATAGATAGAGAGAAACTGGAGGACGGATGAACGCTTTTTATATATTTTTTTGTAATTTGTTTGCTGTGATGTTTTTTTAAAACTCAATATCGCTGTCTACATCAGATTCATCAAATCGGATTCGGATGTTATTTCTAGACCTATCATGTAAGGCATCTCTGCAAGATTCCTGGTCTTTTAGTTCAAACACTACGCTTTTAAAGCAGCTGTGACACCAATTATACTTTTTTTGGTATACGTTCAAAATAATGTCATGTGCATCGTGAACCTCGTGAGAATGGTCATAGCAGGCAAATAAACGTTTATTTAAAGTTTTATGTATTTCTTTAAATTTAGATAAACAATTTTTACATACGTGTAGGTAATATTGGTCCAGCCAATATCCACTTGTCCATAGACAGTAACTAGAATAATCTTCAAAAACATAACCCCAATCTGATTTTCCTAATATAGTGTGAATTAAATTTGGATCTATTTCTTTGTGACATCTAATAAAGTTAATTCCTGTATATGAAGAATCAAGATCATTTTTGGCTTCTTTAATCATAGCGTGCCATTTATATAAAGGAAATTGTTTCACAATTTCCGTAGTTAATTTCCATGGTAGTGGAGACTGCTCCATGAATTCTACTGCTGATGATGTTATTGATTCGCAAATTTTTCTAACAGCTAACTCTGATAATGTTGGGGCATTCATCTATAACAAAAAAAAAAACGCTATTATAAGATACTGTAATGCCCCCACGGAAGTGTGTCAAAACTGTTCGGAATTAAATAACGTTTGTCGTCATACGGACTTAAACTAATTTTTGACTGTTCAACAGAATATACGTTGTGTGCATACGACCTGATACAGCGTTGTGTAGCTGTTTTTTCCTTAAATTCTTTCAAACATTCAACATAATCCTCAAATGCAATTTTATTTTTAACAACATTGTACTTAACCCCTTTAGATTTTTTAACCACCTTCCCACCCTGCACCTTGTAACTATACATTTTGCTTCGAAGTCCAACAAAATGTGTCATAATTTTACCGTTATTTTCATCTTTCATTAGACCCGGCACCTTTTTGTTCTTACGCAGTATTTTATATATGTTATTTTCAGGATAATCCGAAGTATCAAATTTACTGGAATCAGCTTTAATGATCTCCTCATATGCATCCTCACATTGCAATTCGTAGATAAAACTGTCTGTGTCCATGTACATGAGCTTACACCTTTCTGCACCCATTTTTGGTAGCATATAGGTGTAATGAAAATCGTACATGACTAGTTTCGATAGGTCTAGAATTGCCTGCCCTACATACAGAGGTTTGTTAAACGTTATTTCAGCCTTGTTCAATTCGATAACCACCAGATTTTCCTCTAAAATTGTGCGACTGTGGAACCGAAAACTCGAAATCAAGTTTGCTGCCCCATAGCGACCACCCCAAGATTTAACGATTTTACATACGCGGTGCTTACGTATATTTTCCATGGTCTTACCAGTAGATGTCTTATGGGGATTCGGTCTCAAAATTTCCAAAATCCGCCACCAGAGGCGCTGGCGTCGCGCGCCATTGACAGGTTGTTGGACGGAATCTGTATTCATGAGTTGGGGATTCCGCCGCTAGATGGCGCTGTCAAACCAAACGGAATCTGTGTGTCATTGGACACCTGTCATGCGTCATTGGGCATCTCACGCATAGATGGCGTTAAAACGTCATCTGTCATACGTCATTGGACACCTGTCATTGATGGGTTGGGCATCTCGCGCATAGATGGCGCCGATTTGTTTGGCGGTGTACAAACCTAACGGAATCTATGTGTCATTGGACACCTGTCATTGATGGGTTGGGCATCTCGCGCATAGATGGCGCCGATTTGTTTGGCGCTGTACAAACCAAACGGAATCTATGTGTCATTGGACAGCTGCCATTGATGGGTTGGGCATCTCGCGCATAGATGGCGCCGATGTCGCACCTGTCTGGTGTTGGCGTGGATTACGGGGGGCAACGTGTATACAGGGGTGCATCGAAAAATAGCGGATCGATGGACCGACGGTATATCGTTAAATCGTATATAGCAAGGCGTGACCTAAATAGCGTGGTGGGCTCCTCTGGTCGGTCGGTCGGTCAGAATGTCTCATAACCTGTATACGATGTACTGTTATTATTATACAGGATGATACCGTTCAAAATGAAAATAGTATAGACATTCTGACAATTATTTCGCAAACCAGAGGTATTTTCAATGAAACTACAATAATACGTTTAATATTTTATTGAAAATAGAAAAAACTACATAGGTAATATGATATTTGAAAACCAATGGCGTAGACGTTCAACATTTCTCTGGGTACAGGAAAATTGTCCGTTGGTGTGGCATGGATTGGAATCAGCAACAAAGTTTCCAGTAGCACACGGTGTACCATCATACTTGCAAACATCAATAATGTTGGGAAAAACACCAAAAATGTGACATTTCTTGAGTAAAAAGTTTGCTTTCTGTTCTCCACGAACGTAGACATAGTCAGCCGCATATATCACCTTATTTTTAATTATTTCATTTAACTTGGAATATTTAACGTCGCCGGAAGAATATTTAAGCCCATGGAAATTCTTCTCCAAGTAAGCGACAGTTTTCTTGTCTTTAGTATTTAATGTAGAAAAAGGTTGCGGAGGTGTAAAGATGTAATGACTTTTCTTGAAACCAATTTCGATACATAGTTCTTTAGGTACGAATAATCCGTCAACTGTAAAGCCTTGAATGTCAACAAACGCGATCCTCATGATGTCTGATGCGGAACTGAGAGTCCTTCGTTGCTTACGAGATGGTTTTAATAACTTCGGTGAGGGGGAAGTACTCGATTAAGCAGTCATGTATAATGATGCAGTAGGCCTTGGTGTTGGTTGGAAAGCCAGTATCGGCTTCGATATCCAATCTAACATCAACAGTTGATGATTTCATGGTTTCCTCTTGTTTGGAACAGTCAATAACAAACAAAGCGCGATTTTTAAAAGCGGTATAATCTAAAAGACATCTCTTCAGAGGAGAAGAAGAAGTTGTATAGCTGGTTTGAAAGTCGCTATAGTTGAAATGAGCTTCAGTAAAGTGATTGTTTGCAAAGTCCAATTGCATACGTTCGTTGGGATAGTATTCACCATTTAAAGATACTCGAATACTAGCAGCATTCACGTGATCAAACAGGGTAGGGTCTGAGGTTGCGACGTCACGTTTACCGGTTTGGAAACATACTATAATGAAACGTGGTCTTTCGATTGCGGTGCTAGTTTTAACTGACCATATTTCTCTTCTCGCATCTGCGGTAATTGCAGGCAGTTCATTCAGATCCCATTTTCTAAATGGTATAAGTATCGGCTTATCAGTTTGAATAGCTTTCAAAAGTTGTTCTTTCACATCATCACTCGGGTAAATATGTTTGATTTTCAGTTCCATGCTTTCAATAGTTATTTTCGCTGTCGTCGTCGTTCCAGTTTTTTCCTTGATAATGATACAATCGTTATCGTTTCTAGCTCTCACAAATCTGAGAGTTTGTCTGCCACACGTAATCATAGGATAATCATTGAAAATGTTGAAAATATGTTTAAGCGGCATTAGCAAGCTAAAAGACTTGTTATGTGTTGACGCCATTATAGGTGTTGAAGGATAGTTCCATCCAGCTATAGCCATATGATTTGAGTCTTCCTCACTGTAACATACGTAAGCTCGGACAGTACTTACAATACCAGGATCACGTACTGTTTCAACTTCTCTAGCGGATTCACTGTAAGTGCAAGAGTCAAATAGGAAGGCACCAAAGTTTGGAGCTAAAGATACATCTCCTGCTCCTCCTCCTCCAGTTATTTCAACTTTCCCTTTGATAGATAGAAGGGAAGCGTTCATTGCAAAGAACGAATCTACTTGATTGATGCTAAATTCCACAACATCATTACAATTAAATGACTTGATGAACGGCGTATAAGATCTATACTCAGCCTTGCGAATAGATTCATCGAATGCTGGAGATCGATATAGATCAAACATCGGAGAAGTATGTGATGCTGCCTCTTCAGTTTTTCTCTTTTTGTACATGATTCTTGTTGTTGTTCACATGATATCCAAGTGAGCGTAGAAACAGGATATTTGATGTAGTTAGTAGTAGATGTCGTCGCTTAGGTGCTTGGGGTAATACTGAAATTGCCTTGGAAGCACCACTATGTCTTATAATCACTAATCCCATCTGCGCTTCGCTCTCAACTCCAACACAAGAGTACTAGTTTCACCTTGAAAGTTTACAGGACGACCGTCTTGATCTAAAGCCAACACTGTGATGTTGGTTATTTCTTGTTTCGATATAACAGGTAGATATAGTAAATTTACAGGTGTTTCGACTATAGCGTATCCAGGATCGGCTGTCACAGCAAATTCGTAGATCGTGTGTGCAGGCGTGTCTCCGTCAAAGGCTCCCGACGTAATGTTAGCATCAAAGTGTATGGTTGATACTTTTATTATGTTTACAGGTAAATCAGAAGAATGCTTTTGACCAGGATTAAGAACTTTTTTCGAGAATCCCAATAGATGTCCAAGATTATTCGGTTCTGTAAAAACTATTTTATAATACTTGCTAAAGATTTCACATTGCAGTGTATTATTGTTAGGTTTTAGAGAAAAATAATCATCCGGAGGAGCAACTTCATTTTCAAGATTCATTTGCGTTCGTATAAATGTTTCTATGTCGGTAATTTCATAACAACCTGTCGGAAACTCGATGACTTTTAATTGACCACCACCACCACCACCTATCCGGTCGATATAATAAAATTTATCTCCTTTTTCAATATTCGGTATGGAATTGTATGAAGTAAAAGACCTAAGCGCCAATTCATAATCTTTTTTCGGGTCCAACACTATCGGTGTTGAAGGACGAAATGAAAATATATGAGTAGTGCTATTGACTCTCAACAACTGCGACATGATGAATGAAAAAATATAGCTGTGTACTAAGCATTTATTCAAGTTTTTTTTTGTTTATTTTCGAATGGATAATTTACAGAAATAACAATTTGCTTGAGCAGTAGCCGGTCCATCCCAATGTGTTGCCCAATCAGGTCTGTTGTAGTGAACATAGCATGGAAGTCGTATTTGAAGATCAAAATTGGATGTGTATTCTGCAGGCAGTTTGTGCCATATACTCAACAATTCTGCAGGTCTCACATTGCTTATTAAATATTCCAGCGGCGGAATATTCTTCTCAAACTCTTCTAATGTAAATTCCGATAATGTTTTATTATCCATCGTTGTTGTTGTTGTTATTGTTATTGTATAGAAATTTCAAACACAATTGTCCGCAATTAACTTGATTATAAGTTTGGTAAGGATCGTTGTTGTAGAAAATTTTAGCGTTTTTCAGATATCGAACAAGTTCCTGTGGAGGCTTCAGGTTACCAAATGAATCGAAATACTCAACGTTGTTGTTTATCTTTTTATAAGCTACCCAATGAGTTCCGTTGTTTTGTGAAATATCTAAGTTCACGACGGCGCATTCTCTTTTACGTGGACCGTCTCGTGGTAAAGTGTCACGCATGAAGACACCTCGGAAATGAGGTATGTTCAAGAGCTTCGCATATTGCTTTATTTCATAATCATAAAGCGCTTTCTTGGGTAGCTTGATGTTTAGTTTTTTTGAGTTTTTTTTTTGAGGTACAACCCATAACCACCTTTAGCATTTTTTCTCAAATACAATCCTTTGCCCAAAGACTCCATAGCTTTGTTATGGCGATGGTCTTCCTCCAATTTCTTTTGTGCATTCTTGGCATCAACGACCGTTTTGGCCACACCTGCAGCTCCCCCTGCGAGCGCCCCCAAGGCACTTAATCCGGCGAAAAGGGGGATCAAGGGTAGGAATCCCCCAGATTTGCCTTCGATCGGAATTATTCTCGGTAGTCGAACTTTATATTTACCACCTGCACTCTTCACCGCTAATCTTGCCGCTTTAAGAGCAACCAATGCAGACTTTTTTAATGTCGTGGTGGTGGGAGCATTTTTCTTCAAGGACTTTGTGATTTTCGTGAGAACACCTCGTCGAAAAGATGATTTCTTCTGCCCCATACCCAATTTTCGCTTAACTTTCATTGCGGTAGTTGTTAGCCAAGCTGCAGTCTTTTCTCCTAGTGAAGCGTCAGGTGCTTTTACACGTTCCCAGGCTCGGTTCTCAAGAATCCAATCAGCTTTGTGTCTGTCTTTCAAATTTTTGTATAAGGCGTATGCAATATCGTGGTCTCTTGCAGCACGATCCAATGGGTTCTTTCCAGGATCTCCTCGTGCTAACCTCTTCTTTAATTTAGTCCCCGCTGAAAATATACATATACATGTGTGAGAATGAAAAAAAAAATATCCTAATCTGTCGCACACTTACGTCCCAGGAACTGATACGAAGGTACGTGGAGTTCTATCGGAAGATTATTTATCAGAGAGTTTACAACACCTTCACCCTTGTACGTTAACATGAGAACTGTTGATGATGCGTTAGCAATATCTACATATATACTTTTACACATTCCTTATTCGAACGCCACACGATGAAGGTTGTTCAACAAGAGCAGTCATTACCCATTGATAACTTGGATTTTACAGCAAAAACTCAACATAGTAAACATGGTAAATTGTTACCGAATTCGTTTCGCGCTATCATCTGCGGACCAAGCGGATGTGGAAAAACGAACGCAATGCTGGCGCTGCTTTTCCATCCAAACGGTGCTAAGTTTAAAAATGTTTACGTTTATTCAAAATCGTTGTATCAACCAAAGTATCAACTGCTTCAAGAAGTGATTTCCGCTGCTAAGGGTGTTGGCTATTTCCCATTTAAGGATAACGAGGAAATTATAAGTCCAAGTAAGGCTAAAAATAGCTCTATATTCATATTTGACGACGTGTCGTGTGACGGTCAGCAGAAAATTCGAGAGTATTACTCCATGTGTCGTCATAAAGATATCGATGCTGCATATCTCTGCCAAACATACTCTAAAATTCCAAAACAGCTCATACGAGACAACTGTAACATTATAGTACTATTTAAGCAGGATGAAATTAATCTAAAACATATATTTGATGAGCATGCATCTCCAGATGTTACTTTTGATGAATTCAAAAAGATGTGTTCGGAATGTTGGGCAGAAAAGTACGGTACGTTAGTTATTGTTAAAGACTTTCCTCTTAATTATGGTCGATACAGAGTAGGATTTGATAAGTACATAAAATTGTAGGCTTATCATGTACGCCATCATTCAGTAACATGATGTCAAAGGACCAAGTTGCCGTTGCTAGTCATAAAAGAAAGATCGCAGAACTTGCTCGAGCTATACGTAAAAAGTATCTTACTTTAAAGTTAGGTCGAACTGCAGAAGATGAATCTATTAGAAAACTTTTCAAACCAATATCTGAACCTCTTAAGCAAATAGCTAAGACTCAGCAGCATCCTTCATTTATTATTAAAAAAGAGGAAAAATTGAAACAGGATGATGATGATGATAATGATGATGATGATGTATTCACACAGAACCCAAACTATCTCAATTTAGAAGACGTGGCTTCAACTGATGAACAAGGTAATATACCGCCGAGACCTGAAACACCACCACTACCTGAAGAAATGCGTCCTGCTGATTTTTCACAAGAAGCAATAGAAGAATACTTAGATCAATATCCACCAATAAGCCATAATTATTTACAAGATTTTTGGACACAAAACGATAAAATTGATAAAAATTATGGACCTATATATACCGACAACATTGGTTGGATGTTAGGTAAACGCCGAATTAAATTTGATAGAGCGACTGGCCAAATACAGATATTACCTGAGGGGACAAACTTAGCAGGTACATGGTTTCGTGGCACACCTGGGCTGTATCAACTTTTATTCTATAATGACCCAAACTATGCAGATGCAGATTTACAACCCTATAAAAATCTATTGCAAAGTACCGGTGTTCATTTAGATTCGCTTGGACGCCTGAAAGGTTCGACAGGATTTAAATATAATCACATTATTAAGCCTCTCTTTAAAGATGTGCAGAAAAATAAAGGTACAATTGTCACACGATCAACATCTACAAAAATACGTAGTCCACTTAGTCGATCATTAACAAGATCCACTCCCTCAACAACAACAACAACAACAACATCATCAACATCAAAACCGCCAACAGGAAAAGGTATCGGTGATTACTTGACATACAACGAGGAACCAATCGAATACGTGTACTGGGATGATCCCAATGAATTAATCGATCGACTTAAACTCCTTATGGCATCTCAGGAAGCTGGCAATACGTCGCATGATAATGAAATAGTAGCCATCCTCAACGAGCTGAAAGAAGCTAATATAATACAGTAATCTAGTTCCTTGGTCTTTCATTTACACGATGAGTCTTGATAAATTCGGACGTCGCTTTGATAAACAAAAGACACTTCCGTATATGCGTACACCGCCAAAGTTAACACTACCCCATACTTCTGATGGAAATGTTGACTTCAAGAACGTAAAGTTGTGTAATATAAAAGATCCCACAGATAATTCAGATGCGGCAACTAAAAAATACGTAGATACTTCAGTGATTGATTTAAAAAAAATAACAGCAAAAACAGATCAAATAACAGAGTTTATTTCGAGAAATCCGCCTACTTCTGGTAAACATATGGCAACAAAAAAATATGTAGATGACTCTATTGCAAATATAACAACAAGAATAGAACAGGAGTTGGCTACAATTAAGTCTCATACCGATTTGACTCCAATACGGAAAAATATCATTGATTTATCCTCTGAATTACAACTTTTGCAAGGACGCACATCATATATATCATTGAAAACATTCGATCTTGCTAAGCGTATAAAGCCGATGGAACAACAATTTAAAGCGTTAAAACATGATGACGTACGCCAAGGAGAAGCTACAACTAGTTAACGAGCTGCACAAGCCTGCTCGAAAAATTATCTAAGACGACGTACCATCATTAAAGGCTTAGACGATTTATGGCAGACGGACTTGGCTGAAATGCGACCTTATGCTCATCAAAATAAAAATTTCAAATTAATTCTCGTCGTAATCGATTCTTTTTCCAAGTTTATGTGGACTAGACCGTTAAAGACAAAGACGGGTGAGGAGATAACTCGTGCGTTTTCGGATATCCTCGCACATACGGAACGTACGCCGAAAAATCTACAATCTGATCAAGGTAAAGAATTTTACAATAGTAAATTTCAAACTTTAATGAAGAAGCATGATATTAATCATTATAGTACATATAGCATCAAGAAAGCGGCCATTGCTGAAAGAGCCATAAGGACGTTGAAAAATAAACTTTACAAATACTTTAGCTTAATGGGATCGTATAAATGGATTGATATATTACAAAGCATTACCAATGAATACAATGGAACACGTCATCAAACCATCGGATGTAAACCATCACAAATTAATAAATCCAACGAAAAATGTATCTTCAATCGAAAATATACTCATTTAAAAATCGCGGGCCCGCGTAAGTTTAAAGTTGGTGACATTGTACGCATCAGCAAAACCAAAATGCTATTCGACAAGGGATACGTTCCAAGCTGGACAACGGAATTATTTAAAGTTACTAAAATTAATATTACCAACCCTGCAACGTACATGCTCGAAGATATGCAAGGTGCACCGATCAAAGGAGCCTTTTATGACGAAGAATTACAGAAAACAGCCAATCCAGATGTTTATTTAGTTGAAAAAGTTTTACGTCGTAAAGGTAAAAAAATGTACGTCAAATGGCTTGGCCTTGATGCAAAACATAATAGTTGGATTGACAATGATGCGATCGTCTAGGTGTATGGGGTGGGGGGGTTTCTGCTAAAAGTGAGTTCTCAGTCGGTTGCAGTCAGTCAGTCAGTCAGTCAGGCAGCTAGTAAAAAAAAAAATGGATACCAGTGGTAGTGGTTCAAGTTGCAGCGAGTTTGACCTCACCACCAGCAGCTCACACGAATCATCTGTAAACTACGACCGTGAGCTGGATGCTATTCTGGAAAGGTACGAAGAAGCGGCCAAGAACGAGGACCATTATCTGCTGTACACGCAGTTTCCAAATGGATCATAGCAAATTGGATGCGGTCTAAGCCCAGCGAGATCATTTACTCCTGCTGTAATTGTGTGGAACTCATCACGGTTGAAACTATCTTTCAGTTCCTATGAGTGGGAACAATTAATCACCCAGCTCAATGTGGTAACGGTGAAGGAGACGGAGGAGCAGGAGGACGAGGAGGAGAAGAACCTTCCTGACAAGTATGATCCTGTCGAAATCGAGTGCGGTGACTATTGCAGAATTCGACGACTAATCTATGATAGTACGAAAATTCTCGAAATAACCAAGCACAACATTAGTTTCTACCTCTCAGAAATGGACGTGAACGCTCTTTTAGAAGCAAATAATGAACTTTTAGTACCGTATATGTCTATGCTAGAAACTGTTGAATTTCCAAGCTATTATTATAATGCGCTTAAGATTGTTCGAGCTAGTTTTAATGATCAAAATTATACGTTTTCAGATGCTATTCAAAAATTGTATACATTTAAGCTCGTAGGCTGTACTTTACAACATATAGCGTTAGGACAACATATATTTTTCTATAGACATAGGATCGCTAATGATCTTGAACGATTTTAATAAAGTTTTTGTAAAAATGCATATCTGTCGTTTCATTATGATATACGTCACGTAACGTGACACGTGACGTGACGTGACACGTGACGTACGTGACGTGACACGTGACGCACGTGACGTGACACGTGACGCACGTGACGTGACACGTGACGCACGTGACGTGATACGTGACGCACGTGACGTGCACACTTTGTTCAAAAATACCAAAAAGATGTCTTGATAGCCCGAAGAACCGCGCCACAACATCAGAAGTAATGTTAGTATTATGTGTGTGCGTGTTTTTTTTTTGTTTTTGAACACGCTAAGTTTTGAACTCCAACCACGCACTAACATTGCTTCTGATGTTGCACACCTCTGACGACTCAAGCTATCAGGACATCTTGTTGTTGTTGTGAACTCTTCTTACTAGAAAAATCTAACGAAATCAATAAAACATTTTTTTATAAATATTCATTTATTAAATCTAATTACATACATGTTTGAAAAAATATATATATATATATAAATGTTAGTACTACATACATGTTTGAAAAAAAATATATATATAAATGTTAGTACAATAGATAGAGAGAAACTGGAGGACGGATGAACGCTTTTTATATATTTTTTTGTAATTTGTTTGCTGTGATGTTTTTTTTTAAAACTCAATATCGCTGTCTACATCAGATTCATCAAATCGGATTCGGATGTTATTTCTAGACCTATCATGTAAGGCATCTCTGCAAGATTCCTGGTCTTTTAGTTCAAACACTACGCTTTTAAAGCAGCTGTGACACCAATTATACTTTTTTTGGTATACGTTCAAAATAATGTCATGTGCATCGTGAACCTCGTGAGAATGGTCATAGCAGGCAAATAAACGTTTATTTAAAGTTTTATGTATTTCTTTAAATTTAGATAAACAATTTTTACATACGTGTAGGTAATATTGGTCCAGCCAATATCCACTTGTCCATAGACAGTAACTAGAATAATCTTCAAAAACATAACCCCAATCTGATTTTCCTAATATAGTGTGAATTAAATTTGGATCTATTTCTTTGTGACATCTAATAAAGTTAATTCCTGTATATGAAGAATCAAGATCATTTTTGGCTTCTTTAATCATAGCGTGCCATTTATATAAAGGAAATTGTTTCACAATTTCCGTAGTTAATTTCCATGGTAGTGGAGACTGCTCCATGAATTCTACTGCTGATGATGTTATTGATTCGCAAATTTTTCTAACAGCTAACTCTGATAATGTTGGGGCATTCATCTATAACAAAAAAAAAACGCTATTATAAGATACTGTAATGCCCCCACGGAAGTGTGTCAAAACTGTTCGGAATTAAATAACGTTTGTCGTCATACGGACTTAAACTAATTTTTGACTGTTCAACAGAATATACGTTGTGTGCATACGACCTGATACAGCGTTGTGTAGCTGTTTTTTCCTTAAATTCTTTCAAACATTCAACATAATCCTCAAATGCAATTTTATTTTTAACAACATTGTACTTAACCCCTTTAGATTTTTTAACCACCTTCCCACCCTGCACCTGTAACTATACATTTTGCTTCGAAGTCCAACAAAATGTGTCATAATTTTACCGTTATTTTCATCTTTCATTAGACCCGGCACCTTTTTGTTCTTACGCAGTATTTTATATATGTTATTTTCAGGATAATCCGAAGTATCAAATTTACTGGAATCAGCCTTAATGATCTCCTCATATGCATCCTCACATTGCAATTCGTAGATAAAACTGTCTGTGTCATGTACATGAGCTTACACCTTTCTGCACCCATTTTTGGTAGCATATAGGTGTAATGAAAATCGTACATGACTAGTTTCGATAGGTCTAGAATTGCCTGCCCTACATACAGAGGTTTGTTAAGCGTTATTTCAGCCTTGTTCAATTCGATAACCACCAGATTTTCCTCTAAAATTGTGCGACTGTGGAACCGAAAACTCGAAATCAAGTTTGCTGCCCCATAGCGACCACCCCAAGATTTAACGATTTTACATACGCGGTGCTTACGTATATTTTCCATGGTCTTACCGAATACTGCATTATTCATTAATTTAAAAAGATTTTTTTCGAAATCATTCCGGGCTGCAGCTCTACATCGAGTATTCAACTCGATGTAGGGTTTCAGCCAGGCTGCTTGTTTAAATTGTAAAATTTTATGGATTTTCGTTAACTTTAACCCATTAGCTAGCATTTGTTTTAAATTTTTATAGTGAACCGTGTACTCTTTTTTATCCGTAAGTGTTGCCATTAATTTCGGCAATTTTACCCCGCCGTCGCTGGGTGGTACGCTACGTTCTGCCGCAAACGGAAAATCTTTGTGTTTATCGTGCAGTTCTTGTGGGTACGATAGATCGACTTGTAGCACGTACCCTACGTCAGAGTCGTCGGGTATTGACATCACATCAAACGATGTTACATCATCTACCCATTTGAACCCTCCGTAGGGTAAGGGTTGCTGCATAGCATTCCCATATAAGCTATTCACATCCAGGTACATAAGGTACTTGGACGGCTTTTCAGGATCATATTCGGGCATATATTTATTGTTGGCCTCCGAAAATCGGTTGCTACACACCGAAATTCCACCTCTTATAGCATTTTCGTAAAACATCACCATATCTAGATCCTTTAGTAGTTCTAACTTACACCCAGTGTATTTGAGCATACAGTCCCACGTATATCCGGGCATTGTATAGTACCACGCAGGATCCAGACCATAGGTGGAGAAACATTTTTTACGCAATTGCTCAAAAACGTCGGCAAGAAGCAGAATATCTGTTTTTAAATATATATCAGAATACTCTCCTAATGTTTTAATGTTAAACTGTTGCCAAACAGATTGCGCATGAGCATACTTCTCGTCACTTACACTTTCATCGTTTAATTTATTGTAAAATTTTTCAATTGGGGGCAAAGTCGTTTCATTTAATTTTTTCAACGAATCAATGTAATCGTAACAGAAAACTCCTTTCTGTGTTAATAATTTGAATTTATCTTCATCTAAATTTTGAAATTCCCTTTGTAAAATTTTCTTTTCTGATACTGCTAAAATTGAAGCTAATTCATCAAGAGACGCCCCCATAAATCGAAAAGAGTCTATAAACCGCAATTTAATGTTATTTTCATCTGAGTGCAGCGTAAAGGAGATGTATTTATCTTTGTTGATGGGAAGTAGACTTAAGCGACCTTTTTTACATAAATTCGAAATCATAAAGTGACTATCGTACCCACTTAAATTATGGAATATAACCGGCACAACAAACAATTTTCTAAAGTTCAGATTGCATGCTTGGTGTGCGTAACCTCTGAACTCTCCACTGAAATGGTTGTGATCTCTAACGATTATGTCTTTTTTTGTTTTTGAAAATCTCTTACCGCAAATATGACATGATGTTGCCTTACATGTGTCTAATTTTTCAATCATAGGTACGCTTGTTTTTATTTTTGAGTTTACAAATTGCGCAACACCAGCCATACGATTTGCAAACCAATCCATACAATCTGCACCTCGAAAGCTCTCGAAATAAGAAAGGCTATCATCATAGCTGCATTTTACATAGAAACCAGCACTATACGGAACGTGTTTTTGATATTTTATGGTTTTAGTTAAATTTACGACGCTACTTTCTTTATGATTTTCTAATTGACATTCAAAATCTGCATAAACAACAAAAGGAGTATTTTGTTGGTATGTAAAGTTTTTAAATTCAACGCAGCTCTCTTTAGGAAGGTTAATTTTATATTTATTAAATTTAGAACACAGTTTTTCATGTTCAACTAATTTATTTTGCTGATGGAAATAGTTCAGACATCTATCGCAAATAAATTTTTTCTCACGATGTTTATTTAACTGGCTACTAATAAGACGCGAAAGATTTTTAATCCAACAATAGTGATATTTAATTTCATCGATTGAATCATTATCTTCATTTGCTGGCGCTGGTGGAGGAGCATCATAATCATTTAAACGCGGATAATATTTATTTTGAGCTAAAAGTAAATTAACATGCGTATCCCGTTTATTTTCCGTTAATCTTGCTGGTACTACTATGTAAAATGATTTTTTTTCTGTTTCGATCAATTCTAAAGCGTAAACATTGACTGAAATGTTATTCATCTTTTCAAATTTTGAAATTTTTGTTAGCAGCATAGGACTATCTAAATTTTCTGTTTGTAAAACGTCAGTAAAGTGTGGATATGAGGAGGTTAGTTCTGCATGTCTTTTATTGCTAGGAGTCCGAAGAGCGCTTACAATGGCCCAGTAAAAGCAATTTTGATCTATATTTTTAATGTTTATACAAGCATTTTTCCTTATAATCGGTTCTGGTAGTCTAATATAAGATGAACCGTTTCCCAATTGATATTTACTGATATTAACAACTAAGGAAATAATTTTATTTAACGCAAATCCCGAATCTTTTTCAGCAAATTCCGATAATTCGTTTAAAAGTTTATCTTTAACATATATCTTAAACCACTCGTCTATTTGAGTTGATGTATCAATAATATGATTTTTAGTATTAATATATTTAATTCCCAAAATTTCATTATCCCCCGATTTCCTAATAAACTCCCCGCCAAAATGTTGTATTTACTTTGAGCGCACAATGGGTGTTCAAAATATTCCTAATTTTCCTTTTAAAAACAACTACACAATCTGCTAAAAATTGATTCAAGTCCTTATGACGCAAATTAGCTATGGAACCGGTTTTTATTCTACTTTGAAAGCTCGATTCTACATTTTCCCATCTAACCCTCTGACCCAATGTTAAGTGAAGTCCTGCCCCAATATGTCTAGTTAAAATCAACTTTCTAAAATGTTTAAAATGCCCCCAAATTTGTTTCTACTTTTCTACAGGTCCCTACAGATAATTTATTTTGCCTTCTACTACGAATTACCCGTTTACATAATCTAATTTGTTTTTCTATTCGTTTCAGCCACACTTCCGCGTCTCTGATTGTAAAATTATCAAATAAAATTTTCCGTAGACTAACAATTGATAGTAGAACACCGTCTGTTTGTTTGATGATCTTTTTAACCTTATTTGAAGACATTTGAAAAGACGACATTTTTTTTTTCAAGCAAACACATTACTCAAAAATATATAAAAATGCTCACCCTGTCCTCCTCCTGTTCTCTGCTTTGTTAATTTCCACTATTTGAATGATGCTAGCGGTCGGCTTTTCCCTACGTCCACTTCCCCTTGGAAGATGATCGAGTATTTTCCGTGAAAAAGTTCGTCGATGACCGGCTGGTACGTTTCCGTCACCCGCTGTGGTAGAAATAGCACTTCCGGTCCTAAATCTAGTAGCACGGCTTCCCCAAATTTCGACTTGACCACTTTAGCTGCTTGGATTGCAAATGGTGTCCCAACTGGTAGGTCCTTTAATTTTCTGATAGGTTTGCGGTCTACAATCGAAGACGCAGCATTAATTTTGATAAATCCATCTATAAAAAAAATTGAGTCGTCTAACTATTTTGAAGCATAACACGAAAAAAAAAACAGTTGCACTTAGAGACATAAAAAGAAAAATATTAAATAAAATAGCACTTACTTTTTTTAAAATTTTCGCTCTCTCGTCTCTCTCGAAGCACTAATTGTACTGCGGTCGTTGTTGCAGCTTGCAGCGTTGTGCGTTAAGTGTGAAACAATGATGACTATTGCATGCGCTCGCTCAATATAAGTACGTAGTAGAGATGACACACGCGTGCATGAGATAATTGTATCGTAAATATGCATATTATATGCATCATATTCTCAGTACCATTTTTATCGAGAAAACTGCATGCGCTCGCTCAATATAAGTACGTAGTTGAGATGACACACGCGTGCATGAGATAATTGTATCGTAAATATGCATATTATATTCATCATATTCTCAGTACCATTTTTATCGAGAAAACAACATTCATTGCGGTTGCAGTATTTTTTATATAATTTCTTAGTAATACATGAATGTATCGTTTGTCCGGCGGAAATTCCAATTACAAGTTGCACATGAGAGTAGAATTTTAGAAATATAGAAATTCGGTTGATTATTGTATATTTGCTGCCTAATTTTTTTTCAGTCAAGATTTGATTGGGGGGTAACGAATTTATATTTGCTATCTGAGATTTTTGACATCATTCTCTATCAAGATGTTGATGTGGGTAGACGTATTATTTTTTATTTCAACTTTCACATACGTGCTTTGCAACGATTTCTCCGAAACAGACGCTATAGTATACCTAACTCAATATGAACATATCATCGATAATACAACAGATCTCTCTACTTTGCTAACTAACTTGCAAGAAAAGTATAATTTACCAGTGGATGGATGTTTGAATAATGCAACAATTGAATTTATGAATCGTCCCGCGTTTGTCAATACAGTGATGCTGCATTTAGAGCAAGTTTTCCATTTCGGAAACATGACCTGAAATGGTATTTCCCTCGAAAACACACCTGCGGCCCAAAAAGATGCAGAGAAATGGCTTTTCAAATGTGGCAAAATGTTTCAAACTTAACATTTTAAAATGGTTACCAATCCACTCTATATACTCCTGATATTACTATAACCATGGTTAGCAAGACTCATTATTTTAGCGCAAACGTATGGGTAATGATGAATGTCCATTGACATTAGATGATGTGGCGGCGTTTTAGGACATGCATACTTTCCTGACTCTAGCGGCACCTGTAGAGAAAATCCATTTAGATATAAATGAACGCTGGATTTGGAAATAATCCTATATACCCAAAAATCAACTAGTTTTCTATGGTGTTGGTTTCATGAAATTGGACATGCCCTCGGCATAGCCACATAGTGCTTCTCCGAATGCTATTATGTTTGCCTTCTATCAGCATGAGATTCGTGGTCTAGATGTTGATGAATAAATGCAGTACAATATCTATATGGAAGAAAAAAACAAATATGATTCAATCCCAACGTCTACCACCGCATCAGCAATACCAAAAACAACAACAACTATAAGATCTACAACTCGTAAGCAGCCGATCCTCAAAAATTTGTGTGATATTATTCCAGATTTTATGTTTTTAGCTATTGCTCCAGAGTTTTCAAATTACCGATATATTGCACATGATATGTTTATATGGAAACTAGACTTAAACGAAATGATTATCCCATCTCAGCCTGAACTTCTTGTCGATTATGTTCCTACAGAATTACGTCAATACACTTTACAACATATTTTCCAATCAACAAACGGTGACTTGATTACCATTGTGTCTCCAAACAACTATTTCTCAGCATCATTCCCTACCATTAAATTTCTTGATAATTTTTCAATTGATATACCCGATAGGGCTCGAATCAATGCTATTTTTCAATCAAACGCAGGACGGTCCTATACCTTTTATAATAATATGTCATATATAGAATTTTCTAACGATTTTACTGATGTGTTGAACAGAGGACGGATAAGAGACATATTCCTGATTCCTGA